>JALIGW010000022.1:1767500-1892500 GCA_023053685.1 Diadophis punctatus similis
GGCCAGCGCCCCAATTGCGATCCCACAGCTAGAGGAGTGGTGCGACGGCCGTAACTTCGAGGACAGGGTCACTTTTTCCAAGGCCTCGTAACCTTTGAACCATCATTAAACAAAAGGTCACAAGTCGAGGACCACCTGACTTTAAAAAAAAGGTTATTCTAAAAGTTATTCCTTTATGTATTCTCAACTGTTCTCCAAACCCAGTCCATCAACTTTACAACTTTTATTATTATTTTTTTGTGGCAAAAAAATAGCAAAGTGCGATGGGGCTGGATTGTTTTTGGAGAGATCTGGAGCCCATTCTCCTGAAAATGGATTTTCCTGGAAGAAAGATTTTCCTCCAGGTTTTTTCCCTTTCTTTTTACAAACTTGAGAATCTGGAAAAAAATAAAATAAAGGAAATTCTAGATACGCTTCCACGGGAGACGTTTGGTCCCCTGGCAAGTGAGTCCCTTGTCATCTTATAAAGAGAGAGGAGCTCATCCCAACAGGGCCATGTCCGCCCCCCCCTTTCACAACCCCCCCCAGCCCACATAAAGCCCCTTTGTTGTGGGGCGTAAAGGAGGCGGGTGGGATTCAATGGGGTTTTGCTTCTGGGAAAAGAAAAAAATGAATGTCCCCCTCCTGCCAAAAGAAAGAGGAGGGTCTTTTCCGAAGGGCTCCCCTTTTCCAGAGGTGGAATTAACTCTTAGCTGGTTGGGAAAACCCCGGTGGTAAGCCATTTCTGGGGAGGGAAGAAAGGCAGGCAGGGAGGGAGCGATGGCTTCTTCGCCTTCAAACTCCCTGCTCCGAATGGAGGAGAAGTGCCCCATGGCGTGGGAGGTTTTTTTTTCCAAGCGAAAATTGGTGTGGTGGGGGGGAAAAGGGCTGGCATGTCCCTGTGAAAAAAAAATCCGGGCTAGGAAACCAGTTCCACCAGAGATGCATCTCCGAGGCAGATGATGCTCGAGTGAGATTTCTGGACTAGGAGGAGGAGGAGGAGGAGAAGACCAGAGAGAAATTCCCGTCGGCACCTGCCCGGAAGGAAAAGGGGGAAGCAAATGGAGAAGAGACCGACCCCGCTGGGAGCTTGGAGCAGCCCCCTTCCCTGCCCGCTCTTTTGGCAGAGAAAGGAGTGATCCTGGCGCTTGCCAATGGCACGCACGCACACATACACACACACACACCCGTGCCATCCCAGCGGCTCAGGAATAAACAAGATACCAGCCTGCGGCCAGATCTGAGCAAAAACATTCCGGACTCTGTCTGGGCAAGCTGAACCGTGTTTTTCAACCCAAAATTTAACCTGGCTTTCACTTTGATCTGAGCCTGTTTCTTCACATTCTCCTTTGCTGTAGTGCAAACACTTCCTTCCTCTATTGAGGCATCCTTCGGGGTTGCCCCCCCTCCCCAGAAGAAAATAAAAGGGGAGAAGCCCAAAATATTTGCCTGTACAGGTTAAGTCCTCGACGTAGGACCAAAAGTGAGCCCAAACTTTCTGTTGTTAAGGGAAGACATTTGTTAAGGGAGCTTTGCCCCATGTTACGACCTTTCTTGACCGAGTTGTTAAGTGAATCACTGCCAGTTGATAAGTTAGTCACCCGATGGTTAAGCGAATCTGGCTTCCCCGTTGACTTCGCTTGTCCAAAAGTCGCAAAAGGGGATCATGTGACCCCGGGACACAGCAACGGTCGTAAGTATGAGTCAGTTGCCAAGAGTCTGAATTTTGTGATCATGGGGATGCTACAAAGATTTTAACTGAAAAACAGTCGTAAGTCACTTTTTTCAGTGCTGTTGTAACTTTGAACAGTCACTAAATGAAGTGTTGTAAGTCAAGAACTAACTGTATGTAAAAGTTTTCTCTTACTTCAAAAGAAAATTGGTTCCCCCCCTTTTTAATTCAAATTAGTACTCATATACACTCAAAGTCTTGGGTAAACTACACTGGATTCTGTAAGAGATTTTGGTTCTCCCCCACCTTTTACATAGCCAGCCCTCGTTTAGTGACTGCCTCATTTAGTGACCGCTCACAGCCGCAACGGTGATGAAAAAATAACTTTGCAACCAATCCTTGCTTTTAGAACCTTTCAGGGTCTGTAAAGTGAAGGAAGGCTGAAGTCGGATCGTAAAATGCAGTCAAATTGCACCTACCAATTGCTTTGCTTAACGACCGAGTTCCTGGTCCCAATTATGGTCAGTAAATGGGGACCGAAACTGAAGTGCGTCAAAGGAACTTGTGTTTTTGGGTTGGGCAAGGTGGCAAAAAAGGTTTTTTTGACCAGAAGGTGGCAGTGTTTCCATCAGCTCTTTCCACTCCCATTGGCAGCTTCTATGCTCCACCCAGAACTTTCCACCAATCAACAGGGATACTCGATTTGACATACTCCCACTAAGAATTCTGGGAATTGTAGTTGAACTTGAGTGCTACCTAGAAACCCCGTTATAGGACATAATTTAAAAATAAGCAATGATCTAAGGCTGGAGTTGCATAGAATTAAAGCACAGCACGTTGAACCATAAATAAAGTATAATGAGAGGGACTCAGAACATGTGAAGTTACAAACCATGGCTTATAATGCCCAACTTGTCAGTTCTCTCTGGCTTAGGGAGTTGGCTCAAACCAAGCGTACATCAATATTTCTCAACCTTGGTTGCTTGAAGGTGGGTGGACTTCAACTCCCAGAATTCCCCAGCCAGCATCCATCTTCAAGCAGCCAAGGTTGAGCGACATTTAAGAGGATTTAATCCAGTGTTTCTCAACCTTGGCAGTTTGAAGATGTGTGGACTTCAACTTCCAGAATTCCACAGCCAGCAACGCTGGCTGGGGAATTCTGGGAGTTGAAGTCCACACATCTTCAAACTGCCAAGGTTGAGAAACACTGATTTAATCTTTTGGAAGAAAGAAAGAAAGAAAGGTGACACCAAACAGGTCAATCTTTCAATAGTTATTTTATTTTAACATCTCTGGTTTAATTACAGACAGTAAAATAGCTCAGTAGGTAGGAGGGCGAGTGGCAAAGAAATCCTGCATGTATATAAAAACCCTCCAGAGTCGGCATGGAGAAAAATAAAAATAATAATAATAATAATACAACACCAAAGTGCTTGTCATCTATTCGCTTGCTTCTCTTCTCAGCCACAAAAGTAAAAATAAACATAAAAGAAGCCGAAAGGAGCTGTTCCAGGGCAAGAGGGAGCAGGGGTGGGCTGGGGGGGGTCTTCGTCCCCATTCCCAGTTCTGTGACTCCACCCCCCCCATGGCCCCCTCTTTTGTCACAGGCTTCGAAGGAAGAGAACTTGGAAAGAGGGCGGAAGGAAAAGCGAAAAGGGAAGGGAGGGAGGAAGGAAAGGGAAGGAAGGAAAGAAGGAAAAAAGAAAAGAGGAAGGAAGGAAAAGAAAAAAGGGAAGGGAGGGAAGGAGAAAGGGAAGGAAGGAAAGAAGGAAAAGAGAAAAGGAAGGAAGGAAAAGGGAAGGGACAAAAAAAGGAAAAAAAGGGAAGGGAGGGAGGAAGAAAAAAAGAAGGAAAAGAAAAAGGGAGGAAGGAAGGAAAGGGAAAGGAAGAAGAGGAAGGGGGAAGGAAGGAAAGGAAAAGAAAAAGAAAGGAAAAGAAAAGGGAAGGGACAAAAAAAGGAAAAGAAAAGGGAAAGGAGGGAAGGAGGGAGGAAGAAAAGGGAAGAAATAAGGAAAAGGAAAAGGAAGGGGAGGAAGGTAGGTCACTGTCTACCCAGGGAGCAGATTGCTGTGTCTCCACTGCTGCCTGGGGGCGGGGTGGGGGGGGAGGAGAAAGGGATTTGGGTCTCTGTGGGTCCCTGTTGTGTATTTTGTGTGTGTATTGTGTGTGTGTGTTTTCTTTCCTCTCTCCAAAGGAACAAAAGTCAGTGTGATTTCCAAGCTGCAAAAACCTGGCCATTCAAGAAACTCGGCCGCTCTGAGACACCGATAGGAGATGTCTACTCCAAACCACCGACTGAAGTGGGACACAAGAGAGCCCTCTAGGACTTGGGGACCCCAAGGGGGATAAGTGGGGTGACCCTGAATTGACCAGGATAGCAAACAAGGATGGGTCTCTCTTGAGGAGAGAGGAGGGGTCCCGGGACGTTGGCGCCAGACCTGCATTGCGTGACAATCTGGAGAAGAATTCAATGGAGCTGCTTGATTTTCCCAAGAGGGGGATGAGAGGGAAAATGAGACCAGGGGAGGGGTGGTCCTGTACCCCCTTATCTCAGTCTCTGCCGTGGATTTTCCTTCACCCAAACACAGGACTAACCTTTAGGGCAGAAGTCCCCAAACTTGGCAACTTTAAGACTTGTGGACTTCAACTCCCAGAATTCCTCAGCCAGCGAAACTGAGAGAGTTGGAAGTCCACAATTCTTAAAGTTGCCAAGATTGGAGACCCCTGAACTAGACAAGAGTGGAGCCAGTTTGGGGGACACACTTAATCCACCCCTCTCTCTCCCCCCCTCCTTTTCTGCCGTCAGGGGTCCCCAAACTTGTGGACTTCAACTATGCTGGCTGGAGACTTCTGGGAGTTGAAGTCCACAAGATGGATCAGCGTTTCTCAACCTGGGCGACCTTAAGACCGGGTGGGGAGGGGGACTTCAACTCCCAGGATTCCCCAGCCAGCAACACTGGCTGGGGAATCCTGGGAGTTGAAGTCCACCCATCTTCAAGCAGCCAAGGTTGAGAAAAAAACATTGATCCATGACTGAAGAAAATTCAGTGTGTGTGTTGGGTGGGTGGGAATGTGTGAATGGGGTGGGTGGGTTCATTCACTCACATGTTCCTCTTCGGAACGGCCTCCCCACCGGTCTTTTTTGGCCGCCCCAGCTCGGAACGTATTCGCTGGATTTCGGCTCCAACAGACGCAGGGGCTGCTCAGCAGAGGAAGGATGGCGGGGGAGGGTAGAGGAAAACTCTCGATTCGGAGACTTTTGGGGGGGACAGAGGAATGCCCCGCTGGCTCATAAGCAAGCCCACCTACTCTTTCCCCCCTTCGGGTCTCCTTTCTCGGCAGGGAAAGGAAGGAGGTAAGGACTATGGAAAAGAAAAAAACAGCAACAGCAACCGAGGAGCTAGGGAATAAATACAGTCTTCCAAAATATATAATTTTCTTTTTTTTAAAAAAAATCCTTTTGTTTCTTCACGCTCCGACTGGTGTTTCTCCCACAGGTGAAGCACTCCAGGTGAGCGAGTGCAAGGAAAGAACCACCTGGGATCCCCACCTGCTCTTTCAGGCAAGGGACTCTCCTAACTGAACCCTGACACAGAATTTTTTTCCCGGCGTGACCGCCCGCCCCTCGGCTGCCCCGTCCCATCCCCATGGCCGCAGCATAGTCCTCTTCCGTAGTGAAGGCTGATGTTGGGGGAAATGATTAAAAGAAAAAGAAAAAAAGAAAAAAAACCTCCAAAATCACGGTCGTTGCCCGGTGAGTGGACCTCCAGGCGGTCTGGGAGGGGAAGGGGCTGGTCAGCAGAGGCGAAAGGCGGCTTATAGCATCCCCATCTGCAGCAGCGAGTTGGCGTAAACCATGGGCTTAATGTTCGGATGAGGCTGAGGGAGGAAGGAAGGAAAGAGAAAAAAGGAAGGAAGGAGGATAGGAAGAAAGGAAGGAAGGGAGTAAAGAAGAAGGAAGCAGGGAAGGAAGAATGGAGGAATAGAGAAAAAGAAAGTAATAAGAGAGAAAAAGGAAGGAAGGAATAGAGAAGCAAGGGAGGGAGGGAAGAAGGAAACATGGAATGAAGAATGGAGGAATAGAGAGAAAAGGAAGAAAGTAATAGAGAGAAAAGGAAGGAAGGAAGGAATAGAGAAGGGAGGGAGGGAAAGAAGAAGGAAGCAGGGAAGGATGGAGGAATAGAGAAAAAAGGAACAAAAGAATAGAGAGGGAAGGAAGGAAAGGAAGGAAGGGAACAGGAAGGAGGGAAGAAAACAAAGAATGAAAGGAGAAAAGGAAGGAAGAATAGAGAGAAAAGGAAGGAAAGAAAAGCAGAGAAGGGAAGGGAGTGAGAAAGAAAGAAAGGGGGGAAAAAAAGAAGAAAGAAAATTCAGTGAATCCACCCGCCTTCCCCTCCCAGGCTGCCTCACCCAGATGCCCGAGCCCAGGGCAAGCACCCCGGAGCCCAGGCCCCTCCTCACCCCAGAAGCCAGGACTCACCACTGCTGTGAACTGGTGGAACTCCGGCCGCAGGTCTGAGCCTTGCAAATGGATGTAGGCCCCCTTGTTACCCATCTGGTCGCTGGCAAAAGAGGGAGGGGGGAAAGAGGTTGGCCGGCTGTTCTCAGGGAGAGCCCACCCCAATGGCACCCTGGCAACGGCCGTCAGCCACTATCTTCAGGGCCATTGTAACTTCAAATGGTCACTAAATGAACGGTTGTAAGTTGAGGACTACCTGTACATGCTGGGGGTGGGCTTTTTCCTCTCCCCCCCCTCCAGGGAAGGGCATCCAGCTAATAGTCGAATTATTATTTTTTCCAAGAGATCCACCCTTAACGATTTCTGTGCCAACCCATTTGTAAAAATTAAAATTTTGAGTCGGGGTTCAGGTTTCTTCACTAGAGAACCCATTTAAGGAGGGGGGGAGGGTTGTCCCACCAATCCCCCTCCCTGACTCACCAGTAGTTGGGGGCCGAGAAAACCGTGACGCATTTCCCGTCATGAGCCACCTCGTATCCTTCGGGCTTCACCTCGTGACTTCGAATGATGTACTCTAGGCGGTTGCTTTCCAGGAAACTCTTGGTGACGTCGGGACCGAACTGGCAGCTCACTCCTCGCTTACTGACCGACCGGCCGCTCTGAAAGAGAGAAAGGAACGAAACGTTGACCCTGTCCGCTCAATGAAACAAGAGCGAGCCGTAACAACTGAATCGGGCCAAATCCGATTGCGCCGGTCTTTTCCCCGTCTTCTGCAGGCGCTCGACTTACAACCCGTTCGTTTAGCGACCGAACTTACAACGGCATTGAAAGAAATGACTTATGGCCATTTTTCACACTTGCAGCGTCCCAGCGGTCACGTGATCAAAATTTGGGCACTGGGCAATTATTTGAGGACGGTTGCAACATCCTGGGTTGATGTGATCACCGTTTGTGACTTTCCCGGCCACTTCTGACAAGCAAAGCCAAAGGGGGATTGCCAGATTCGCTTAACAACCATGGGATTCATTTAACAGATGGAAGAACTCATTTAACGTCAATAGCAAAGAAAGGTTGTAAAGCCGGGTCGGTTGCATGGGTGACTCGATTTGATAACTGTCTTGAGTTACGACCGTGATAGGCAGGCTCCATTATAGTCGTGAGGACTACCTGTGTATCTCCATCAAGAGCATCTTACTTATCCCTCTACAATGGTGGACAAAGTTCCTGGAGGTGGAAGAATGGGGATGTGGTTTATCTCGGTCCTCCTCTTAAAAGTGTGTGTGTGTGTGTGTGTGTGTGTGTGTGTGTGTGTGTAGGATCTCTTGCAGCATGTTGTTGGCTCTCTCCGCTCCCTATGGTAGTCTGCAGCATTATGATCCATCCCCACCAACCAGAACTATTTCCTTTGTGCACACTTAATTAGTTTAAGGCCAGCTGAAAAATTAATTACATCAATTAATGCCAGCTGAAGAAAGAACCACACCCAACCTTGGAGAAACAGAATTCCTGAGGGGGGGGGAGAAAACAGCTGATTCAAAGACCAGGCTGTAGGGAGGGAGGAGTGGGAGAACTTGGGGGCGGAGTTAAAAGAGGCATCAGCCTAGAATCTCTACGTAGCCACAAGTGGACTAAATCCAATCTCCCTTGATTGCCGTTGAGCTTATCTAACTCCAAGCAGATGAAACCATGAATTGAAAAGATTCCTGGGCATAGGCTTTAAGCCAGGGCTGTCAAACTTAAGGCCTATGGGCCGGATCTGGCCCATGGGGTGTTTAGATCTGGCCCGCGGGGCCGCCCTGGAAACAGTGAAGGACCATCCTGCAGTGCCTCTGCCAGCAAAAGGAGAGCTCGGGAGGGCCGCACGGGTTGCAGGAGGCCGTTGCAGCCGAAAACGGAGTTCGGGAGCCCGTTTTCGCTGGCAGAGCGCTCAGGCCACCACAGGTGCCCCCTACACGAGTGACGTTGAGCTGGCCACGCCCACCTTGGCCACGGCCATGCCCCCCCAAGTCAAACACAACCCTGATGCGGCCCTCAATGAAATCGAGTTTGACACCCCCGCTTTAAGCAATAGTTTAATTGGACTTTCACATGTGCTCTTTCGTGCCTAACACATGTGTGCAACCAACATGCCAAGATTTTAGGGATGAGGTGGGGCTCAGATAACGCCAAGAGCTGAACGCGGAGTTGAAGGACGCCTGGGATGCCAAAGCTGGACTCACCTGGGGTTGGGGATCTGACCACAACAGGTCACACATGGGACCTGCCCAAGAGAAGAGGTCAAGCGAAGAGAACAAGGACGGGGAAAAAACACAAAACAGAACATTAGTCATCCATTCTTGACAAGACCAAACATTTTGCTAAATCTCACTTGGGCTTTGCTCATCTGAGCAAAGAATCCAGATCTTCACAAGCAGCCTCAACGCGCAGGTATCTTGAGATACTTTGATCTAGCTAAGCTTCTGCTGATAGGGTGAGGAGGCAAAGCCCAAAACACAAGGGGGCAGAGACATGGACCCACAAACGCCACCCGTGATAAAGTTCAAAGGCTTCCTTCAGAGAACTTGGACAAGACCATCACCCACGATGGTCATGCAACTTGGGAAGTGAGGTCCAAAGTGGCTGGAGGGCGGTGGGTTGGGGAACGTTGACCAAAAGTTTGTTTCTTTAGGCAAATGGGAAGCCCACCTGAGCAGGAAGCACCTTATCCAGCTAGACCCCTGAGCCTATCCCTCGTCTTCTTCCCCATCAAGTCTTCTGCTCACCTGAGTCTGGAGGTTGACGATTCCTCTCAATCTTCCTGATATCGTCTAACATGACACCGTCTTCACTGAAGAGTCCACCATGCATGATCTGGTTGGGGGAGAGGAGCCCTAAAGTCAGAGAGATGGGGACCACCAGCCAACGTATCACACAGGCATCCATCGCATGCATGGTCATGACCGCCATCTTGGCTTCTTCTGGCAGCTCCCCCCCCCATCCCCCTTACCAAGACTTTCCCATTGATGCAATGCACCAGGGGCAACCACTCGAAGACTTCGCTGAAGAGCTCAAACATCTGAGCAGTGTACTTGGCCTTGACCTCGCCCTCGAACCCGTAGATCTGGTTCATGTTGTCTGTTTCGTGGTTCCCTGAAGGAGGAGAGGAATCAGGAGGCACAAGGGGTAGAACATGAGCACGGACGCCCTCCTGCCCCTGCAAATCTTTGGAGAATCCGAGGCTTTACCTCGGAGTAAGTGGAAATGATCGGGATATAGCAGCTTGAATCCAAAGAGGGTTAGTATCACCTCCACCGAGAAGGAACCGCGGTCCACAAAATCCCCGTTGAACAGCTGAGGTGGGGCGGCTTGTTCAAGGAAATAACACGGGAAATCAAATCTTCATTCCTTCCCTTTCCTTTACCTCCTTGCTTTCTTCCTTCCCTCCCTTCCTCCTCTCCTTCCCTTCTTCCTTCCCTTCCTTCTTTTCCTCCTTCCCACCTTTTCCTTCCTTCCCTTCCTCCTTCCCTTCCCTTTCCTCCTTCCCTTCCCTTCTTCCTTCCCTTCCTTCTTTTCCTCCTTCCCACCCTTCCCTTCCTTCCCTTCCTCCTTTCCTTCCCTTTCCTTCCCTCTTCCCTTCCCTCCCTTCTTCCTTCCCTTCCTTCTTTTCCTCCTTCCCTTCCCTTCTTCCTTCCCTTCCTTCTTTTCCTCCTTCCCACCCTTCCCTTCCTTCCCTTCCTCCTTTCCTTCCCTTTCCTTCCCTCTTCCCTTCCCTCCCTTCTTCCTTCCCTTCCTTCTTTTCCTCCTTCCCACCCTTCCCTTTCCTCCTTTCCTACCCTTCCCTTCCTTCCTTCCTTCCTTCCCTTCTTTCTTCCCTTCCTTCTTTTCCTCCTTCCCACCCTTCCCACCCTTCCCTTCCTTCCTTCCTGTTCTTTCCTTCTTCCCTTTCCTCCTTCCCACCCTTCCCTTTCCTCCTTTCCTACCCTTCCCTTCCTTCCTTCCTTCCTTCCCTTCCCTTCTTTCTTCCCTCCCTTCTTTTCCTCCTTCCCACCCTTCCCACCCTTCCCTTCCCTTCCTTCCTGTTCTTTCCTTCTTCCCTTTCCTCCTTCTCTTCCCTTCCTTCCTTCCCACCCTTCCCTTCCTTGGCCAGAAGCTCCACAGCTGCCCTTCACTTCAAGAAGCCGCAGATGCCAGGAGCCTCCAGCCACCCCAACGAGCATCCCCCCCCTCCCCAAAAAGATACATATGGATTATCTTCGGAGGGCAGCCCGTTCAGCTCGAATATATTCAGGAGGTCATAGTATTGTCCGTGGGTGTCTCCACAGATGGTAATTTTCTCCGTCTGGATGAAAGGAGGAGGAAGAAGAGAGTCAGCAGAGGTCATAAAGACGAGTCAGATAGGAGCGGGTTTTTTTTTTATCACCGGGATAATTTTTTTCGCCTCTCGTGGTTTGACTAAGAGACTTGGTGCCCCGAGCGAATTCATAAAGGGACCCAGGAAAAACCTCTCTGGCGCTTCCAGGAAAACATCAAAGGCTTTGCTCTGCTTTGTCAAGACGAAGATGACCCCAATTTCAGGCAGATAAGAAAGCCACGGAATTGGGACAAGCTCAGGAGAGGCTCACCTGTATCAGCTGAGCCAGGCCTAGCAGGCGCACCTGTGCCTGGCGGTGACACTAATCCCCCTCACTTAATTACAGGGCCCTGTCTCTGCCACCAGCCCTCTCCCAAGCTCCGAAGAGGTTAATGAGATCCTTGGGAAAGGGATCCTTTTTGGTTAGCACTGGGAAAGAGAAGACCCTTGGGGGGAGGGGCCTGTGGGACAGGTACGCAAGATCAAAGGAAGCAGGTAGAATTGGGATGTACCAGTGGCGATAATTGGTGGGATAATTGGAGGTGTCACTTTCTTACCATCAAAAGACCAAGTTGGTGGTAGGTCAAAAATCATCTAAGAGTGATTAAAGCAGGTTTAACCTTGGCCATCAGATGAGTGGACTTCAACTCCCAGAATTCTCCAGCAAAGTTGGGAGTCCACCCATCTTCAGCTTGAATAGCATGCAGGCCAGAGAATTCTGGGAGTTGAAGTCCATATTTCTTAAAAGTTCATGAGCATGCAGGCTGGGGAATTCTGGGAGTTGAAGTCCATCCGTCTCCAGGCTGGCAAGATGGAGGAACGCTGGACTAAAGAGTCTTTATATTCCAAGTTGTGGGAATAAGGGAAGACTCATGGGTACGAGATGCAATTATTTTCATTTTTCTAAACAATGTTTTGTTTTCGTTGCTTTAACCCTGTGAGCGCCACCCTCAGGTTGCAACTTTCAAATGGGCAGGCTATGTTGGTGGATGCAATAGTAATAAACAAACGAACGGACACGCAACCTCAGGTAGAAAGGCGCCCTTACCTCTTTTAACGTGGTTTCTACGAGGGTGGGGAGTTTTGATAGCACCTCTTTCACCTGTACCAAAATCTGCAGGAAGGAAAGGGGAGTGGTTGACAAGCAAGCAGGCAGGTAGGAAAGGGGAACGGAATATCCTGGGCTGGAGAGGGAGGTCTTTTCCGATGCAGGCCGTCCTCGACTTATGACCATTTGTTTTAGCAACAGTTCAAAGTGACAACGGCCTTGGAAGTAGTGATTTGCGATCTGTCCTCGCCCTTATGACTATCGCACACCATCCCCGCTGCAATGGATATAATTGCCATTTTAAGCCTTCCGCAGATGCGCAATTTGCAAGTGGCAGTCTTCCCGGCCGGACTCGTTTTAACGACCGCACCATCTGCTTAACCATCCTAGCGATTTGCTTAACGGCCCATGGGAAAAACGGTTGCAAAATGGAGTCACGGGATCACTGGTTTCATGATGGCACTGACATTCGGGTCCCAGCTGAGGCCGTAAGTCGAGGACTACCTGTACCAGGGACGGGGAAGGGGCAGCTACCTGATATGCACATTTCCGGTGCAGCTTCTTCTGGTCCTTGTACCACTGCATCAGTTCCTTCATGAAGTCCAAGGTCACCTTCCCGTTCTCCAGTTTCGGCCCACTGTACTCGTCCTCGATGGCTGAAGGGGGGGGAGGGGGAGAAGGACTCAGGTGAGCAAAGGAGCCGTCAAGGAAAGGCTGGGAGAAGCCGGACGCTTCCAGGGGTCTCCTTCCGTCACTAGGTGGGGACCAGGCTTGACTTCCTAGCAAAGTCTGGTGCTGCTGTCTTAGTTTCCATTTTAGGAGTAGGATCTAAGGCAGGGTCTCAGACCTTGGCAACTTTAAGACTTGTGGACTTCAACTCCCAGAATCCCACAGTGAACAAACAACTCCAAGACTTGTGGACTTCAACTCCCAGAGGTTTCTCAGCCATCAAGCAACTTTTAAGAGTTGTGGATTTCAATTCCCAGAATTCCCGAGCCAGCATGCTGTTGAAATTGAAGATGGGCGGACTTCAACTTTGCTGGGGAATTCTGGGAGCTGAAGTCCACAAATCTTAAAAGTTGCCAAGGTTGGTAACACCTGTATTTATGCCCCAATTCAATGAGGCTGGGCCACTGGGCTTCCAGCTTCTCTTCTATGATTCAGCCCCTCTCCCCTTTTCACTCTCGGGGTGGGTGGGCACAACCTCGTGGCTGGTAGCCCAAGAAGTCTTTGAAAAGAGGCAGGAGTAGCCTCCAGGGCCAGGGGACCCTGCTAAGTTTCCCGAAAACGACACCCCCCTCCCATCCCTCCTGCCCCACTCAATATGACTCACTCATATTCTCAATGTCCAGGGAGTCGACCACCGACCGCTTGTGCTCATCGCTGGCAATGGCGCGCTCGAAGGCTTTCTGCTTTACAATCTTGTTGCATTCCTGGTACTTCATCTTGGCATCCTTATCGTTCGGCTTCACCTTGACCACCTGGGGCGGGCAGGGGAGGAAAGGTAGAGGAAGGGGAGGCCCGGATCAGTTTCGCCCCTCTGAACCAACCTTTTTGTGAGCGGAGGAATAAATCCTCCGGAGGTCGATGGATCGTTGCTTCCCTTTTGAAAACATTCTTACTTAGAAAATAAAACCGAGATTCAAATCTAATTAACAAAATATTTATTTCAGTAGAAAATAATAAAAAGAATCCTTATTAAGGCTACATCTTATCGGCTAATGAATAAATCACTTCTACCTCCGGCAGAAATGGCGAAGAGAAGGAGGAGACCTCAGGAATTCAGGCATGCGTAATAGAATATATCATACGTCTGCTTGACCATAGATACAAGAAAACAGTAGAAAACATAGAGATGCACAAACTGACAATATTCACATCGTGACACTTTTGGCGTGGTCTGGGCTGCTGTGAGGGAAGAGGAACGGTCTTGGGCCACGTATAAAATACAGGATATAGTGAATGTACATAAATAACAGACAGTCCTCAACGTACAACAGTTCATTTAGTGACCGTTGGAAGTTACAACGGGACTGAAAAAAGTGACTTAGGACCGTTTTTCACACTTATGACCGCTGCAGCAGCCCCATGGTCATGTGATTTAAAATTCAGACGCTCGGCAACTGGATCATATTTATGATGGTCGCGGTGTGCCTGGGGGGCTCACATGATCCCGTTTTGTGACTTTCTAACAAGCAAAGTCAATGGGGAAGCCAGATTCATTTAACAACCGTGTTACTAATAACTGCACGTATTCATTTAACAATTGTGGCCAGAAATATCGTAAAATGGGGGGGGGGGGAACTCACTTAACAAATATCTCAGTTGGCAATATAAATTTTGGGTTCCATTGTGGTCTCGAGTGGAGTGATGTGGTGGCCTAGAGGTGGAGCTCTCGCCTCACAATCAGGAGGCTGTGAGTTCGATCCTAGGTAGAGGCAGATATTTCTCTCTCTGGGCACGATGAGAATATATCTGATGAATATACAGTAACTCCACATTGGTGACAGGAAGGGCATCCGGCCAGTAAACACTCAGCTCCATTCAGTTGCCCAGACTCCACCCCGATGCAAGGGATTATGGGGTGCTTAAAAGATTGTGGTCTCAAGTCTATGTGTGATGTTAAGAGTTTCCAACCTTGTGGGGCTGCGTTACTAGCTCTCCAGGGCCGCCTGCAGCCTGAGGACCATGGGTGGGATAACACCTGCTCCCACCCCTTCTCGGACCCCCCACCCACCTTGTTTCTCTCTCTCTTACCGTCTCGTAATCCCGCAAAGCCGCCTTGAACTTCCCCAAGGCCATGTTGCTGGTCGCTCGGCGGTAGTAGCCTTTGATGTATTTCTTGTCCAGGTCGATGGCCTTGGTGGCGTCGGCCAGGGCGTAGCCATAGCACTCCGTCCGCAGGTAAGCCAAGCTGCGGTTGGCATAATAGATGGCGTTGGTGGGGTTGAGCTCAATGGCCTGGGTGTAATACTTGACTGCGTTCTCATAGTCCTTCACTGGGGAAGCGGGGAGAGAAAGGAAGAAGGCATGAAAAGAATAGCTCTGTCTGTCTGTCTGTCTATCAATCTATCTATCTATCTATCATACCTCTACACCTATCTCTCCCTCTCCCTCCCTCCCTCCCTCCCTCCCTCCCTCTCTCTCTCTCTCGTTTGCTTTCATTTTATATACTAGTGATTTCTCCTGTCCGTGTTGGTGGGAGTAGTCATCGTGGTTCCATGACTGATTATTTACTGTTAGCTTGTTAAAATGAGAGAAAACTCTACTCCTTACTAGCACTGATGATGTTACCTAGTTGGGTAATGAAACATCTTCAAGAAAACCACCAAGCTCAGAGAGCACCAAGGACCCCACAGTCGTCCTCCTCCTCTCCAGAAACCCCACACCCTCTTAGCACTGATGATATTACCTCCTCAGGTAATGAAATGTTTGCAAGCTCAGAGAACACCAAAGACCCCACAGTCCTCCTCCTCTCCACAAACCCCACTCTCTGCTAGCACTGATGATGTTGCCTAGTCAGGTAATGAAACGTCTGCAAGAAAGTCACCAAGCTCAGAGAGCACCAAGGACCCCACAATTTTTGCCCTATTGATAATTCTCACCCCTGAAACAAAACTTCAGCTAATGTAGGGGTCCCCAACCTTGGCAACTTTAAGACTTGTGGACTTCAACTCCCAGAATTCCTCAGCCAACCCTGGCAACTTTAAGACTTGTGGACTTCAACTCCCAGAATTCCTCAGCCAACCCTGGCAACTTTAAGACTTGTGGACTTCAACTCCCAGAATTCCTCAGCCAACCCTGGCAACTTTAAGACTTGTGGACTTCAACTCCCAGAATTCTCCAGCCAGCTATGCTGGGAGTAGGGAATTGGTATGCTGGGAATTCTGGGAGTTGGAAGTCCACAAGTCTTAAAGTTGCCAAGTTTGAAGCTAATGGTACACTAGGTCTACCCA
The DNA here is from genome assembly GCA_023053685.1 of Diadophis punctatus similis. Taxonomy (NCBI): domain Eukaryota; kingdom Metazoa; phylum Chordata; class Lepidosauria; order Squamata; family Dipsadidae; genus Diadophis; species Diadophis punctatus. The sequence goes on from JALIGW010000022.1 coordinate 1,782,945, forward strand.
GTGTTGGGCAAGGAACTGACTGTCTTTTTAGAATGTTTTCGATCCCGTGGATTTTGTCCTGAACTCTCATCTCCAAATCCCCCAGCGTCAAGGGTGTCAGGGAAAAAAAAGCAAAAAGCAGCACACTGTTGTAGAGACAAAGTTCCTGTGTTACACAACAAGGATCCACGAAAGCCAGAATGAAATAGAAACTAAGAGGATATAGAAAAACCTCTCCCTTCAGGGCATAAGCCACCCCTGGCAAGGGTTAAAAGGCAGCCACACGCTGGCAGTCCGAACTGTTTAATACCCAACTTTCATCGAAACACAACCCGGGGGCACAAATTAAGCACTAGGCCAGCAAGAAAGCAGATTAATCCACCATTAGAAATGAAGTTTCAAGGACAACAAACGGAAATCTAAGGACAAGGGGTTCCTGTGAGCCTACTCGGGAGAGATCGCTTCCTGTTGAATCCCCAAAAGGCAAAAGAAATAAGAATTCAATTGCTACTTTCTTATTCTGCAGGCAACTTTTTCCAATTTGTGGAAGGAAGGACACACGTTTCTCCCTACAGGAAAATGGCTCTGTTTCAGCCAGCCTACCAGCCAAGCAACCTGCTCTAATAATTGACAGTGGGTCTGGCCGGCCGTTCATTCATAAAGCTCTACAAATTGCTGATTATAACATATTTAAGTGCTTAATTCTCCAGACTGATCACTGCGCTCTAAAAAGATGATTCTAGTGGGTATCCAGACAACTAACCATATTGTGAGCGCTTCGGGTTCCCTTGCTTGCATGCAATCAACAGAGGTAATTATTATTATTATTAGATTATCTCACCTTTATTATAAGTAACTCAAGGCAGTGAACACACTTAATCCTCTTCCTATTCTCCCCATAGCAACAACCCTGTGAGATGGCTTGGGCTAAGAGAGAGTGATTGGCCTAAGAGAGAGTCACCCAGCCAGCCTTCATGGCTAAGGCGGAATTAGAACTCGCCACCTCCTGGGGATTGGCCCAAAGTCACCCAAATTGGCTATCCTGCCCAAGGTGGGACTAGAACTCACCCTCTTCCTGGGGACTCTTCCCAAAGTCACCCAGCCAGCTTTCATGTCTAAGGCAGAACTAGAACTCACAATCTCCTGGTGATTGCTCCAAAACCACCCAGCCGGCTTTCATGCCTATGGGAGGGCTAGAACTCACCATTTCCTGATGATTGGCCCAAAGTCACCCAGCCGACCTCCAACCTACAGGTGAGGCTAGAACTCACCGTCTCCTAGGCCAGCACTTTAACCACTAAGCCACGCTGGCTCTTAACCCGTAATCCAATTTGTCCAGTTCCATTTCAACTTGCTGGTCTAGCTAAAGTTGTCGAAGGAATGCAAGAATTCTCAGCAGAATCCCCAGGAGATAATAGCTTGACTTTTCTTTTCTTTTCTATTGTAAACTATCCAGAGTCATTCTGAAGTTGGGTGGCCTCCAAATCTTACGAATAGATAAGTCACAAGAGAGGAAAGGAAGGGACAACAAAATCCAGGGAATGGAGGGAACATGAGAATAAGTCCACCTTAATTAAGAGTGGGCAGACTCTGCCAGTCCTTCACAATTCTGGGATTAGACTCTACAGCCACAGAGTCCCAGGAGTTGTTGGGGTGTCTTGGCCTACCCCGAAGGGCCTATAGTCATGCAAGGACTTGGCTAAGTCAGCATTTCCCAACCTTAGCCATTTTAACTTCAACTCCCAGAATTCCCCAGCCAATATGCTAATGAACTGTAAGATGGGTGGACTTCAACTCCCAGAATTCCCCAGCCAATATGCTAATGAACTGTAAGGTGGGTGGACTTCAACTCCCAGAATTCCTCAGCCAATATGCTAATGAACTGTAAGATGGGTAGACTTCAACTCCCAGAATTCCTCAGCCAGCATTGCTGGCTGGGGTATTCTGGGAGTTGAAGTGCACCCACCTTAAAATGTCTAAGATTGAGAAACATTGTCTTAAATCATATTCAAGTTTGTAAAAACATCTCTTTTTCTACTGGGCCATTCAGCTGGCAGCTGCAGAATAGAGCAAACCATGTCTTCTCCTCGTCTCCTGGCCCAGAAAGCTACCAAAACAGGAACAAGGTTATTCTCCAAACGAGGTTAAGGCTGCATGGAGGTAGGCCTAAGCCTTGGACTGCATGCTCATTTCAGGTGAAGAGGGAATAACAAACCGGGATACCAGCCAGCATCCCCTTCTCTTGAATGTTATCAGAGTCGGAAGGGACCTTGTGTCAGGGTCAGCTTTCAGATTCGGGTTAATGTCGGGGTTCCAAGTAACACCCCCAACGAAAGAAAACTCCAAGGCTTGAGTTTCCTCAAAGTTCCATTTTATTAGAGATGTCATATTGGCACATCTGGGAAAACCCGAATCTGAAAGCTTCCGGATTTTCCCCACCCAAAAGAAAGTGCAAGCCCCTGCCCATGCGCCCACATGTCCATCATATGGTCCAATCAATGCACGGTCCCAACTGGAGATGCCTCCCAGACACACCCTTCCAGGTGCAGGGCAGAGTGACCTTGACTCTAGGAGAAAGGAATGTTATTTTGACTACATATCTCCCCAGCTCCATCCAATCCTCCCTCCCAGTTTGCCACAGCACTAAATGTGGCAGGCCTGAAGATCCAAGGCCCAAGATGGCTTCCAGGCCTGACAACTTGGAGTTCTTCTAGAATCTAGTCCAACCCCTTGGTCAAGCAGGACACCCTATACCTATACCATCTCAAACAAGTCACTGTCCAATGTCTTCTTGAAAACCTCCAGTGATGGAGCACCCACAGCTTCTGGTGGCAAGCTGTTCCACTGGTTAATTGTCCTCCCTGTTAGGAAGTTTCTCCTGAATTCCAGGTTGCTTCTCTCCTTGATTAGTTTCCATCCGTTGCTTCTTGTCTTGCCTTCAGGTGCTTTGCAGAATAATTTGACTCCCTCTTCTTTAGAATAGAATAATAAAGTTGGAAGGGGCCTTGGAGGTCTTCTAGTCCAGCCCCCTCTTCTTTGTGGCAGCCCTTCAAATATTGGAAGACTGCCATCAGGTCACCCCTAGTCCTCCTCCTTCTTCCGACGCTTTTCTCTGTCCGTCAGGTCTGTGCCTGTCAATGCTCCCAACGCAGGAGTTGAATGAAGCAGCTCCTCTGACATTTAAGACCCTTCCCCACCGGCTTCTTCCCATCATCCACAGCCAAGTCAAAGCCCCTGTATATGGGCAGCAAGGCCTCGGGCTCCCCCCAAAAGAGTCTGGGGGTTCGCTGCGCTTCCCAGGCTGGCCTCCAAGGTCCAGGAAAGGGAGACCCTCATCATGGGAAGCCCCTTCCTCCAGACCCAGGCCTCTCCAACCCCAGGCTTGTTAGACTCCCCACTCCCACCGGCCTCTCTTGCTGTGGAAGATGGGTGCTGCAGTCCATGCTGCCCCAGGAATGGAGGACACATGGACAATGCCCATCAGCCACGACCGCTTAAAAAAAAGGATGGGGGCAACACTCTCAGTCCAAGGAGATCATCGCCCTGGACTACAAGACCCATCTCTCTCTCTCTCTCACACACACACACACACACTGCCGGCCGGGGATGATGGGGCCTGGAGTCCACGCAGCCCACGAGGAATTAATTCTCCCTAGCCTGCCAATGGCCTTTGGTCCCGCCCCGCCGGAGGCTCCTCCCCCTCCCGCCGCTGGTCCCACCCCGCCGGCTCCACCCTTCCTCCGGCCCCGCCCCCTTCCTCCTCCCCCTCCCCCCCGCCTCCTCTCCCCCTCCCTCCCCGCTACCTTTGAAGTAATCGTTCGCCTGAGTCTTGAAGGTTTCGGCTCGCTCCAGCGCCCCCGGCTCCCCTTCCTGCGGCGGCCGCCCGGCGCTGCCTCCTCCTCCGCCCCCGTTGCCGTTCTCCGCCCGCTCTCCCTCCGCCATCGCCGCCGGGCCGTAAAGCGAGGCGCCCTGACAACCAGCCACGGGGGGCCGAGGGGGGGGTGGAGAAACCCAGCAGCCGTCAAGCCCGCCCGTCGCAAGCCGCCGCTTAGCGGGAAAAGCACGGGGGGCGGAGCCTGCGGCGGAGACGTCAGCGGCGGGCGGGGCTTGGCGCCTGCCGCTCACGCGCAGAAGCGCCGCCAGGATCCGCTTCGGGGGGCGGAGCTGGAGAAGGAGGACTTGCGCCTCGCCATAGAGAAGACCTTTACTCTCGTGGGCTAGAGCGCCGTTTAAAAGGCGGAGCAAACATCGTGATAGGGCGATCGTTTAGGACGGGGGGGGGGAGGGCGTTTCCAGGAGTCCGGATTGTCTGCCGTGGTATGACTGAACAGTTGGAGCGGATGCGATTGGCCCATCTGAAATCCTCAAGCACCGGCCGAAATAGGGGGCGGGGCCACCTCGTGTAGTTGGGCGTGGCTTGCAATGTTGTGCTAATATGGGTGCCAAAGGAGAAAGTAGGAATAAATATTAATTATAAGTTCAAGGATTGCCAGCCTCACCTGCAGCCAATATTTCCCGGTCGGCTGTTCTTTTGTAGTAATTCCCCGAGAGTTAAGCCAGCTTAAGCCATGATTGGTTCACTAAACCACGATTGGTTGGTTTATGTGACTTATGACCATTTTTCAGTTATGACCATTGCAATACCCCCATGGTCACATGGTCAAAATTCAGATGCTTGGCAACTGCTTCATATTTATGACGGTTGCAGCATCCCGAGGTCACGTGATCCCCTTTTGCGACCTTCTGACAAGCCAAGTCACGAGGGAAGCCAGGTTTATTTAACCACCAGGTTGCTAACTTATCAACAGCAGTGACTCACTTAACGAATGTGGCAAGAAAAGTCGTAAGACAGGGCAAAGCTGACTTAACAAAAGTCTCGCTTAACAACAGAAAATTTGGGCTCCATTGTGATCGTTAAGTGTCTCTTAAGAGATGACTTAAATTGCTTGCATTTTTGCTTTGCTACCACTGGGTGGGGATAAAACTCTAAAAAAAAAAAATCAGGTTTGGCTGTTCCATTCCCTGGATATTTAAGCTTGCATGTTAGGTAGGGTAGAAGTTATGATCACCATCATCATATCATGCGGTGACGTGCAGATATTCCTGATGACGCTACTTCTGTGCTGTTACGAGGAGACAGTTTGTGCAGAAAAGCTGCAGGATTCTGCCTCCTGTTCTTGCCCTGTTCTTTGGGCCTGACTCTTTCCACCTCCACCGATCGATCCCTCTTATAGAATATAGAATAACAGAGTTGGAAGGGACCTTGGAGGTCTTCTAGTCCAACCCCTGCTTAGGCAGAAAACCCTACACCACTTCAGACAAATGGTTATCCAACATCTTCTTAAAAACTTCCAGTGTTGGAGCATTCACAACTTCTGGAGGCAGGCTGTTCCACTGATTAATTGTTCTAACTGTCCGGAAATTTCTCCTTAGTTCTAGGATGCTTCTCTCCTTGTTTAGTTTCCACCCATTGCTTCTTGTTCTACCCTCAGGTGCTTTGGAGAATAGTTTGACCCCTTCCTCTTCTTTGTTGCAACCCCTGAGATATTGGAAGGCTGCTATCATGTCACCCCTAGTCTTTCTTTTCATTAAACTAAACATACCCAGTTCCTGCAACCGTTCTTCATATGTTTTAGCCTCCAGTCCCCTAATCATCTTCGTTGCTCTTTTCTGCACTCTTTCTAGAGTCTCAACATCCTTTTTACACCATGGTGACCAAAACTGAATGCAGTATTCCAAGTGTGGCCTTACCAAGACATTATAAAATGGTATTAGCACTTCACGTGATCTTGATTCTATCCCTCTGTTAATGCAGCCTAGAACTGTGTTGGCTTGCTCGGGCCATCTGCATAGTGTTGCAGTCTGAAGTCGAAGTAAGGATTCAGTTGGTGTTTGCGTGCCTTCTCTGCTCCACAGAAGCCCCGAACGTTTGAGGCTTTCTGTAGATGCTCAGCAGCTCAATTAGTGGCACAGATGAAGTAAGTTGTCTATGAGAACATAGGTTTGGGCAAATTTTGCATCATATCTGTGTCTGATCCTGCCTTCAGGAATGTGGACTTCAGAATTGGCTTCGTGGGATTTGAAGGCAGATTATTTCCAGCGACCAGAGTGTCTTCTGATTAATTGATTTGGTGACTAAAACATATAAGGAATGGTTGCTGCAATTGGGTATGTCTAGTTTAATGAAAAGAAGGAGCAGTATTCCAATATCTCAGGGGCTGCCACAAAGAAGAGGGGGTCAACCTATTATCCAAAGCACCTGAGGGCAGGACAAGAAGCAATGGGTGGAAAGTGATCAAGGAGAGAAACAACTTAGAACTAAGGAGAAATGTCAGAACAATTAATCAGTGGAACAGCTTGCCTCCAGAAGTTGTGGATGCTCCAACACTGGAAGTTTTTAAGAGGTGGTGTAGGGTTTCCTGCCTAAGCAGGGGATTGGACTAGAAGACCTCCAAGGTCCCTTCCAACTCTGTTATTCCATTCTATTCTATTTTATTCTATTCTATTCTAGCGTAATACTACCCATTTTTTAAAAAACAACTTTGCAGCCATTCCATCTTCTCCTTAATGACAGGTGTCCTTGACTTTATAACAGTTCATTTAGTTACGACATTGAAAGAAGTGTCGTATGACCGTTTTTCACACTTACGACCATTGCAGCATCTCCCACGGTCATGTGATCGAACTTTGGATGATTGGCAACTGGCACGTACTTATGACGATTGCAGCATCCCGGGGTCATGTGATCCCCTTTTGCGATCTCCTGACAAGCCAAGTCAACGGGAAAGCCAGATTCATTTACCGACCGGGTTTACTGACAACTGCAGCATTTCACTTAACAACTGTGGCAAGAAAGGTCATAAAATAAACTCACTTAACGACCACCTTGGTTAGCAAGAGAAATTTTGGGCTCCTTTGTGGTCAAAAGTAGAGGACTAGTCCTCGACTTACAACTATTTCTTTAGCGACCGTTCAGCACTGAAAAAAAAAGTTGACCTAAGACAGGTTCTCGCTCCCGCGTCATAAAATCAGATGTGACTGCTTACTTAGCAACAATAATGGTTCCCTTTGTGTTGTAAGCTGAGGACTGCTTGTATTTTGCAAATTGCTTCCACAAAGCTGCTTTCCCCCCCCCTTCCCACCTGTCCACCCCAAAGGGCTTCTTTTGCTGGTCCTTGTTATTCTTGCTTCGAAGGCTAAAAAAACACACACACACACACAAGTCAAGTCCTTTGCATGTTACCAGACGTATTTTATGTTTCACAACAGTGATACGTACAGACATAACAGGGGCCAAACCTGATCCCGCCACAGAGAGGGGGGAGGGAGAAATTAACCATACACAAAGATAGAGGAAAATAATATATATATTTATATATATATAAAAATTATATATGAACAGATCCCAAAGCTTTTAAAGACGCTGGAACCTCCTGCAGAGTTATCTCCTTTGAAACAGCCTTCTCCAAAGTCCTTGTCATGCCAGCCAGATTTTCAAAGACAGGTGTGGTATTCAGCCACAGGTTTACCTTGGCAGTATTATTCAACTTTGGCAACTTTTAAGATGTGTGGACTTCAACTCCCAGAATTCCCCAGCCAGCATAGCTGGCTGGGGAATTCTGGGAGTTGAAGTCCACACATCTTAAAGTCGCTAAGGTTGAGAAACATCGAATTAAGAAGCCCTCTGCCAGCTGGAGGTTGGTTTAAGAGATACAGGTAGATGATTTTCTGGGGAAATTGCTGTCTCTCGCATCTCCTGGAACGTCTCCCTGGATTGACTGCTCAAGTGGATTCCTTGCCATCAGAGCTTAGGAAACGGATGTAACAAAAAATCGAACCACCTTCCCAGTTCGGCGTGCCTGAAAGAGCTAACCCCAATTGTCTGAATCCAAAGTGAAGACTTATTTATACTAACCTGATCTTAAAACCAGGGTCACTCTGGATTAACCCGAACTCCATGTTATAAATTCAATTCTGTTGACAAGTAAGTGGCATTTTCTTTATGTTCCCATTTGCCAGGACGATCTCCTCTTCTCCCTCCCAACTTCTAAAATTGTGTGTTTTTACTTCTTCAGTGCCTTCCGAAGGCATGGGACTTCCGCCCCCCGTGATCTAGGCCGGGCTGAATAGGGATGATAAAGGCTGACGTTCAACGCATCAGTTTTTTGTGGGGTTCTGAGAGCATTCTGATCTTGGTGGCTTCCCTGAAGACGTTTCATAACCCAACTAGGTAACATCGTCAGTGCTAGAAGGAGTGTGGTTTGCTCTCTGTAGAGCAAACTCATTGTAGAGAGAGCAAACTCCACCTCCCTTCCAGCACTGATGATGTTCCCTAGTTGGGTCATGAAACGTCTGCAAGAAAACCACCAACTCAAGAGAGCACCAAAGTCTCCACAGCTCAACCCTGAGCTACAAATATTCTCTCTTCTATCAGTACATCGGATTTTCAAAAAGTGGGCTCTATATTATTCATCATTGGCCTCTAATCTCTAACCCGTTTGCGTAACTACACATTTTCAAGAAAGCTGCCACAAACATGTTCAAAAGTCAAATGTTCCTGAGATGGCATAGCATGGATTCTTAGTCTATATTGATTAAACCCGAAATCTGGAATTGTTAGGTTTCTATAATCGGACATGACCAAGCAAAACAAGCCACGATCTGGTTTATACGACAGGTGAGATAATGTTTGGGGTCCCACCACGCTGAACCGCCAATAACCCCGGCGTTGTTTTGCCTGGTGTCCCGTGATAAGCAAACCTGGCTTAAAAGCAAATTACTGGCACCCACCACCCCCAGTTGGAAATAAGACGAGGCACTTGAGGGAAGTGAAGACTCCAACTCTGGATGTATCATCTCAAAGACTTGTAGCACAAGGAGAGAATATTATCAAGGCCTTGGAGGACTCAAGGATGCTGGGCCCATCTCAGGGGCACACATCCAGATCACACAGGGCATCTGGCCAGAGAGTTGGATTTCATTAGCATCGAGATAAAACAAGGATCTACTGGGCCAGAGATCTCCAGGTTTGGTACCAGAGAATGTTGAGCAAGGCTGAACCACACGGAGACCTGTCCACCAGGGAAAACTGCTCCAGAAGGGAGCGTCCAGACCTTAATCTTATCAATGCTGGCTGGCAGAACAAGAATATGGGCGAAAGGCGATGTCTGTGCGTAAAAGGGGTTGTCGGAAGAGCAAGAGGTCGTGTCTCTGGATCGTAGCGGGGTGCAGTGGGTGATCTTCCAGAGACCATTGAAGATCCACTCTTCTCCGTCTAGGAAGAGACGATGGGAGGAGCAGTGCGCCAATGTCTGTAGGCTGCCAGTGGGCCACCCTGCTGTACCCCCATCTCATCAGCTTGGAATACCCTTCAGACGTTGGAATCTTTGCTGCTAACATTCCTAGCCAGCATGGCTAGAGCTGGCTGAGATGATGGCAGCAGAAGACCAACGTATCTGGAGGGTGGCGAGTTGGGGGAAAGCAGATCATGGGTGCCACTTGGTGTCCCAAGGTTAGCCCAAAGATGCTCCCCCCCCCAAAAGGGCAACTGGACTGTCTTGGGTTTTTTTTTCCTGTTGAAAACATTTCGCTTCTCATCTAAGAAGCTTCATTAGTTCTGAAGAAGCTTCTTGGATGAGAAGCGAAACGTTTCCAAAGAAAAAGAAGAAAGTTCAGTTGCTTTTGGGGAGGAGGGAGAAAACTTTTGGGACAAGCATGACCTGGAGGATTGAGAATCTCCACAGACGTTCTGCTTTGGGCTAAGTGGCACCCATCACCAAAGGGAAGCGACCACTCGCTTCCCACGACCCATCATCCACCCACCACTGCTGCAGAGCAGAGGGAGGGCGCCTCATGGCTAGCAACAGAGTGACTGCAACCGAAGACCGGTGTTTTGGGGGCACCCTGAGCGGCCGCCATCTCCATCTCTTCTGAAGGTCTCTGGAAGGACATCCATTGCATTTCCCGGTCAAGGCAGACTCGAAGAGCAAAGAGAGGCTCTTTTGCTGGAGGTTCTGCTTTTCAAACCGACCTCCGAGTAAGGGCCGAGAGGGGCAAGGGGTTCTTAGCACCACTGCCTCTGGGTCATCTGGCGGGGCGGAGGAGGCGTGAGAGAGCAGAGCACCATGGGCACTTGGGCAGCGCTGCCAGCCGGAGGTCAGATCTCCATCGGGATCGGGTGGGTGGTCGGCCACCCAGCTGGTGTTGGCTGGCAGCCGTTCCAGGTGACTTGGAAAGGGGACGAGAGCACCATGGCCACACCGTGGTCTAAATTCAAGGAGGAACAGAGCAGCGTTGCTCGGGGGGGAGAGCTTTAGCACCAAACGTCGCCGTTACGCGACGCGTCCCCAGAAGTACAAACGGCCACAGCAGGCGAGAAACGTTCCCCTTGCAGGCCAAGAGAAGGAGGGGTTGTGGACATGGGCGCTGGCCCAGGCCACCCAGAGACACCGGCCTCTTGCTCTTCCTTCCCCAAGAGGAGCTGGTCTGCTAGATGTTCAGAGGAGAAGCGTGCAGGCGGCGGCAGCGTCCAACTTTGGAGCAGATGATCGGGTTAAAAAGCTACAATTCCTATGATAACAGCAAAACGGCAACGGCAACAATAATCGGGGAGAACCATCATTTTTTCCCACCAGGATCTCCAAGAAGAAAAGAAGAAGAAGAAGAAGGAAATGGATTTGAAAGGTTACACGATACAAAGAAAGCAAAATGGAACAGCGGACGGTCAGTGGAGGCAAAGATGCCCCTTTGCTCTGTGGCTAGGGATTTAAAATTAGAATCCTAACAAACTCAACAAAAACGAGAAGAAGAAGAGAGAGAGAGAAAGAGAGAGACATATCTTATCCTGCGTTCTTCACCTGGCTTTGAAATTCTATTGTTCTGTGCGTGTTTGTCAAGTGCGGCTTTTGAAAAAAAAAATACAGCTGCCTGAGCCAGTTGCGGCCCGTCGATTTGTGAGATTGCGCGTGCTTGGTGTACTGCATTGGTGTGTGCGCTTGTATCTTGGTGTACACGTAGGTGTGCGTGAGAGCTTGGCTCGCGACGAAAGGGAAGCAGTCCGGGTTGGTAGGTCCGAGCGGAGAGGGTTCTCCTCACATCCCCCTTCGGCGATCTTCTTGCGTTCCGAACCGCGAAACTTGCAAAGTAACGACAACGTCGGGAAGGGGGTCCCGTGCTCCGTGGCACCAAGGAGGAACCTACCTTGTGCAAGAGGGTCTGGGAATTAGCCACGTTCTCCCATTCCGCTGTGCCACCGACCACAGCCGTGTTCACTCCTCAACCGGGAAAACGACTGGAAGCGGCCGGATTCGTGGCCGGGTTGGTGTTTTGCGGCTGCAGCTGGTGAAGTTGTCGATGTGAAGGCACGGGTGAACAATGACCGAGGCAAAGGTGGTGTCCAGGGCAGGGCCGGCCCCTCTTTAAGACTGCGGTTTTCTAAGTGGCTGATCGGGAAAGAGAACGGGAGGGGGGGCTCCGAAAGAGAGCTCGCCTGTCCCGTTGCCGCCTCGTGAGAGGGGAGGGTGGACCCTGAAATTTTTGCAAAACGGTCATTCCCCAGCTGGATGGGAGCGGGCCCCCACTCTGGAAAACAGGGGCAATCGTGCATGGACCGTGGGCCAGGACTTGCCTGTCCTGTGTGGGCCCGTTAACACCTGTGGATGGGTGCTCCACCCCCTACTGAGTGTCCCCACGTATGTGGGGGACCGAGGAGAAGAAAGCACCAAGAGGGATGAAAGAACCTGGCTAAAAGTTCCACAAATATGGAGCTTCTGAAATAAGAGATCTTTCTGGGGCTGTTATCTAGCTGGGAAACGGGGCCACTTCTGCTACAGGAAAGTTGGGGCCCCTTGGTCTCCTCTCAGCTAAATGACAACCTTACTCGGACACAAGCACCAATGGGACACACACACACACACACACACATACACACACCAAAGGGAGGCGTGAGAAACACTGGTTTTAGCTTACACTTGTCTCCTATCACTCCTTTTTCCTTTTTTTTAAATCCAAAGGATTTGCACAGCGGGAGGGGAAAGCAGTGAATTGTGCAGAGTAAGCCTGGTTCGGGACCGGGTGCAAAATCCAACCTTTAACATGCAAAAAAGCTGAGTCAAATTTTGCTGTTAAAAGTAGCAAGGCCGTGGGCTAAGCAACTGAGGGATTTATATATCTATCTATATCTCTATATAAAAATGAAAAACCAAAAACAAGCAAACTCGTTCTTTTTCTAAAGAGGGCGTATTGGGGGACCTCCCTCCCAACCCATCGCGAAAGGCATTGATTGACAGACCATCCCTGTGTAATTGTAGGGAAGGGTTGCAGGGATTTTAAGTGCCGCACGGAGAGGAGAATTTCGGTCAGTGTCCGATGGGATATTCGGTCAAGTGTTTAAGCTTGATTTAGACTTCGGCCTCCCTGCACGTCAGGGAACGTGCCCGCCTGTCATTCAAAGACAATTGCAGAGCTGTGGCCTTTATAATTCCGTGAATGTTGAGGTCCTGGCTACACGGTGCAAGTGCATAACAACATACAAAGTGTCCAACAATCAGCATGAAGCGTGTGCATCTTTGGCACAACACGGAGTTGGGATTTGGAAGGGGTGCACCGTCGTTGGCCTATCTGGTGTCTGATCCTGCCTTCAGGAATGTGGACTTCAGAATTGGCTTCGTGCGATTAGAAGGCAGATTATTTCAGCAGCCAATTTTCTGATTGATTGATTAATTAATTGATTAGGGGACTGGAGGCTAAAACATCTAAAGGACGGTTGCAGGAACTGGGTATGTCTAGTTTAATGAAAAGAAGGACTAGGGGAGACATGATAGCAATGTTCCAATATCTCAGGGGCTGCCACAAAGAAGAGGGAGTCAAGCTATTCTCCAAAGCACCTGAGGGTAGAACAAGAAGCAATGGGTGGAAACTAATCAAGGAGAGAAGCAACCTAGAACTAAGGAGAAATTTCCTGACAGTGAGAACAAATAACCAGTGGAACAACTTGCCTCCAGAAGTTGTGAATGCTCCAACACTGGAAGTTTTTAAGAAGATATTGGACAACCATTTGTCTGAAGTGGTGTAGGGTTTCCTGCCTACACAGGGGGCTGGACTAGAAGACCTCAAGCCATCTGCGGCATACAGATATGTGTCGGTGCCTACGCGCAGTTGGAAGCAAGTCTAAATCAAGCTTTACTCGCTGGGATAACGTTACAACGGGACTTACACACTGCCCAACATTCTCCTTCCTGGGCCACCGTTCAAGATTATTTAATTAAGCGCAACCCCTTTATATAAGTATTAAAGCTTTGGGAGGAGTGGTGGTGGGGCTTCTCAATCCCGAAGGCGGGACAAGAGGAAAGGCGAATGGACCTTTTGATAACGTCTGCTTGTCCAGAAGACGAGGACTTGCAGAATGGAAAAGCGGCTCGGTTTTTTTAAGCCCGTGGGGGAGTTTGGTTGCTTTCTAATCATGGAACTCAGGGATTTCATTGGAAAGCTTCTCTTCCCATCACGAGCCAAAACAGAGTTAATTTTCCATGCTGCCGGTAAGATTGCAATCAACTGAGTTGAAAGTAAAGTAAATCCACTGAGCACCATGAGATTAGCTTCTAAGTAAAACATTCATAAAATCGGGCTTTAAAAAAGTTGGATGGAATTTCTACACAACGGTTTTTCAAACTTTGGAGATGTGTGGACTTCAACTCCCAGAATTCCCCAGCTGGCTGGGGAATTCTGGGAGTTGGAGTCCACATATCTTAAAAGTTGTCAGATTTGAAAAACCAGCTATACATCATTACTTTGAACTGAGCCGCACTGATTTTCGTGCAACTGACTTCGAAGTAAGCGTGACGGGGATCGAGGTGTTAAAAGACACAAGAGAGGAGAGCACCTTTTGGAAATTTCGATTCCCCTTCCGTTAAAGTAGAAAAAAAAATAGTGATTGAAATATCGACAACAATGTCATTTCTAACAACAGATAACATTTCATAGCACCAGTTCAAACTCGCTTAATGAAAAGCGGCTTTCCCCCCCGTTATCGAAGATGTTCGTGATCGGCCGTCCACCTCGAAGTTATAAAATCAGAGGACGGCCGTTCTCCTCTTCACGGCAAAAAGCTTGTCGTTGGAGATTGTCTTTCCTTTTTTTTTAGGCCGTGCTTTTAAGGCTCCTGAAAATCTCTCTTCGGATTTAGGATTTGGCAATCCTTTTTTTAGGATTTAGGATTTTGCAATCCCCCTCCCCCCTATTTTTCTGGAAAGTTTTGACTGACAGGTTCGAAATGTTGCATGGGATGTTGGGTTTTTTAAATTTTTCTTTTGGTTGTTTCCTATTCAAGGTTTTCCCCCCTATCAGGCTTCAAAATTTTCAAGCTAGCCAGTCTTCCCCAATCCGGCTGTTTCCAGATGTGCTTTCGCGTTCTGTGACAGCTGGCCGAGTCACGGATCTGCTACCTGCATTCAAAACACACCTGGTGACTGCTTGATCAGGGAAGGTGGCATGCTTTTTTTAAATAGGTGGGGATTTTTTTTCCTAAGTTTTCTTTCCAGCTTGCCTTGTTTTCTACATGGCATCCGATTTTCTCTGCACCGAACGTGTGCAGAACTGAGCGCGTTTTGTAAACAGAGATAGAGAGAGATCTTTAAGGAGGCCCAGATAGGGCCGAAGCACCAGCGTTCGGTTCTGGGGACTGATTATTCCATCAGTTGGCCATCTTAGGGGGAAAAGATCACGCTAGAGTCCAGGACAGGTGTTCTAACCTGGCCAAAATGTCCTCTCAGGAGCAGGAGCTCCGAGGACCTCTCTGGTTTTTCCTTTACAAAAGGTGAGAGACCTTGGTTTGAGGTCAGTGGGAGGCACCATCAGTATTTTGGGGGAGTCGTGGCGAGGCGTCTCCCAAGAGGCTAACGCGGATGTTCACCCTGTTCTCAGAGTAGGTCCTCCCCCACTTTTCACCTCCCTCAAAGGGGTGAGCCCCTTCGCCCCAGCAATGGCTGATTTTACAGCCTGGGCGAATTCTGAAGGATCCGTCCTAGCGAGCTGAGGACAGAGGAGAAGGTACAGCCCCATGGGTTCTGAGTCTCCCAAGATGGGAGCTGCACCGCTCTTTTTCGTCCGGGGGGGATCCCTCTGTGGTGCTTTCTCTTCCTTTGGGGGATGAAGAGAGCAGACCCCTCCATGAATTGGCCCCACTCCTGGCCCCCTTTCTCTTGGTTCAAGAACATTCAGGCGGATAAGCACCAAATGGGGTGACAGAGACCTTCCTCCCAACCGTCTCCGGAGGGGAGAGGCTGCCTGGGGAAGGGGACGGGACTGAGGTAGGAAGAATCCTAAGAACGCCAGTGGAGGGTGGACGGGGGCGGGGAAGGGGCCGGGAGGAACCCCTCCCCGAGGGCATTTGGTTGGATTTGGTTCCGGTTGTCCCATCTGCAGAGCAGGAGTGTGGGATGAAGGTGCGGTGGGGGGCGGTCAAGGGCGCCACTTCAGGTGGCCTGGTCCAGCTCCACCAGGAGTTCCTCCCCCAGCTGGAAGTGCTCTCCACCACGCCCGGAGACCTCCTCCTCGCCATCGTACAGGGCCAGTTGGGAGAGCGCTGGTCCGTCCACCACGAAGGGCAGCATGTCTCCTAAGAGGCCTGGGGGCAGAGAGCCGGGAGGGCGAGAGAGAGAGGTCATCAGGAGCGAGGACCTTCCTTTGATGCGTCCCCTCTCAAATCTGGCTATGGTAAGAGGTCTTGAGACGGTCGGGGAAAATCCCAGCCAGGAGAGGAGGAAGCGTCAAGCGGGGAACTAGCCTGGAATCCTTGCTCAGCTGCAAGAGGCATAAGCCTGACTCCGCCTAAATTCCATGGGAAAGCAAGCAGTCTAGGGAGATTCTCGCAATATAGGTAAAGCACAATAAAGTTGCTGACTTGGCCCTTTCGTGAGTGGATCGTGAGCGCCTGACAAGGCTACATCTCCAGGATTCACAAGGATGCCCTGGCCAACCATCACTGAGCCTCTTCCTGATATCCCGTCATTAATGCGAAAAGGAAGTGGGCTTCGTTCTCTGTTTAACTGACAAGAAGAAAACACCAGTCCACCCACACGATTTACAAGCCACTAGTATATATAAAAAAAGAGGGCAAACCCCATCCCCTTCCAGCACTGATGATGTTACCTAGTTGGGTCATGAAACTTCTGCAAAACCACCAAGCTCGGAGAGCACCAAGGACCCCACAGTCCTCCTCCTTCCCCTCCCCTTTGCATTCTCCTCCTCTTCCTCTTCATCTCCTCTTACAATCCACAAACCCCACACCCTTCTAGCACTGATGATGTTACCTAGTTGGGTCATGAAACTTCTGCAAAACCACAAAGCTGCCATCAGGGGCCCAACCCATGAGAAATGTCCATTCAGGATCGCCAGGTCAAAGGGACAGGACAGGGGCTCTGTGCTGACCCCGCCAAGCCTTGTTCACACAACCGCTCAACTCCAGACCCCAGTGGCACTCACCCATGGGTTCCTCCAGGGCCAGCAGCTTCTTGCCCAGGGCCACAGTGCCCCCGTAGCCCCGCTCGGACCGGGCATCCAGACACTCTTCCACACTGAGCAGAAAGCCCTGGCAGAACAGAACAGAAGGTGGTCTATCGCAAAGGAATTTTGTGTGGGCACAAAAAAAGATGTGCCAGCTTCATCCCGGGCGATCTCCTTCCCAATGCATGGAGCACCTCGGAACTTACCAGGCTAAGCGAGGGCATCAGGAAACTCTCAGCCTCATGGTTATGGGCACGCTTGGGGGGGCTGGTCTCCAGGAAGAGATCCCTCTCTTCATCCAGGCTAATCTCCCGAGTCCTGTTAGGGAAAGGCGGAAAACTTTAGCCAAACACGGGTTCAAACTGAGGGGGGCTGTGCCACATGATCCAGAGATGGGCTTCTCTGAAGACAAAATGGCTAATTAAGGGCACATGTTTTAGATCAAGGTTTCTCAACCTCGGTGACTTTAAGATTGTGGGACGGACGGACTTCAACTCCCAGAATTCTCCAGCCAGCCATGGGAAATTCCGGGAGTTGAAGTCCACCCATCTTAAAAGCGGCCGAGGTTGAGAAACACTGTTTTCAATGACAAGCAGATTAAAGAATTACTGCTGCAACGTTGCCCCCATTCCTCAAAACAATTTTAATTTTAACTTCCAATTTTAATGTAAGGTGGATGAGCTGGGCAAGACGAAGCTTCACTTTCTCTGTTTTTGTGGTATTGCCCTCCAAATTCTGATACAATTAAAGTCAGCGACTGACCTCTTCCTCC
Organism: Diadophis punctatus similis; assembly: GCA_023053685.1. NCBI lineage: Eukaryota > Metazoa > Chordata > Lepidosauria > Squamata > Dipsadidae > Diadophis > Diadophis punctatus. Next base: position 1,800,196 of record JALIGW010000022.1, read on the forward strand.
CGCCCAAGGGAGACCTCTGGCCATTCAGACCGGTCCCGTCCTGCACAGACTGGATCTTGACTGATGCCACCATCTCCACCATCTGGCCTTCTCCACAGGGTGAGTTAGCCAGAGGGGTCTCAACGGGGTGGCCTTGGCTCAAACTGCTGTCGCTGCCCCAGCGGGGAAGAAGAGCCGGTTCTGGCGGGCGCGGGGACACGCCATGGAAACTGCGAGAGCGAGGCCTCGGAGGGGGTGAGGTGGGCCGGGGTCCTGCCCCCGGATCTCCTCGTTTCTCGGTCAGCCACGGCGGATGGTCGGTGCTGCTGAGCTGAAAATCGTCATCCATGGAGATATAAGGAGCCAGCATCTCTAAGTCGAGGCCTTCGTAATCCTGCAACAGGGAGCAGAGAGTTCTCAGTAGAGGAAGGAGCCAGACAGAATCTAGAACGGTTGCAGGAATTGGGTATGTCTAGTTTAATGGAAAGAAGGACTAGGATAATATGATAGTAGTCTTCCAATATTTGAGGGGCTGCCATGAAGAAGAGGGGGTCAGGCTATTCTCCAAAGCACCGGAAGACAAGAAGCAACGGATGGAAACTAATCAAGGAGAGAAGCAACCTGGAACTAAGGATAAATTTCCTGCCAGTGAGAAAAATTAATCAGTGGAATCGCTTGCCACCAAAAGTTGTGGGTGCTCCATCACTGGAGGTTTTAAAGAAGAGATTGGACAGCCTTTGGCTGAAATGGTATATGGTTTCCTGCCTGATCAGGGGGTTGGACTAGAAGACCTCCAAGGTCCCAACTCTGTTATTCTGTTAGAACTGAAGAAGCTTCCTGGATGAGAAGCAAAACGATTTGAAACAATAAACCAAGAAAGTCCAGCTGCCTTTTGGGAAAAGCACTTGGGGACAACCATGACCTGGATGACGGAGAATCTCCATAGATATTGAGTCAGACAGAAGAACAGAGCCCCCCCCCCGAAAGATACCCCAAAATAGGGAGGATTCTTTCCTAAATGGGTTGAGTATTTTGGTAGTGCAGTAGCTGAAAATCCAAAATCCACTTTCCCACAATTTGGGGGATGAAAACCCAGAAGCAGCAAGAGTTTTGTGCTGAGAACAGGAGAAAGTGAAACTAAGGAAGGGAGGAGGGTCTTCTCTTCATCCATCAGGGTAGAACAGGCAGTCCTCGACTTACAACCACAATTGAGCCCAAAATCTCCATTCCTAAGCAAGACAATGGGGTTAACTGAGCTTTGCCTCATTTTACGGCCTTTCTTGCCATAGTTGGTAAGTAAATTGCTAAGAGTTGTTAAATACGTAACATGGTCGTAAAGTGAATCTGGCTTCCCCATTGACTTTGCTTGTCAGAAGGTCGCAAAAGGGGATCACGTGCAGGGGTGGGTTCCAACTTACCTCTCTGCTGGTTCGCTTCCTCCCGCGCTGCGTGGGCGCACCTTGTGGGCGCATGCGCAGCGCAAAAATTAAAAACAAAAACCCCCCCACAAAATGGCGACGCATGCGCAGTGCTGGAAACTCAGCTTCTGCACATGCGCAGAAGAAAAGTAAAAATAAATAAAAAATCCCCCCCCCCAAAAACGAAAAAAATTCCCCCCAAAAATTCAAAAAACAGATGGCAGTGCCCATGGACCGGCACCAACCGATCTGGTTCAGTGACATCATCGTGACATCACCAGTGGGTCGCTACCGGTTCAGACGAACCGGTCCAAACCCACCTCTGATCACGTGACCCCGGGACATTGCAACCGTCATAAATACGAGTCAGTTGCCAAGTGCCCAAATTTTGATCACATGACCAACATGGGGACGTTGCGATGGTCATAAGTGTGGAAAACAGTCCCAAGTCACTTTTTTTCAGTGCCCTTGTAACTCTGAGCAGTCACTAAACAAAGTGTCGTAAGTCGAGAGCTGCCTGTAGATGGACTCTGGCCTGAGCCTCCCAACAGCCATACCTGCAGCGCCGTCTCCATGCTCTGCTCCTCCTTGTTGGATGCAAAGAGCTTCTGGACGTTCTCCATGTCGAAGATCAACTCTTCCGGCAGGTCCGCCTTCAGGGAGAGGAAGGGAGAAAGGAAAGGAACCTGAAGGCTGGAAGAACCCATCGCCTTGGGGCCAATTTCTATCCCAAATAGGGCCTCTTCCAGGGGTGAAATCCACTTTTTTTTACTACCGGTTCTGTGGGCGTGGCGTGGCTTGGTGGGCATATGGCAGGGGAAGGATACTGCAAAATCCCCATTCCCTCCCCACTCTGGGGCCAGCCAGAGGTGGTATCTGCCAGTTCTCCGAACTACTCCAAATTTCTGCTACTGGTTCTCCAGAACCTGCTGGATTTCACCCCTGCCCTTCCTTCCTCACCCCCAGAGACATCAAGTGAAGGCCATTGCAGACAGGGAAAAGTTACCACAAAGTGATCAACAGAGAGAGGGCAGAAGAGTGTATGGCTCTGGCCCCTTCTCTCCTAGATCCTTTTAACCAGACAGATAAATAAATAGATAGAGGGATAGAGAAATGGATGGATGGATGGATGGATAGATAGATAAGATAGACAGAGATAGAGATAGATAGATAGATAGATAGATAGATAGATAGATAGATAGATAGATAGATAGATAGATAGATAGATAGATAGATAGATAGATAGATAGATAGATAGATAGATAGATAAAGACAGACAAGACAGATATGGATAGATAGACAGACAGACAGAGAGACAGAGACATACAGACAGATATGGATAGATAGAAACAGACAGATTTGGATGGATGGATAGATAGAAAGACAGACAGACAAATAGATAAGATAGATGATAGTCATAGAGAGACAGACGGGTGGATGGATAGACAGACAGATAAACAAATGAATAAATTCACCCCCCCCGCAAGAGTGTCCCTCCAGGTTGCCTTACTAGATTGTGATTTCCCGACACCTTCTTAACAACCAGAGCCGTCTTGGGAACTGGGGCAGGAGGTTTTGCCCGCCCGGTGCCCCCTGCTGAGTTCTGGGTGCCAGGAGGGTCGAAGATGGGCCCCAGCAATTTCTGGAGATCCGGGCTGCAGAAGCGTTTGGGATCCAGCTGCAATTCCTCCTCGCTGATGTTGGCTGGGCGCAGGAAGGCCAGGATTTTGGGACCACGAAGCTCTGGGGAGCAAAAGCATTGGGGGTTCAGTTAGGGGAGGGGGAAGCTGGCAGCCCCTCCCCCCCATCAACCTCTTTCCTCACCAAAGCTGAGGTTGATGATGGTGTCTCCTCCGTTGGGTTCCATCTCTTCCAAGGCGCTATCGGAGTCCAGCCCTTCGAGGCAGGGCGGGGGCAGCCGGCGATGCTCGCCTTGGCGGTCCGTTTGCTCCAGGGACAGGACCAGGCCGTTCTCTTCCACCTGGCTATGGAAAGAAATGGGGACAACGTGGAACCCTGCTAGGTAGGCCAGGTTGAAAAACAGATACCGCCAGTTGGATGGAGAATTCTGGGAGTTGAAGTCCACCTATCTGAAAGTTGCAGTTTGGAAAACTCTATGACATCTAAGCGCTGGGCACAATGTCGCCCTCTGCTGACAGTGGCTGGAATGGCCGCTGTCCCAGCCTCATTTGAGCACAGAGAAACCTCTCACATTTATAATATTTAGCATATTTTACATTTCATTTTCATACAGGTAGTCCTTGACTTTCGACCATTCGTTTAGTGACAGTTCGAAGTCACAATGGCCCTGAAAAAAGCGACATGATCGTTTTTCACACAATCATTGCAGCCTCCCCATGGTCACGTGATCAAAATTCAGACGCTTGGCAACTGACTCACATTTATGACAGCTGCAGCGTCCCGGGGTCACGTGATTCCCCTTTGTGACCAAAATCAATGGGGAAGCCAGATTTACTTAACAACTGGGATACAATCTTAACAATTGTGGTGATTCACTTAACAACCGTGGGGAAAAAGTCGTAAAATGGAACAAAACAAAAATGTTTGTTTTTGTCATTGATAAGCCAAAGATTTGGCTTATCAATGACATCATTCACTTAACAACTGCACTGATTTGCTTAGCAAGGTCATAAAATGAGGTGCAACTCGTTTAAACAACGGCCTCGCTTAGCAATGGAAATGTTGGGCCCAATTGCGGTCGTAAGTCGAGGACTACCTGTATTTCAGGAGACTGAGAAGTTCTTTTCAGCTCTGTGCTTCGGAGGCAGCCAAGGAGGTTTGGGAATTGGGACACATGTCAATCAAGGGGTGGGGTTCAAGGGGTGGCATCCATCTTGAAGTTTTTGACCTCCCGAGGGGGCTGACCTCAAGACGAAGTGAATGCAGACGATGCTCTCGGGTTGGGAGTTCTTGCTGCTGGAGATGACGGTGGCCTCGGTCTGGATCCAGATGTAACCACCGTTCCTGGCTAGGAAGCGGTACTGCCCGGTCACGGCTTGGCCCTTGCTTAGCACTACCAATAGGGAGTGAAAGACAGACAGTCTAGAACAGACAGACAAACGGATAAGCGGGGGAGATGGGGAAGAGACGGTAAGGCGGAACAGGATTCGCTTCGCGTTCGCTCTCGCGGGGAGGACATGACGTGTGGGTGGATCTCAAGCCCCTTTCTGGCACCCGAGACCCCTTCCACACCGACCTCCCCCCACCCCCCAAGCCTTCGTCGTCCAGATGTGGAGTGGACGGCAGCAGAAGGAACACGCGGGATGGTAAAGAACCGGCCAGGCCTGCAACATGCTGGACTTACGGGTGTTGATGCTCTTGCTGACGGAATCCGAATCCAAGGCGTGGATGTATTCGTAGAGGGAGCAGCCAAGCAAGCTTTCGGAGGTGTAACCGGCCATCTCAAGAATCCTGGCCCAGGAGGAGAGATGGGACAATCATCAGGAAATAATATTCTGGGCCAGTTAAGCTAGAGCAGGGGTGTCCAACCGTGGCCACTTTAAGACTTGTGGACTTCAACTCCCAGAATTCCTCAGCCGGCTCATAAGCCACCTTTTTTAATGTTGTTGTAACTTTTAACAGTTGCTAAATAGCAATAGCAATAGCACTTTTCTTATATACCGCTTCATAGTGCTTTACAGCCCTCTCTAAGCGGTTTACAGAGTTCAGCATATTGCCCCCAACAATCTGGGTCCTCATTTTACCGACCTCAGAAGGATGGAAGGCTGAGTCAATCTTGAGCCTAGTGAGATTTGAACAGCTGAACTGTTGAACTAGCAGTCAGCCTGCAATGGCTGCATTTAACCACTGCACCACTTCAGCTTGATTTACAAACAAATGGTTGTAAATCAAGGACTGGATTGGAGTTATGAAGTTCCCTCACCCCACTCATTTAGACCATGGTAGAACCCCAAGAGCACCCAACACGGATGCAACACACTATTGTGGATCTTTCTGGCGCTAACACAACAGCTACTATGCGGGAGAGTCCAAACTCATGTGGAGAACACTGAATATAGAGAGGGTTGCTTAGGTATCTCAAGGTTTCTCCCTCTGAAATCAAATTAAATTTCTTTTATTTAGTATTCTCCAGGTTGGGGAGCCAAAGGGTGAGATGGATGGATAGATGGATAGATACAGTGGGGGAGAGAGAGTGAGAGAGAGATGGAGGGAGGGAGGGGGGGAGGGGGGAGAGAGAGAGAGAGATTTTGAGATTTTTACCTGTGGATTTGACCCTGTCTGCTCATCAGCCACGTTCATCCTACACACCATAGCTGCAACGCTTGGCACAACATCCCAGCCAAGGTCAAGGAACCCATCATCCACAGACAGAACTCAATGGCTGCTGGATAATGCATCGCCCTCAGTCGCTATCTCCCCAACTGCCTGGAGGGTGGACGAAGAGGAGGGCAGCAAGGCATCTCCCACTCACCTGTCATCGCAGTAGGTGAACTTCATGTCCATTGTGTGGCGGCTGAGGAAGGTGCCACTGTCCAGGGGGGTCTCGATGTTGGCGGGGTGCGGGATGGCTTCGCAGATGAGCACCAGGCATCGCAACGGGGGCTCCGCAAAGCCGCCTTCCCCTTCCTTCCCTGTGGCCGGCTTGGAAGGCGCATAGGAGCGCATGTGCCCAGAACAGTGCAGCACCTGGGAGGGCAGAGGGAGGAAGTTGGGGGCAATAGATGGGTGGAAGCAGCGCCCGTTTATTCTGGCTGGTGCCTTTGGAGAAATTCCCCCTCCCCAAAACCTTGCCAAGAGGGATTCCCCTTCCCCAAAAAGCTGCCTGGAGAGGTTTCGTTACAAGACAGGTGGCAAATAAATTGAATAAGTAAATAATCATATATAATAAGCTATAAGAGTGGTGTGGTGGCCTAGAGGTGGAGCTCTTGCCTCACAATCAGGAGGCTGTGAGTTTGATCCTCGGTAGAGGCAGATATTTCTGTCTTTGGGCACACTGGGAATATATCTGCTGAACAAAACTCCACATTGGCGACAGGAAAGGCAACCGGCCATTAAAACACTCTACTAGCTCCATTCACCAGACTCCACCCTGCAAGGGATTATGGGGTTGTTAAAAGAGGATTATATACATACATACATACATACATACATACATACATACATACATACATACATACATACATACATACATACATATATATACACTCACACACTCTACAGACTGCGAATCTCTGCAGAATAAATGAATAAATGAATGAATAAATAGATAAGTAAATGTATTGTAGTCGTAAGTCAAGGACTACCTGACTCTGCCAAACAAATAAAATGTATTTATTTGGCAGATGCAGAGAGTCCTCGACTTACGACTGCAACCGAGCCCAAAATATCCATTGCTAAGCGAGACAGTTGTTAAGTGAGTTTTGCCCCATTTTATAACATTTCTTGCATAAATCCCTTTTTTCAGGGCCGCCGTCGCTTCCACCGGTCACTAAACGAAGGGTTGTAAGTCAGGGACTGCCTGTATACCCTGCCCTGCTTTTGCAGGTGACTGGGCCTTCCTGGGAACAGGATCCATCTGTTTTCCATCACTGGATTCAGGATGGCTCACCCAAACTGACAATCATTTCTCTCTCTCTCTCTCTCTCTCTCTCTCTCTCTCTCTCTCTCTCTCTCTCTCTCTCTCCTCTCTCCTCTCCTTTCTCTCTCTCTCTCTCTCTCCCCTCTCTCTTTCCTCTCCTTTCTCTCTCTCTCTCTCCCCCCTCTCTCTCCCCCCTCTCTCTCTCTCTCTCTCTCTCTTTCTCTTTCTCTTTCTCTTTCTCTTTCTCTTTCTCTTTCTCTTTCTCTCTCTCTCTCTCTCTCTCTCTCTCTCTCTCTCTCTCTCTCTCTCTCTCTCTCTCTCTCTCTCTCTCTCTCTCTCTCTCTCTCTCTCTCTGTTGTTGTTGTTGTTGCAAAAGCCAAAAGGGAGCAGCTCCTGGGGGAGGAATGGGGTCAGCCTCTTTTCGCTCCTCCTTTCCACCCCACTCAAAAGTCAAAAGCGCTTGGGCATTGCAGGCATCTCGGATGCTCCTTCAGGAGCTGGGAAAGTAATTTAATAAAGCGGCCCCCAGTCTGCCCTCTTCTCCTCCAGAATGCTGTTTCGGGGGGGGGAGCTCAAACCCCACCCCCCCCTGCTGCCCAAATCTGCTTCTGTTTCCCACCCACCCAGCAAAAAACTACAACAAAACCCTCCGGGAAGTTGCTCACTTTCCAGGTGGCCGACTTGAGGTTGACGGTGCGCCCCCTGGTGGTGAGCGTGCTCTTCATGCGCAAGGAGAAATCCCGCTCCGTCTTCACTTCCGCCTTCTTGGAGAAACCTGGGGATCAAATGCTGATCAGGATATATGAGGGGTGGGGGGGAGGAGGTGCATGGAGGGAGCAGGAAGGAGGGAGAGGGGTGCTTGGTCCTAGTTCCTGGCTTTGGGGAGTCAGAAGCGTAAGCAAAATGGAGATGATCAAAGGCTTTAACTTGGCTTCTTGTTTTTGTGTCACTTTGAAAACATGGCAAATTGCACTGGAAAAATGTCACAGATGTGATTCAAAGAGGCTACAGAGGGAGGGAGAGAGGGAGGGAAAGGGGGAAAGGAAGGAAAAGAAAGAGAGAGGGAAGGAAGGAAGGAGAGAAGAAGGAGAAAGAAATGGAGGAGGAGGAGGAGAAAAGGAAAAGGGGCAGCAGAAGGAGAAAGAACAGGAGAGGAGGAGAAGGAGAAGGAAAAGGAAGAAATGGAGAAAGCGAAAGGAGGAGGCAGAGTGGAAGAAGGAGGAGGAGAAGGAGGAGAAGGAAGAAAGGAAAAGGAAGAAAAGAACAAGGACGAGAAGGAAAAGGAGGAGGAGGAGAAGGAAAGGAAGAGAAGAAGGAAGAGAAAGAAGAAGAGAAGGAGCTACTGCTAGAGAAGCTTAAGCAACAGCCTACAGTTTGAATGCACCAGTGCAGAATTCCGGTGCCCTCTGCCCAGTGCTGAAGGAAAGGGGACCTCGCAGCGATCCCCCATCCCTACTCTGAAGAGGATGAGGAGGGGAGACTCACCCTGCCTGGGGCTCAGCACATCCTGCAGCTCCTCCTGATCACAGGGGTGGATGAAATCGAAGACGCTGTGGCCAATCAGCTCCAGCTACGGAAGGAAACAGGGGGGGGGGGGGGAACCACATGAGGCGCATCAGGATGCAGAAGGGAGGGGAGAAGCCTGGAGGAAGGATGGGCACCCAGCAGCCCACATCCCCCCCATGTGCTGGCCCATGTGCCCACATCAGCCAGGTGCCAACGGATGGGCAGGGGGTCCCCCGGAGCCAGCCAATCAGAAAGCTCTTTACTCCTCGCCCTCCCCTCTACCACATTCAGAACTTTCCAATCAGATTCCAGATTGGGAGGAAAGATATTTGGGGGGGCCTCTGGGGAAGAAATTTCTTCTTCTTTTATTTAGCCCAATTTTTGGGGGGGAAAGAAACCCAACAAGGAGGGGGAGAGTAAAAACTTGCAAAAGTTTGCTTTGAGTGTGTGGGGGGGGGGTTTCTTGCACAGGATGAAAGACAGCATTCTGGGCATCCCCGTTTTGCAAAAAAAAAGCCCCCTGCCCGCCCCTTCACCCAGCGAAATCAGGAATGCGATTTCGTTTACAAGACAAGGAAAGTGAGAGAGAGGGGAAACAATAAATAAATCAGGGAGTTTTGCAAAAAGCCCAAGGCCTTTGAGGCACGAGCGTTTGAAGTAGATTTCAGGCAAAAGGGGGCATTCAATTCATTTCCAGGTTGGCTGGAATGTACATAAAACCGCCTTCTGAAACTTATTCCCCAGCCCGACTCCGTCTCTCCCAAATCATCTGAAAGATCAAATTGAAGCGAAACCCGAAGAACAAAAAGACCCATTCAAAAATCAGGGGTGGGAGAGGAATTCCAAAGTTCAGCCCTCTGAAATTTGAAAAGAAAATGCCAGCATGGGGAGGCCCTCCCAAAGACTGACAGACTAAGGCTTTCTCTTAACTCTTCCCCCCCTCAAAAAAAAAAAAATGCTTCCAGGAGACGACATTCATAAGAATGGCTCGTTTTTCTTTTTATTTATTTGTTTGCATTCCTCCTTTATTTATTTTCACAAATAACTCAAGCAGGTGAACATATCCAACACACCTTCCTCCTCCTTTCTCCACAACCACCACCCTGGGAGGTAGGTTGGGCTGAGTGAGAATGGCTGGCCCAAAGTCACCCAGCAGGCTTTCATGGCTGAGGTGGGATTAGAACTCCCAGTCACCCGGTGATTGGCCCAAAGTCACCCAGCCGGCTTTCATGTCTAAGGCAAGTCTAGAATTCACCACCTCCTAGTGATTGGCCCAAAGTCCCCCAGCCGGTTTTCATGACTAAAGTGGAACTAGAACTCACCGTCTCCTGGTGATTGGCTCAAAGTCTACCAGCCGGCTTCCATGCCTAAGGCGGGACTTGACCTCAGAGCCTTTTGGTTTCTAGTTCCTTAACCACTAGGCCAACCTGCCTCTCACCAAACCCACAGTCACCTAATGAACTTCCTGCCTGAGTGGAGACTCGAACCCAGATCTCTCTGCTTCTTATTGGTGCGTTCCCCATTAATCTACCCAGCCAGTTCTCACTCACCAGTGATCGTCTCCTTGTTTCATTCCTAAGGCAGGACTAGAACTCTCCTGGTGATTGGCCCAAAGTCACCCAGCCAGCTTTCATAGCTGAGGTGGGACTAGAACTCACAAGCCCTCACTTTCTAGCCTGGTGCTTTAACCATTGTCCAGACTGACTCACCTTTGGTTGAAACCCCCCCCCACCTGTGCGAGCTCTTCCCGCTCACCTGGCTGAGACCCAGGTGCTTGTTGACATTCTCAGAGAGGTAGATCATGTCCCCTTCCTCGGTCAGGACCATCAGGAAGCCATCCAAGGCCTTCAGGTAGTAAGAATCCACCTGTTCTTCCGCTTTGACTTGGTCTCGCCATTCTCCTGGTTCAACAGAGTGCGTAGAAATTGCTTTAAGGCAAGGATAGATTCAGAGCAGTGGTGAAATTCAAACATAATTCCCTACCGGTTCTGTGGGCGTGGCTTGGTGGGCATGTCATGTGACTGGGTGGGCGTGGCCAACCTTTTTTTTTTAAAAAAAAAACCCTTTTTATTTAGCATTTTTAAACTACCGGAACTGGTAGTTTAAAAAATGCTAAAAAAAAGTTTTTAAAAAGTTCCAACAAACACTCAGCACAGCGGATTGTCACAGCTGATTGTCGGAACCTTTTAAAAACTTTTTAAAAGCATTTTTTTTACTACCGGTTCATGCGAACCGGTAGCATTTCACCCCGATTCAGAGTGATTTCCCATACCAAAGTTACAAGACAGACGTCGGGAGTGGAGTGGGGGGTCAAAAAAAGTCACGGCAGGGGGATGAATTTGTGTGATTCTACCTCTTGTTTTTTTTTTTTTGCCTGCAGGACAAAGTAAAAGTACACAAGAGTAACTACAGACAGCCCTGAACTTACAACCAGTCATTTAGTGATCATACGAAGTTCCGATGGCCCTATCTGTGGGATAATTCCACCCTGGATTCGAACTTCTGACGGTCCACCCTCTCATAAGAGGGACTAGAATTTTGACGCTCGGCAATGAGGCCACGTTTATGACCGTTTGCTGAGGAACTCTGGGAGTTGAAGTCCACAAGTCTTAAAGTTGCCAAGGTTGGAGACCCCTGGACTAGAAGACCTCCAAGGTCCCTTTCCCACTCTATTATCCTGAGAACATCTGTTTGGGGTCTTCCGTAGTTTTTGTGAAGGTCTCCCCCAGGGAAACGCTTACCAGAATTCAGCAGCTTATGCATTCTTAAGTAGCTGATGGTCAGCCGCATGATGGAGGCTTTGTCCAAGTGGGCACTCACCCCCCGGGCAAAGGGCAGGGTGTGGGCCAGCTGGTAGAACACCTCTGTCTCCTTGCTGCGCCGGCATCGCGCTGCGTCTCGCGATTTCTCCTTCCGGATTTCGGTGGTGGACCTGAGAGGGGGACAAGGAGACGGTCACCGGTGAGTGAGAACTGGCTGGGTAGGCAGATTAATGGGGAACGCACCAATGAGAAGCAGAGAGATCTGGGTTCGAGTCTCCACTCAGGCAGGAAGTTCACTAGGTGACTGTGGGTTTGGTGAGAGGCAGGTTGGCCTAGTGGTTAAGGTGCTGGCCTAGGAACCAAAAGGCTTTTTAGTGGAGTCCCGCCTTAGGCATGAAAGCTGGCTGGTAGACTTTGAGCCAACCACTAGGAGACGGTGAGTTCTAGAATAGAATAGAATAACAGAGTTGGAAGGGACCTTGGAGGTCTTCTAGTCCAACCCCCTGCTTAGGCAGGAAACCCTACACCACTTCAGACAAAAGTTCCACTTTAGTCATGAAAACCGGCTGGGGGACTTTGGGCCAATCACTAGGAGGTGGTGAGTTCTAGACCTGCCTTAGGCATGAAAGCCGGCTGGGCGACTTTGGACCAATCACCAGGTGACTGGGAGTTCTAGTCCCACCTTAGGCACGAAAACCTGCTGGGTGAGTTTCAGCCAATCACCAGGAGGCGGTGAGTTCTAGACCCAGAAAGCTAGCTGGGTGACTCTGGGCCTGTCCCTTCCCCAAGACCAACCCACCTCCCAGGGCTGTTGTGGTGGGGAAAACAGAAGAACGAAGGAGGATTACGTATGCTCACTGATTTGAGTTCAAGAAATAAAGGCAGGATAAAACTCAAATAAATAAATAAACAAATGGGCATTTCAAATTCTGCTTTTCTTTCTCCTCTACCTCCACATCTCACAAGAAATATCAAAAAGCAAAAGCAGGATGCAAATATAAATCAGCGTATGAAATTATCCGTTCTTTTCTTAAGTTCTCTTTCTGAGTTTTGCTTCCAGCTCTAGAACCGTATATTAAACAGGCGACCAACAACCCACTTTCTTTTGTCTACATTACACATTGTTTAAATGGGTGTTTTTCAAGCTTGGCAACTTTCAGCTCTGTGGACTTCAACTCCCAGAATTCCCCAGCCAGCCAGCCAAGGGGGAATTCTGGGAGTTGAATCCACACAGCTGAAAGTTACCACTCCAGAAAGAAAGTTCACCTAAGGTTGAGAGATCCTACCCTGTTTCCCCCAAAATAAGACCTCCCCTGATAATAAGCCCAATCGGGCTTTTGAGTGCAAGGCCAAGGCGCTTATTTCAGGGTTCAAAAAAATATAAGACAGGGTCTTATTTTCGGGGAAATACGGTACCTGAGTAAAAATAGCTACTAAGGAGGAAACGGATCACATGGAAACCATCCAGAGTCACTTAGGAAAGAAAAGCCAGGCAGAAATTTAATTTTAAAAAAATACAATAAATAAAGAAGTCATCTTCCTGAGCAAAATGCAAACAGTTCCAACCGACTGTGTAACACAACAATGCTAGTCTTGCTCTGTGTGCAAAAGCAATTACTTTCCTGGATCACACCTGAATCTGCAGTTTAGGGCAGCCGGTTTTTTAAAATCTCTTGTCAGGAAGGAGAACAGGTAGTCCTTGACTTACGACCGCAAATTGAGCCCCAAATTTCCATTGTTAAGTGAGACATTTGTTAAGTGAGTTCTGCCCCATTTTACGACCTTCCTTGCCACCGTTGTTAAGCGAATCACTGCGGCCGTTAAGTTAGTAACCCGGTTGTTAAGTGAATTTGGCCTCCCTGTGGACTTTGCTGGCGGGAAATTCGGCAAAGGGGATCACATGACTGTGGGGACACAGCAACGGTCGTAAGTATGAGTCAGTTGCCAAGCGTCTGAATTGTGATCATGGGGCTGCTACCAAGGTCCTACATGCGAAAAATGGTCACGAGTCCCCGCCTTTTTTTTCCCTCAGCGCCATTGTTAACTATGCATGGTCACTAAATGAACTGTTGTAAGTCAAGGACTACCTGCAAAGCCAATACACCCGCCCACCTCGGCCAACCAACGTCACAACCCCGACTTGTTCCAAAACACCCAAGAACCGACACGTGGTTCAGTCTGTTCAACATAACAAGTATGAGGATTATAATCACTCAGGGAAAGGTTTAGAAGGAGAAGGAGGAAGTAGAAAGGGAGGGGAGAAAAGAAGGAGTGGAGGGAAAGGAGGAAGGGCGAGAAGGTAGATGGAAGAGGTGGAGATAGAGGGAGGGGAGTGTGAAGAAAAGAAGATAAACAGACTGATAAATAACAGCAAAGAATAGGTGCAAAAATAGGATTATTGAATTTTGATTGATTGGATAAAAATGTATAAGTATGTATGTTATCGATATGTTTTTAAGGTATACGTATAGCAATAGCAATAGCACTTAGACTTATATACCGCTTCATAGAGCTTTACAGCACTCTCTAAGCGGTTTACAGAGTTCAGCCTCTTGCCCCCAACAATCTGGGTCCTCATTTTACCCACCTCGGAAGGATGGAAGGCTGAGTCAACCTTGAGCCGGTGAGATTTGAACAGCTGAACTGCTGAACTAGCAGTAGCCTGCAGTCCTGCATTTAACCACTGCACCATCTCGGCTCTTATTGATGTATATTATGGAAATTGTGCAGAAAAAATATAAAAAACGTAAAAACAAAACCAGAACCGACACGTGGGGTGCGATAAGAGGCAACCCTTCCCAGCTCTTCAGCTTTCGGTCCTCTGGGGGAACTTTTTCCACGAAGGAGAAGCAGAAGCCGAGACGCCCCAGCAGAAATAGGGGAAGGCGCAGGCCGCCCAACGGTTGAAAAACAGGAACTTTCCTTGAATTAATTGCCTCCTCGACAACATGTCCCGGCGCTCTCCATTTTCTGAATTAAGGTTAAATTAACATTCCCCTCCCATCAAATCTTCTCGAAAATCTAACATTTTTTACGCTCCCGGACCTCAATCATCGTATCAACATTCTTCTTCAAAGTCCCACAGATTCCTGGAACCCATATTTCTTCTTTTCCCAGCCCCATTGGATACTAGATGGCCCATTTTTCAGCTTTCTTGGGTTCCTCTTTCTCCTCGGATGTATCTTCTTGACGTTCCAACCTTTGGAGGGATCTTCTCTCTCCTGAGCCACTCAGGTCTAGCTTGCCAACAAAATACCAGCGACCAACCCTCTCAACCTTCACAAATCCCAGACATGAACCGATTATGGTGAGAAGACTAAGTTCTCACCACAGTTGGGTCAAGAGGGATCCTATCCAAGGAGACCTCAACAAAAGAACCTCAAAACTCTAAGAACCTCAGAATTTCACAAAGGTTTTTTTAAGTTTCCGGCATACTTCTGCCCCAAATGGTGACCCTTGGACCTAGAAATGACTTGAACAAGTTCTAGGGTCTTCTGGAAGTCCACCAAAGCTCACATCTTCTAGGAAGTCCCTAAAGGTGCTTTTTCAAGAGGCAACCGGACTTTCTGGTTTTTCTTTCAAGACATTTCGCTCCTCATCCAAGAAGCTTCTTCAGCTCTTGAAAGAAAGCTTTTGGGACAACCATGACCTGGATGACTGAGAACCTCCATAGACATCTTCCAGGAAGAGACTCAGACCAGCTGGGAAGCCCTGAAGCCTTCTGCTGATGGGCCCAGAGAGATCTTCAAGCGATGGTGCCTCCATACCACAAACACCATACAAGGCGGGGAACATGGAATTTTGCCGTGCCCCAGAAGGCCCTGCCCCGAGGGCACCATCCCAGCGCCAGAGAGGCCCCTTACCTGCACCATCTCCTGCCCCTCGCCAGCTTCCAGCGCCACCACATAACTGATCTCTGGCTTCCCCTGAGTTTCCTGAGCAGACCAAGCCGGACTCTGTACTTCCTGATCCTCCCACGGTCTCTTTCCACCATCCCTCCCTCCTCCGGTTCTCTTTTGGGTACAGGCTGTTCCGTTTCTGTGCCCTGGCACTCTGCCCATCAACCTGCGGCTCTGTTTTGCAGAGAGAAAGGCAACAGAGTGCCATGTGGCATAGTGGTTATCTTCCCTGCCTCCCAGACAAAAGGGTCACCAAAGTGGCATGGCCGGTAGCCAACCCCAACCGCGGGGTCATCAGGCCAGCCGGGCTGGCACCAAACGGGGCTGGCCTCATGCCAGCCTCCTGTGCCAACCTGCGAACAGGTGTGTTGTACGTGGGAGCCATAAACAGGCACCACGTGGCTGCAGGTAGTCCTCCACTTACGACTGCAAGGGAGCCCCAAATTTCTGTGGCCCAGCCAGACAGTTAAGTGAGTTTGCTCCATGTTATGACTGTTCTCGTCACAGGGTGGTTAAGTGAATCATTGCAGTTGTTGAGTGAGTGATACAGTTGTTAAGTGAATCTGGCCTCCCCGTTGACTTCCCTTGTCAAGAAGTCGCCAATGGAGATCACGTGACCCCGGGACACTGCGACCGTCATAAACGGTCATAAACATGACCCCGGGACACTGCGAGCCGCCCAGAGTCCCCCGGGAGTTGGGCGGCATACAAATCTATTAAATAAATAAATAAAATAAATAAATAAACATGTCAAATCATCCGCATTTTGATCATGTGACCCTGGGGACGTTGCAACGGTTGTTAAGTGTGGAAAACGCTCCCCAGTCTTTTTTTTTCAGTGCCGTTGTAACTCTGAACGGTCACTAAAGGAATGGTTGTATGTCAAGGACTGCTTGTACTGGCTGGGCAAACTGAGAAGGCCGGTTTGGCTTCTAACGCAAAGCAGTGGGAAAGGAAATTTAGGGGGAAAGAGGCCCCCTCTTATCTTCCCCCAACCCTGCAGAAGTTGTCATTTTATGGCTCTGATACGACTTAACATTTATTTGGAGAAAGGAAGATTAACAGATTAACAGAGCTGGAAGGGACCTTGGGGGTCATCTAGTCCAACCCCCCCTTCCAAGCAGGAGACCCCACACCGTTTCTGACAGATGGCAGTCCAGTCTGTTCTTGAAAGCCTCCAGTGATGAAGCTCCCACAACTTCTGAAGGCATCTTCTGTCCCATGGGTTGATGGTTCTCACTGTCAGAAAATTCCTCCTTATTTCTAGGTTGAATCTCTCCTTGTTCAGTTTCCATCCATTATTCCTTGTCTGGCCTTCAGGTGCTTTGGAAAATAGCTTGACCCCCTCCTCTCTGTGGCAGCCGCTCAAATATTGGAGCGCTACTATCATGTCTCCCCTGGTCCTTCTCTTCACTAGACCGGCCAGGCCAGTTCCTGCAACCGTTCATCGTATGTTTTAGCCTCCAGTCCCCTCATCATCCTGGAAGTAAAATGTTTCTCTTGGGATGCCCAAATTCTGAGTGAGATTCCATGCAAGCACATATATACAGATAGTCCTCAACTTACAACATTTCGTTTAGTGACCGTTCAAAGTTACAACGGCAGGGGAAAATGCGACTTAGGACCGTTTTTCAAAGTTATGATCTTTCCTGCATCCCTTCGATATATGTCATCAAAATTCATTTGGTTGGCAACCGACTCACATTTATGACGGTCGCACTGTCCCGGGGTTGTGTGATCCCCTTTTGCGACCTTCTGAGCAGCAAAGTCAAGGGGGGAAAGCCAGATTCGCTTAACGACCGTGCAATTCACTTAACAATGGCAATGATTTGCTCAACAACGGGGGCAGTTTGATGAACTCAGGATCAACCGTTGCTTCATATCATGCATAATCCCGAGACTTCTGACAATTGTACAACACATACAGTCCTCGCCTTACAACAGCTCATTTAGTGACCATTTGAAGTTCCAACGGCACTGGAAAAAGTGACTTATGGCCATTTTTCACACTTATGACCGTTGTGTCCTCCCGAAGGTCACATGATCAAAATTCAGATGCTTGGCAACCGACTCATATTTATGACGGTCGCAGTCTCATGTGGTCAACTTTCTGACAAGTCAACGGGGAAGCCAGATTCACTTAACAACCGTGTTCCTAATTTAACAACCGCAGTGATTCGCTGAACAACCGTGGCAAGAAAAGTCATAAACAGGAGCAAAACTCACTTAAATGATTCCCTTAGCAACAGAAATGTTGGCCTCCGTATGTCGAGGACTATCTGCACATCAACACATGCTTGGGAATGCAGCATTCCTGGAAGCTCAATTTTCATTTGCACCCACCCTCATTTTAAGTTTCTAGTCCTTAAGGTTGTTCCAAAAAAATAAATAAATCCGGGTTGGAGAGACCGTGGGCAAGGATCCACACTAGAGTACCTGCCCTGGAAGCTGTTTACAAGTATTTTCTTTCTTTCTTTCTTTCTTGGTTCTAATTTTAGTCCTCCAAAGACAAGATCTCCTGAAGAGGAACAAAGCTGCAGTGGCAGAGAAGCCACCAGGGACCGAGCGGCTGAGCGCACCATCTCGGAGCTTGGGTCCATCCCCTTTGCAGCTGCCACCCACCCACCCACTTCTTTCTCCCCGACTTTCGGCTGCCCTACGGTGGGTGAGGACCCTAACTTTTTTCGGGGACATGTTCTGCACGCAACCAGAGCCCTCCTTCGTCAGCGACTGGCGACGCCAAAGCTCGCACGCATCTTCAAAGCCTTCGTAGCATCTCTGACGTCAATGTGCTTCCTCCACTGAGGATATCTGAATTTCGCACACGCTGCGTGTTACCAACGGGTGCAGGGGCACACCGCTGCCCCCTGATTAGCACACAGCCGCAAAAGGGGGCAGGGGAGGGAGAGAGAGGGGGGGAAGGGGGTGGGTGGGCAGAAAAAGCTCTGCTGGCATGCCAACAGCCCCCCTCCCTCCCTTGCCACTGCAGGCAGCCCCCTCCTCAATTGTTCCATCCGGATGACTTCCTTCTTTTAACTAGGACAGTCAGCGAATGCTAAGATGCGGCTGCATCTATCTCCCAGGAGGCAAGGATAAAATGGGAGGTTTCAAATCAGAATCGTTCTTTGCACAGGTCTGTGGAAGCAGGAGGTTCCCACCCCACATTTCCCTCTGGGGCAAAGGGGGGGGGGGCAATGTCTCGTCCTGGAAAACAGCCGGAGGAGGAGGAGGAGGAGGAGTTTGCTCGGCTGAGAGGGTTCACAGGACACTCCTAACCTGGGTCAGGAAAGCAGAACAGCTGTCTCCCTGCAGCGATCTGCGCTGGGATAAACGGGCTTCTGTTTCAATGGACAGTTCGCACCCTTCTGGTGTGGGCTGGGGTCTTCCCACCACCCACTGCCCCACAAACACAGTGAGCGAAACTGGCCAATGTTTTGTTCCAACGACCCTGGGCTCCTTCTGGCGGAGGGGCGGCCAGGTACTGTACATTTGGTAAATTAATCGTTTCATTAATAACTTCACCGAGACATGGACAAGCTCAGACTGGCCATCCACCTGGATGGTTAGGAATATATCCAGATTCCCCCATTAGAGTGAGTTTGAGGATTGGAGCCTCCCAGAGGGTTGGTGTGTCCTGCCGTCCTTGCTATTTATTTATTTTAACTTTTGTTTTAAATTGTCAGGATTTGAGCGCTGGTGTATCCTGCCATCCTTGCTATTCATTTTAATTTTAATTTTAAAGGATTGGAGCCTCCCAGAGGGTTGGTCTGTCCTGCCATCCTTGCTATTTCTTTATTTTAACTTTTATTTTACATCGTCAGGATTCGAGCCTCCCAGAGGGCTGCTGTGGCCTGTCATCCTTGCTATGTCTTTATTTTAAGTTTAATTTGTAAGGACTGGAGCATCCGGAGGGCTGGTGTGGTCCTGCCATCCTGCAGGACGCAAAGCGATGCCACAGACTCTGGGTGAGCCGGCCCTCGCACCGTGC
Source organism: Diadophis punctatus similis (assembly GCA_023053685.1). Lineage (NCBI taxonomy): Eukaryota > Metazoa > Chordata > Lepidosauria > Squamata > Dipsadidae > Diadophis > Diadophis punctatus. The sequence continues at coordinate 1,819,308 of JALIGW010000022.1, forward strand.
CAGGAACACCCCCCTGCCAAACCTGGCCAGATTTGCAATCTCCCAGTCCAAATTGACCTTTGTGAGAGAGGAAGAAAAACTTTGTGCATGCTCAGGGGCACTCTCCCCACCGGCAGAGAACCGGAAGGGAGCCGTAGGGAGTTGCCCAGAGCGCCCTCCAAGGTGTACCAAAGATTTTACACAGAATAAGAGAGTTGGAAGGGACCTTGTAGGTCATCTAGTCCAACCCACTGCCCAAGCAATTTGGGAGAAACACTCCCCGTAGAATCCAAATCAAGCTCAGTCATGTGTGTGTGTGTGTGTGTGTGTGTGACACACACACCCCTTTTCTAAAATAAGAGTCCCCATCCAAGCTGATGCCGGCAGCTCGTCTGTGCTGGGTTTCGTTGAGGCTGAACATGCTGCAGAGCTTCACCGACTCCGCAGCCATCCCCACCCACTCCCATCTGAGAGTGTGTGTGTGTGTGTGTGTGTCTGTGTGCATGTGTCATCTCTCATCTCCCGCCCACTCCAAAGCAGGAACCCTGCTGCACGTGCTCTTGGCAAAGCCTTTGGCTGTTCTGTCCACGTCAGTCCAGGACACAGTGTACTGGAAACAGGGACGGATGCCAACTGCTGCTCGGTCGTGGGAGGAGAGACAAGGGAAGGGAGGGGGAGGAGAGTTTCATTCATTACAAAGAGAAAGAGAGAGAGAGTGTGTGTATGTCTCTCTCTCTCTCTCTCTCTCTCTCCTACAACCTTTGGGCACCACTCCTAAAACAAACAGGGGCAGGGTCTCCTACTTGGGCAGGGGGTTGGACTGCATGACCTACAAGGTCCCTTCCAACTCTGTTATTCTGGGTTAAATCTTTGGAACACCTTGGAGGGTCCCCTGGGCAGCCCCTACGGCCCCTTCCCGGTTCCCAGAGCGCCACCCCCCAAACGAGCCCTATTCAACCACTTGCAGAACAAGCCAAAGGATTCCAAAGGCTTTTCAAAAATCGTTTGCAACAAACTTCGCACCCCATGTCGCGGCACCCTCCAGCCCATCTTGGGGGGCGGGAGGCTTAAGTGCCCTTCAAAGCCAAACCTCTGCCCCCCACCCCAACCCCCCCCCCACCTCGTTCCCGACACCCACACAAAAGCCTCTTCCCTCTGCTTTGGGTGGGAACGCGATGTTCTTGGCAAGCCAGCCGGCTCCACGCCCTACGGCTTTACATCTGGAGAGCTCTGTTTATGTACAGAAGGGAGGGGTACACCACCTTTTACCTGAACGCACACTGGTGTGTGTGTGGTGTGTGTGTGTGTGTATGTGAAAGTGTGGGGCAGGCAACCGGGTAAGGCTGCCAAAGAAAAGGAAAGCAAACAGCAGCGCCTGCTTTGAGTCTTATTTCCTGGGATGTTAAATCGGGACATCGAGGCACGGAGCGGTAGTGACAGTTGAAGTTGGGACGGAGTTGGCTGCATCTTTGGGGGTTCAGGGTCCCCCCCCCGTTCTGGAGATCGAAAAATGTTGGCAAACAAAGAGACCCTTCTAAATTTTTGCAGCCAGTTCTGGCTTGTGTCTGCTTTTAGGGAGCAATTCCTTAAAAACGGATGGAGGATTCAGATAGCTTTCCCCAGACAAATGTTTCTCAAACTTGGCAACTCTTAAGATGGGTGGCCTTCGACTCCCAGCATTCCCCAGCCAGCTTTGGGGGAGAGGGCTTTGCCGGCTGGGGAATGCTGGGAGTTGAAGCCCAGCGAACTTAAGGTTGCCGAGTTTGAAAACCACGGTGCCAGATGATGGGAATGGCGGCAGCCCCATTGACAAATTCAGCTCACTAATGCCGGCACAACGAGGTTTCCTCCTTCCCTATATTCCCTGATTTTGGATGGGAATTTGACTTTATCATCAGCACAGGAGCCCTCCTGACCTAACCAAGCCTCAACCCTCTCACAGTGGTGACTGAGAGGAAGGCAAATTGGCCCCTAGAAAGCACAATACAGATAGTCCTTGACTTACAGCCATTCATTTAGTAACCGAAGTTACAAGGCCACTGAAAAAAGTGACTTACGAGAGTTTTTCACGCAACCGTTACAGCAACCGATAGAATCATGTGCTCAAAATTCGGATGCTTGGCAATTGGCTCGTATTTATGACGGTCGCAACGTCCCACATGATCCCCTTTTGCGGCCTTCTGACAAGCAAAGTCGATGGGGGAAGCCAGATTCACTTAACAACCGTGCGACTAACTTAACAACTGCAGCGATTCGCTTTAGAACGGTGGCAAGAAGTCTCGTAAAACGGGACAAAACTCACTGAACAAGCGTCTCGCTTAGCAACGGCGATTTGGGGCTCAATTGCGGCCGTAAGTTGAGGATTCCCTGTAGGAGAGCTGATCTCACAATCCCTGCCCGTGGATCCCCTCTGCTGGGCTGGATCGAGAATCTGGGCAGATATTTTGGGAAGCCAGGCCGGCACGTTGGACAGTTGTTTTGGCACATCAAGGTTAAGGGGCCCGGCTTCGGGAAGCTGACGGGCACAACTTTGGGGGTTCGACAGGTGTTGGGCATCGATGTGGGGGTAACCGTTGCACGCCACCAGCTCTTCTAACAGGGTTCTCTGCAGAGCAACAGATGCAGCCAGCGTGGGGTGTGAGTCTGGTGTATTTTCTTCCCGGCTGCGAAATCAGCCTGAAATGCCCTCTCTTTCTCTGCAGGCAGGCGCTGATCCAACTGGGTCAGAGGGCTGGCGGGTGGCGGGAGGAAGGCACCCCGGTTGAGTCACCCGGACTGGCTTCCCAGGGCAGAAGCGCTCCCTTTCTCTAGTCCCTTTCTGAAACTCTGCAGGCCACTGGGAGGGGAAAGCCTGGTGCTTCTTTGGTGGTCTGGAGGTGGGGGGGGCTGCAGCGCCCCCCACCCCAGGGATGCAAATGGCCGGCAAGGCAGACCTTCCTTGGCGCTCTTCCACGGCCTGTTCCCAGGCTGAGCCAGGGGAGGAAGCCAAGAACATACACAGCGTGTGAATCGGCAGAAGGAGTCGGAACAGAATTCCCCTGCAGCCCACCGAGAAACAGGCGTCCTTGCGGACGGTGCCAGCATCAGGAGATGACAGGCCTGGCGCAGCCGCTTCACCCACTGCCCTATAAAAAGGGACTCAGCCTCAGTTCCCATTCCTGAAAGAGGACCCAGCAATGAACACGCTAACCACGGGGCGACGGAGGCTATATAGAGCAGTGTTTCTCAAACGTGGCCACTGGAAGGTGGGTGGACTTCAACTCCCAGAATTCCCCAGCCAGCATGCTAATGAAGACGGGTGGACCAACTCCCAGAATTCCTCAGACAGCGTGCAAGTAAACCTGAAAATAGGTGGACTTCAACTCCCAGAATTCCCCAGCCTGCTGGCTAGGGAATTCTGGGAATTGAAGTCCACGCATTCAAGCGTCCAAGTTTGAGCAATACTACCATAGATTGGGGTGGAAGTCTAAAGAAGAGCCCAGGGGTGGACCAGAGCCCCCATCTTTCCCAAGCTATGCTGGAAGGGGATGATGGAAAGCATAGTCCAGCCCAGGCCCCCCCCCCCCAGAATAGAGAAACAATGCTATTCCTCCATTCTATGCTCAGGGAGCGGGGGAATTTTCCCCACACAACGTGAAATCCACACTGAAAGATCACCCCTTCCACCCCGTCCCTCTTTGCAAAAACTCCCATTTGGAAACAGCCCCAGTTGAAACATCCCAAAGAAAGAATTTCCGAATATTGATGCTAAACCTTGGTTGACCTTCCCACAGGCCGGAGGTGGAAGGAAAAAGCAACCAACAAGCCAGGTTATGCTTTTCCCACCCGCCCCCTCCCAAGCCCCCTGCTGCTGAATTTCCCGATAAACAGAGATGCACGCTCAGCAGTCAGAGTTAGGGGGAGGGAGAAAGATTTGAGGAGGGGTCTCCCGGGTAGAAAGAGGGCCTCCCCCAAAGGCTGGTTGGCAGCCCTGGCTATGACGTCTCTGCCGAATGCCAGGCTGGGGAGCCCCTAGCCCACCGCCTGAAGACCCCCGTGGCACTGTGTTTGCCACAGCCCAGCTGTTTGTGGGTGGTACATTTTGGGGCTGCCTGCTTTGGGGGATCCCTGCCCTCGTGCCACCCACCCTGGCAAGCCCGGCTGCTGTGCCACCAGCCTGGGCTTGCTGCCTGCACCGCCGTGCCCTCTGGATCCTGGAGAGGCCCGAGCCGTTCCCCTGCCCTCCCCTCTTCTTGGACGGCAGCCCAGAGGCCCCTTGCTCAGGCCGGGCCTACGTGAGCCGAGCGACGGGCGGGGGGACGGGGCAGGCCGTGAGCAGCCAACCAGCGGCCGGCCTCTTTCCTGTTTGCTTGCTAATTTCGGTTGGGAACACGGCGCAGCCATTGGACGCCCGGCTGCAACGCACAGCCCTGGGCCCTCTGCCAACTGGGCCGGCACAAGGCTGCTGCTAAGGCTGGGGGGGCTGGAGGAGAGGCAGGAGGGGCAGATGCCCCCCCCAAAGCTTGGGAAACCGAGGCAGGGAAAGGAGGCAGGCAGTAGCTGAGAGTGCAGCCCCCTTCCCCTCGCCCCACATCTGCTTCCCCTCCACCGTTCAAATGCATCCTGCAACTTTGGGTCCCCCCCTGGAGGCTGTGAGCATCTCGGCTGCTGCTCCTTCATTTTAGCCTCCTGGCCCACATCGGAGCCGGTTCCCCTTCTCCCACCTTGCAGACGAAAAGCCCCCCTCCCCAAAATACTCGGATTAGTCACCGGTGGGTGACTGAGCCGGAGGCAATGATATCGCATACAGAGGGCGGAAGACGGTGCCAGCGGTAAAAATGGGTTTCATGCCAAAGAGAGCAGAGAGAAGAGAGGGGGCTGGCATTGCCTAGCTCCGTGGGCACGCCTGGCACGCCTTTCGGAGCCGCCTTGATCCTAACGATACAGGGAGTCCTCGACTTACGACCACAATGGGGCCCCACATTTATGCCGCTGAGTGAGACGCGTGTTAAGTGAGCTTTGCCTTCCTTGCCACCGTCATTAAGGGAATCGCTGCAGTTGTTCAGCTAGTAACGCGGTTGTTAAACGAGTCTGGTTTACCCCATTGGGTTGGCTGGTCAGAAGGACACAAAAGAGGACCCAGGGACACTGCGGCCGTTATAAGTAAGGGTCGGTTGCAAAGCGTCTGAACGTTGATTACTGCAATCAGATGGATGCCGCAACGGTCATAAGTGTGAAACATGGTCGTAAGTCACTTTTTTCAGGGATGATGTCACTTTGAACAGTCACTGAATGGAACTGTTGTAAGTCGAGGACTAGCTGTATTAATACGCTTATTATTATTATTATTTTCCCCTGGGAAAAAATTTAGCGCCACTGAATTGTGTACACGGCAACGCATGATTCGCAAGCGTGCAATTAAACGGGGGAAAACAGGGGTGCCCTTTCTCTTCTCCTTAATCAGCCAGCAATTAGCAGAGGAAGTGCGGTGGGCGAATCGCTAAACAAGCTTGTGTCGGCAGTTGCGAGGTGTTTCAACCTCCTGGTCTTTTGGGAAGCAGCTTTGGAGACAGGCAAGGATCTCGGGGGTGTAAGGAAGCCTGTGGGGTGTCCAGTGATTCCAGGGTGCCATTTTGACTTTTTTGACCTCATCCCACAGATACCCCAAGGACTAAGTTCAAGTCCAAACTTGACCCACAAATCTGCCTTCTTCAGATAGTGTGTCTCAACCTTGTGGATTTTAAGGTGGGTGGACTTCAACTCCATTGAAGTCCACCCATCTTACAGTTCCTTAGCATACTGGCTGGGGAATTCTGGGAGTTGAAGTCCACCCACCTTATACACTGGACTTGACTTTAAGCTCCCTTTACGCCTCTTCAGGGGCTGTTCCCACCTTGCAAAAAAAACCCAAACCCTTAAATAAAAACCATATTTTGGGAAATCTCGACCTAAGAATGAGCCAACGATAATTCAAGGCGTTGCCAACATGCCTCTAACCCCAGAAGTTGTATGGGAGGCCAATGACCTCTTCCATCCAAGATGAACCCCAATGTCCACTGAGGAAGTGCCCCAACGGTGGTTTCCATGTTGGATTCCAAGACCCATAATCGCTCCCCAGTGGGGGAAGATTGCTTTACGCACAGAGCCGATGGCATTAAGAGGTTTAGAACATGGACAGGCTATCAACTTCATCGCAATGGTGGGATCACTCCGTCCTTCTTGTTCCCCTCTTGGGCTGTTTTTTAAAATCGGAATGCACATTTCTCTTAGGAAGGAACAACCAGAAGAGAACAAAACAACCCATCTCATTCTCAACTCCCTTAGAAGACAGCAGGTCCTTCCGAATTGGATATCCAGCCAGTCCTCGACTTACGACCACAATTGAGCCCAACATTTCTCTTGTCAAGTGAGACATTTGTTTAAGTGAGTTTCGTCCCATTTTACAACCTTCCTTGGCACGGTTGTTAAGTGAATTATTGTAGTTGTTAAGTCAGTCCCACGGTCGTTCAGTGAACCTGGATTCCCCATTGACTTTGCGGTCAGAATGTCGCAAAAGGGGATCACATGACCCCCTTTTAGGACACTGCAGACGTCATAAATATGAGTCAGTTCGCAAGCGTCTGAATTTTGATCATATATGACCATGGGGGTGCTGCAATGGTCGTAAGTGTGAAAAGCAGTCACTTTTTCCACTGCTGTTGTAACTTGCAACGGTAACTAAATGAACTACTGTAAGTCAAGGACTACTTTTACAACTCCCAGTAACCAGAACACTGGACAAAAATTGCGGTCGCTGGCCATCAAAACTCAAGAGGCCTCAGGCCAATGAGGTGTCCAGTCCTGAGTGTTATACCAAAGATGGTTCATCCCAAACATAGTTTGCCCTGACCGCAAGCAAGCAATGTTGGCTGTCTTCCTGACACCCTAAATTAGAACTCTAAACAATTCCAGCAACAATTCCAACAGGAGAAAAACTTCAGAAGTGTGTATTATAGATTAGTTGGGATGCGTGAACCAGAAAGGAATTTTCTCAATTCGATAACACAATTGTTGTTATTTAGACCGAGAGGCTGTCTTTGCAACAACTCCGGGGGACTTACACCCAAAAAAGTGGGGGTGGGTGGGTTAAAAAGACGACGTTATGTGTCTGGACACACCCCATAGGAACAGCCAAGCCTGGTAGAAATTCAGCAAAGTCATAACTTGGGGTGATAAATGCACCCCAAAACGAGTGACGGAAGATGAAGGAATTGCCAGAAGTCAAACAACAATAAATGTGTATTTATTGAACTTCCAAAAGGTGTAGGAAAAAAATGTGCAGTACCTACCGCCCCAAATCCATTACCGGGGAAAAAAATCCGGGGCACCGAATCTCTGGACCGATACTTAACGGATCCAAGCCAAGAGAGAGAAAAGCGGTACAGTAATTGAACATGCTCTTTGCTTCCAACTCAAAACTATTTATGCTCTGCAGATTATGATGCTCAGGAAGAGAATCTTTGACTCTATAATGGCAGAAGGGCTAGGAGAGGAACACAATCTTTCTTACGACCCAAAATATTGTGTATTGTGTATGGGGGGGTGTCTTAAAAGCCACCGTTCTTATGTGCCACTTGCTAATTCTGGGAGAAAAGCAGAGGCTGAATCTGAGGGGGTGTGTGTGTGTGATGTCATAAGAAGGGGCGGGGCTTCGGGTGCTCAATGGCAGCTGCCATCTTGACTTTTTTGACCCCTGCCCCACCAACATCCCTACTAATTCTAGCTCTAAAAGTGCCAGGGAGAGACCCAGAGAATGAATGATAGAAAGCCCAAGTGGTCCTTGATTTACGACGGGTTCGTTTAATAACCGAAGTTACCACGGCAACTAAAAAAAAGTGGCTTAGGACTGCTTGTGACCCTGGCAACATCCCTGTGGTCATGTGATCAAAGCAAGGCCACAAAAGGGGATCACATGACCCCGGGACATTGCAACTGTCATAAATGTGAGCCAGGTGCCCAGCATCCTGGCTTTTTATCACGTAACCCTGGGGATGCTGCAACGGTCGTAAGTGTGAAAAACGGTCATAAATCACGTTTTTTCAGTGCCGCTGTGACTTCAAACAGTCACTAAACAAACGGTTGTAAGTTGAGGATTACCTACCGGTATATCCTTCTTGGAAAAAAAATCAACATTTGCAAATTCTTCTTCTTTTGGAATAAATGTTGTTTATTATAAAAAAAATCTACCATTGACCGTTTGGTCTACCAGTTTGTTATTTTGTTTTTCCCACCTGTGTTACTAACGTAAGGACGGCAGGGATTCACTTAACAACGGTGGCAAGAAATGGTCATAAAATGGGGCAAAAGCCACTGAACGACCGTTTCACTTAGCAAGGTAAATGTCGGGCTCAATGGAGGTTGTAATTCGAGGACTAGCTGCTGCACCAGCTGATCAATGGCCCAGCTCATAGGGAAGAGTCTTCCTGCTAGAATGACGGACACTTTGTCATGCAAGGGCCATGCCGGCAGGAAAGAGAGCGCGTCCCTCAACAGTCCAAATTATTTGGGGACTTTATGGGGCAAGCCTCTCCCCCTTGGCCCAGCCTCTCTTTCGGGGGTCTGCTTTGGCCCACTGTATAGGAAGACTTTGGGGTCCACCTTAATTATTCGCAGCCTCCTTCTCATTTGGTGGAAGAAATCAGCAGGCACATTAAAGCCCAGCGGCGCCTCTTGAATCCAGCACCGATGCCCCTGCAGGGTGCCAGAATTCTTACGGCATTACGTTCTGGGGGTTGCTAGGTCTTAATTTACACCAGGTTCTGCCCCTTCAATTTCCCCTGTGCCTAAGCTTAGGTTAAAGAGAATAAGAGAGTGGGAAGGGAGTTTAGAGGTCTTCTAGTCCAACCCCCGGCTCAAGCAGGAGACCCTCGACCCGTTCAGACAAATGTATTACTTCTGTTTTTCTTTCTGTATTCTGTATTTACAGTTGGTCCTCAGCTTATGACCACAAGTGACCCCGGAATTTATGTTGCTAAGCGAGACATTTGTTAAGTGAACTTGGTCCCATTTTACGAACTTTCTTGCCACAGTGGTTAAGTGAATCCCTCTGGTTAACTTAGTAACCAGGTTGTTAAGTGAATCGGGCTTCCCCCTTGACTTTGCTCGTCAGAAGGTCGCAAAAGGGGAGCACGTGACCCTGGGGCACTGCCACCATCATAAATGGGAACCGGTTGGCAAGCATCCGAATTTTGATCACGTGACCATGGGGAATGCTACAACAGTCGTAAGTGTGAAAAATGGTCATAAGTCACTTTTTTCAATGCCGTTGTAACTCTGAACGGTCACTAAATGAACTGATGTAAGTCGAGGATTGCCTGTACTTGTCTGTCTGTCTGTCTGTCTTTCTTTCCTTCCCTTTTTCTTCCTTCCTTCCCATGAAACTAAAATAATCTCCCCCCCCTCTCTCTCTAACTCTAACGCTTTCTCTCTCTCCTTATCTCTTCCACCATAATCTTGAAACTTTTAGCAATCAGAAGCTGGCAAAAAGAATGCCTCTGGACATGTACAGAGAACATTTCCTTCCCAAGACCAAAATCCCATCCTGTCGTCATATCTATGGCACAAAAGCTTGCAAAACATAGACCCTGCTGCTTTTTTATAGTGCCTATAAACCCAGATTCTTATTTTAGAAAATTAATCACGGGCTGTCCGGCAGTCATACGCTCCGAAAGACTTTGGCAGCCGGCCCGGATGCCTTTACAGAAGTCTGCAAGGTGTAGGGTGGACCCCTGTGTGAGATACGCCACACGTAAGACTCCTTTGGCGCAACACACTTTTTAATCCTATTGGCCTAGTTAGAATCGCTGCCCAAGCAAAAAAGGGAAATAAAGAACAGCACCCACAAAGCCACAATTCTCATGTTGTGGAGGTTGAAATATCGCCATCCTTCCCACCTCCTGGTCCCCCCCTTTTTTTTTTGCTAATCCTGAGATGGAAAGACCAACGTCTACTACCCTCTTGGTTCATCCAAGACCACAAACAAGCCAGTGTTACTGACTAGATCTATAAGCCAATTCACAGACGGGGAAGACTGAGACCTGAAAGGCACAGATAGAACTGCAAAGAGTCCTCACAAGGCTCCTGTCTTTGGGACTGCGGTGGGACCCATGTTCTCAAGGGACTAAAGTCCTGCTCTGGCTCTCATTCTCCAAGAGGGCCTCCTCACCCTTCACCCCTCTCACCCCCCCAACAAAGTCCCTCTTGCCCAGAGATTAAGTCCTAGACCAATCTAGTCCCATCCACTGGAAGCATAACAGGGGGGGAATAAAGGAAGAGAAAAACATGGTCTGGATTCCGAATATAGACGCGAATCAAACAAACTTCCTTCAAGTTCTAGATTCATGTGCCTGAGATTTTGCTGTTTCACAAATATAACCGTAGTTTTGCAACAACAATTCTGCATCACTGCTTGGAATATGTATACGAGCCAAGAGCCCCCCCCCAAAAAAAAACTGGGCCTAAATGCCAGAAGCCTAAACTCTGGTTGGAAAGGAACAGCCGATTTGGTTTGGATAGAGTAGTATAGAGGATGCAAAAACGTGTATTTGTGTGTGTGTGTGTGTGTGTGTGTGTGTGTGTGTGTGTGTGAGAGAGAGAGAGAGAGAGAGAGAGAGAGAAGGAAGGAAGGAAATGGGAGTGAGAATGAGAAGAAAAAAGGAAGGAAGGAAGGAAGGAAGGAAGGAAGGAAGGAAGGAAGGAAGGAAGGAAGGAAGGAAGGAAGGAAGGAAGGAAGGAAGATTAAAATAACGGAAAAAAGAGACAGGATGAAACTAATAAAAGCTGAGGGGAACATAGAGAGAGGAGAAGAAAGAGAAGAATTAAGAAATGGCGAGCAAGCAAAGAAACAGCGGAGCATGAAACACATCGCAGAAGGAAAGAACAAAATGTACCAGAGCAGCTCAGGGAACAGAGAAGAAATGGAAGAAGTAACTGATGGAAAAGCCAGAAGGAGAAAAAGGAGGAGGAAAGCAAAGAGGAGAATATCTGCCAAAAAAAGTTGAACGTCAAAACACCCGAGGAAAACGGAGCAAAGCCTGAAGGGAAGGAACACAGGAGAAGGCGGCACAAACAAGCCAAGCAGAGAAGGAAGAGGTGGCCGAGGGGAAAGCCGCAGCAGCCGAACAGTGCCGGGACTCACCTGCCCCAGAGACCCCCAGGGGGAAGGCACCCTCGGGCCCAGCTTCCTGCCTAACTGCCCCATCATCGGTCTCTGCCATCCACTGACCGCCGACTCCTTGCCAACCCCGAGCCGAGCAGGCTCCTCTCCATATGTGGAACTGGATCCTACCTCCACCCACCGCATCACGGCCTGGCACAGAGCCGGGAACACGTGATGTACACAAGACCTGTCATGTGTTCATCCTCCGGCACGCGAGGGCCACCGGCTTCCCTGCCCGGAGGAAAACAGCCAACAGCAACGGCTGGGGAGAGGAAGGACATGTGCGAGGAGGAGGAGGAGGAAGAGGAGGAGGCTGGCTTGGGACAGCAGCCAGTCGAGATGCCTGCAGAGGTGAAAGGGCTGAAGCAGAAAGCAAGAGTCAGCAAGAAGTGGCCGCCAGAGGGTGCCAGCGAAGCAGTGGGGGAGAACCCGGAGCAGTGCCAGGGATGTTATGTGGAAGAGACAGCCCAATCAGGAAGCAACGGATTAGGATGATGGGAAGGGTTTACCCGGCAACAGGTTCATGTTTTAAAAGGGTCCCTCCTCCCTAGCCCAAATAACTTCCTAGAAGTTGCCATCCCTGGCTGGGCACAGCCGTGGGCACCCCAAACCAGCGGTCCCAGAGGCTGCAGGAGTTTGCAAGACGGAGGCAGTGCTGGAAATACCCCAAGGCTTACTCCTTGCAAAATTGCCAATGGAGCTTCTCCTTAAGGCAAAAGTCCTCCTGGTACCAGCAGGAGCTGCGCCTTCGTGGGCAGGAATGGCTCAGGACCTCTGAAAAGTAGCCAGGAACGGCAGGAGATCAGCTCTGGATTCTAAACTGGATTTGATCAATCCCGGCCACGATCCTTCGGAGAGGAGGAGACCGATCCCGGGTTCTTAGCCAAAGCGGTTTGTGGATTTCCCCAGAGCCATTTCCTTCTTGCCAAGGAGAGAGGCGGTGAGCGGCCGAAACGTTCCTGTTCTGTTTTCCGGCATCATCAAAGCTTCGCCTTACCTTTGATACTTTGACCAGGACATCCCTGAGTTACACAGTCATGGTTAGAGCTGATGCATACCTCCGCTCCGCAGTGAGCTCTCCGTGCTCATCTTAGCCAGGTTCCACGAGACACTAAAACTCTTATAGGCTAGGAGCAAGCGTTTCAAAAAGGGAGAGGAGGGGCGAAGTGAGGTCTGCCTTGGCCGGATGCCTCGGGCGGGTGGAAGGGTGCCAGGTTTGTCCTCCCCGGGCAGAGAGGGCCAAGAGCTGCCTCGGAACAGCCAGTGTGGAAAATTCTGCAGCCCAGGAACCGTGCTGAGGAGCAGGGCAGCACACCCCCTTGGGGAGAATGATGCTCCCGTGGGCACACATTCTTCCCCCTTCCCAACTGGCCAGGCGAGGCCCCAATTGCACCCACCCAGGTCCAAATTCCTCCCAGCAAGCTGGAAAGCACACAGCAGGGAGAAGGGGGCTTCAAGCCGGGGTTTTTTTTTCCCAGTTCTTTCTGACCCCCAAAGTCTCCTGCCGCCCCTTCTGCACTCTCCGTGACCCGTTTTGGGAAGATCTGGATGGATTTGATCTACATCCTGATCACCTTGTGTCCCGCACACTACGGGAGCAGGTCTGCAGGTGTGGCTTCAAAACTGCTTGAAACCCCCCCCCCTCAAAGCTTAAACCATCTCTCAAAACTCCAGCCAATGCAAGTCGATCCCAGAAGCCCCCTCTCTTCCCCCTCCCCAACTGTCTTGGCGATTTAAATTTCCAGCCTCCAAACTTTGCGGGTGTAAAAGCTGGTTGCAAAACCAACATTCCTAAACATGACCCCGAAATGGGCTACTTTATGCCACTCACAACATTTCTACTGGTGGATAATATTACTGTCACAATAAGTGACATCGGAATCGGCTGGGTCAGTCAGTTTCTCCACTCTTACTGTACAAAAATTCCTGCCGTTTGCAAGCTGTGCGCTCTTGTTCCCTTATTGTTAATTTTTCCCCTTTGAATATGAATATGCAAATATATCTCTTATCTCCTATCTATCTATCTATCTATCTATCTATCTATCTAATCTCATAGACACAGATGCAGACAAACACATATGGTATATGTGATATATCACTCACACATTCACACAACTGGAGAATGCTGCAAAACTATCCAAGCAGAAATATTTTTGAGAAAAAAAATAGTTTTTCCTGAAACCTCTGCTCTCCCTCTCTTGGGCGGATTCCCTGCGCCCCCCCTCCCCCTTCTAATCCACTCGATTAAAGAACCCATCTGGGGTCTAAAGGCAGCAGGCGAGCTGTAAACTGTACTGTAAACAAGATGTATGTACAGTATATGGAGGCTGAATCTCATGCACACAACCAGGACAGTGGGAAAAGGCCACCTTTGGGATCTGGCCGGTTCCTCGCATTTACGGCAGGCAGCTTAACAGGGGCTCCCCTCCCCCCTTTTCTCTAATTTCTGATACACTCTTGGCAAGATCCCTACTGTAATCTAATAGATCTCCTTGCAGCCCAGAAGACATTTCCATCCCTTCCTCTTCCTCCGCAGAACTACAGGCAGACCAAGAAGCGGTATGTGTGTTCAATGACAAACCTGACCAATTTATTAAAAAAATTTTTTTTTGCAATGGCTGAATAACGCCTGTCCCCCTCCTAAAGCCCCCCCCCGCCCCATTTCGATCCACATTCCAAAGCAGCTCAGCCACCGAGGATGCCGCGACCCTTCCCCAAATACTTTTCCAGGATACCTAGAAGAAGAACGGGACCTTTTTCGAGAATGAGGAGGGGGTCTTCTGTGCAAGAGGGGGAGGAAAGGGGGGGGCTTCACCTCGCAAATTGCAAGTAGCGCTGGAAATTTCGACCAAACGAAAGGACGGTGGCTAAAGGGTCGAAGAATTTGCCGAGTCTGCAAGTCTGCACCCTCCCCACCCCCACGAAGTCATCCATCCCCTCGCCCCTCTGCGTGCGTGCCCGTGTCTCGGGGGTCCGGAGACCCCTGCAAAAACCCACCCACCCACCCAAGTCCTCGGCCTCTCCTGCCCTCTGCCCGCCGCTGGCGCATCCTGCCCGTCCTTGCAAAGGATGCAGCAGCCCCACGCGCGCAAACCGCCTCGGGAGCTTTTCCGCCGGCTTTACCTGGGACCCTGCAACCCATTCTCCATGGCTGGCCGGCTCTCTCCCTCGCTCCGCTTCCTTCCCTTCCTTCCCTGCCCGGGTCCGGCTGCTGGGCTCGGCGGTGCTCTCCCTCCGCTCTCTCCGCCCGCGCTCCTTCGGCCCCCCGCCCCGAAGCCCACTCCCCTCCAGGCTACTCCCACCGCCCCTCCCCTATCCGCGCCATTGGCTCCCCCTCCCACCCCGGAGGAGCCCCCACCCCCTCCAGCCAGGCAGAATAGGGACTCTCTGGCACGCCTCCTTCGGCGGAGCTGCGCGGCCATTGGGCGCAAGGCTGTCACTCCAGCGCCCGGGGGGCTCTGCCCCCTCATTTGCGGGCACTTGGCTGGGTCGAGGGTGCCCCCCCGCGGTTGCTAATGGGAGCTCCGGGTGGGGGGGGGGGCGAGAGCGGTGGGAGGCCGAATTCAGCGCAGGCAGCTTGGCCGCGCAGAGCTGCTGCACACCAGCGCTCCTCGGAGTCGCGCCGGTTCCTTTGGGCAGGTTGGAGCCTCGGTGGATACACCTGGGGATAAATGCCGCCCAGTGCGGTGCGGGGGGAGGGCACTTCGGAGTCTGCAGCACCAGGCAGGACTCCAAGGGAGGTGACTCCGGGTGAAGCTGTCCTGTGCGCGGCTTGGCACCGACACTTGCGCCACGCGCAAGCCCAGGAGGGGATCGGGTGGCAGGAAAGGCGAGAAGAACCCCACCCCCATGAATGCGGCTGGTTGGGGCTCTTTTGCTTTCTCTACTCCCCCCCCTCCGCCCCAAAAAACCGGCCGCCCCGCCGCCAAGTTTATATGGTCCCTGTACTTCAAATGGGACAATCCGAATTAAACTCTAGGGAATGAGCCACGGCTTTCCAAACGCCTCGCATCAGACAGGAGAACGACCGGGTAGACTATTCCAGGGTCCCGAGCCGGGTCTAAACCCCGCAGCCCTATCGGCCGTTGGAGGAGGATGGTATTTGTAGTCCAGCGCATCTGGAGGGCTTTTTGCGAGACGAAAGGAGACTCGTTCCGGCCGTCGCGCGCTCGTCCCGCAGACACCTGTTCCGGCGGGCGGCCGCTCTCCCGGGTCCTGCCCCGGGGAGCATCTCGGACGGCAGACCGGTTGGGTGAAGGCGCCCCCTTGCGGGACAAGGAGCCAGCCGCTCCGTTCTCCGGCTACCAAACCCTTTTCGCGTTGGGAAATGGCTAGTCCTTCTCGGTGGATGCGCTTAAGGCTGAATTTATTGGGGGGGGGGGGAGACCATCCCTCCTCCCGAGTGTAGGATACGACGAAGCCTCCCGGTCGCGCAAATGGGGAGAAGCCGCAGAGTCTCCAGGGGGCACCCAGGAACCTGCTTTGCAGCTCTCCATGCCTGGCATCTCTTTGATGGTTGCCTTCTCCAATCGGGCGCCCTCTACATTTCAGGACTACAACTCCCATCCTTTCCAACCAACCCAAACATTCTAGGATACAATTGGTGGCGGGGGGGGGGCTTTGTTTTGGGGTTGCAGAATTCCAGGAAGGAGGCAAAGAGGAATATAGGAGGGGGAAATTCTGGGAGGGGCTCTCCATGACCACTGTCCACAAGAGGGCACCATGGGATTCCTCCTGGGACCCCTTGAAAAAGCCAGCTTGTTCTCATCTTACAGAATAGAATACAGAATAACAGAGTTGGAAGGGACCTGGGAGGTCTTCTAGTCCAACCCACTGCTCAGGCAGGAAATCCTAAACCATTTTGGACAAATAGTCGTGCAGTCTCTTCTTGAAAGCTTCCAGTGATGAAGCTCCCACAACTTCCGGAGGCAACTTCTGTTCCATTGGTTGATTGCTCTCACTGTCAGAAAATTCCTCCTTATTTCCAGGTTGAATCTCTCCTTGGTCACCCATTATTCCTTGTCTCGCCTTCAGGTGCCTTGGGAAATAGCTTGACCCCCTCTTCTCTATTACAGAAGGGACCTGGGAGGTCTTCTAGTCCAACCCCCTGCTCAATCAGGAGACCCTGTACCATCATTTCAGACAAATGGCTGTCCGGTCTCTTCTTAAAAACCTCCAGTGATGGAGCACCCACAACTTCCAGAGGCAAGCCGTTCCACTGGTTAATTGGGTAAGGCTGCCTTATTTAATAGGAGTTAAATCCTTTTCAAACTATGCTAGTTACTCCCGCTCAAATTCACTTGCCCTTCTGGTGTTTTTTGAATTGCCGGGACGGTCAAAAGGCAAAAACCCCAGAGAGCCAATCTTGATTGGTGGCTAACATCATCAGTGTTCCTGCCTTTAGTTAAAATGTGAACCAGAAATGCGACTATTGGGCTCCTTCTAATTTTTTTTTTCGAACAAGAAGTTTATAACATTGCGATCTTAGGCTAAACTATTTGAGCCTGATTTCTGTAAACAAATATTCTTCCAATATTTAAGGGGCTGTCAGAAAGAAGAGGGGATTGATTTATTCACCAAAGCACCAAGAGGGCAGGACAAGAAGTATTGAATTGAAACTTATCAAGGAGAGATCCAACCTAGAACTAAGGAGAAATTTTCTGACACTGAGAACAACTCATCCGGAGAACGGTTTGCCTCCAGAAGTTATGGATGCTCCAACATTGGAAGTTTTCAATAAACTGAAAAACCATTTGATCGGGATGGTATAAGTCCATGATGGCGAACCTATGGCATGCGTACCAGAGGTGGCACACAGAGCCCTCTCTGCAGGCACGCACGCCGTCACAAGGTGCTCTTCTCGTTTCCAGCACGCCAGCTGGTCTTTGTGGGCACCGGAGCGCCGGAAAACGGCCTGAAAACAGCCCAAAACAGGCCATTTTCTGGGGTGTTTTTCGACGGCCCGAAAAACGGCCTGAAAAACGGCCAAAAAAACAGGCATGCGCGCACCGGCCAGCTGGTTCTTCGGGTTTCCGGTGCTCCGGTGCACGTGCATGTATGCACATGCATGCACGTTTGGGCACTCTGTGCCGAAAAGGTTCGCCATCACTGGTATAAGTTCTCCTGCCTTAAGTAAAGGTTAGACTAGAAGACCTCCAAGGTCCTTCCAGCCTTCGGATTCTATGAAATCTATGACATATTCATTTGGGATAGTCAGTCTGGGAGAAAAACGGTTCCCTCACCCATAAATGAATTAACACGGGAGGGGGGAGCCGTAACTCGATGGCCAGGATTATGGGATTATTTCGCTGATGGATAAATAAATCCTGCCGTGTCTCACAGGGGTGAGGCGAAACAGCCGAGTCCCTTTGTGGCTGGCCACTTAACTTGAAGATTGTTGAAAAATCCTGTTAGTGGGAATTGGTCAGCGAGCCCAGCAAAAATGGCAAGATTAAATGGCTGATCTTTGGGGGAAAGTCCTCGACTTATGACCACAACTGAGCCTAAAATCTCTGTTGCTCTGTTGCTAAGTTTTTAAATGAATTTTGCCTCATTTTACGACCTTTCTGGCCACAATGGTTAAGCGAATCACTGCAGTTGTCAAGTTAGTAACACTGTTGTTAAGTGAATCTGGCTTCCCCATTGACTTTGCTTGTCAGAAGGTCGCAAAGGGGGATCATGTGACCCAGGGACACTGCAACCGTCATAAGTATGAGTCAGCTGCCAAGCATCTGAATTTTGATCACGTGACTGTGGGGATACTGTAATGATCGTAAGAAAAACAGTCATAATTCACTTTTTTCAGTGCTACTGTGACTTCAAACGGTCAGTAAATGAACTGTTGTAATTCAAGGACTATGTGTACTAGGAAAAATGCAGATAGATATGGTTTTCCTTGCCCCCTGAGCCCCAGCTGGCCAAAATCCTGGCTTTAAGGTCAGATTCCTCACCCTCGGTCCATCTTTTGGCTCTTTTCCAGAGTTCACTCGTTTGTGCTTACGGATAAATACAAACTATTTTCTTCCGCTGCGTTCTAGCCCAATGAAGAATCCCTGCTACCTGTTTATGGTTTCTATGGCTGGCAAATGTTTTGGCAACTCTGTTTGTTTTAAAATGAAAACGTATTGTGAACTGACAGCTGAGAAAGACAGCGTTGTCCTTGAGTTCAACATGACTCTTGGTGACAAAGTTGGACACGTCGTTTCTGCGCAACACCGGGAAGAAAGATTTGCTATGGCCTTATTCTGGACTGTTTTCTCAATTTTCCCAGTCCAGTTTTTGGCCCTCCTGATGGTCTTTTGTCCAGGTTCTAATCAGGCCTGGCCCGTTTAGGTTTTGAGACAAGACAAGGTCGACTAGCTTCTTCTGTGCCTTCTCACATTCTTAAAAGCGAATGAGAAAAGTTGTACAGGTAGTCCTCAACCTATAACAATTCATTTAGTGACTGTTCAAAGTAACAGCATTGGAAAAAAGGGATTTATGACCATTTTTTACACTTATCACCATTGCAGCATCTCTACAGTCACATGACCAAAATTCAGACGCTTGGCAACTGGTTCATGTTTATGACGGTTGCAGTGTCCCGAGGTCACATGATGATCCCCTTCTGCGACCTTCTGACAAGCCAAGTCAATGGGAAAGCCAGATTCACTTAACAACCGTGTTGCTAACTTAACAACTGCAGTGATCTACTTGACAACTGTGGCAAGAAAGGTTGTAAAATGGGCAAATTTTACTTAACTGTCTCACTTAGCAACAGAAATGTTGGGCTCAATTGTGTACTATAAGGCAGGCAACAAAAGAAACAGGCGTCAGCTCTTCCGAATCGAAATTCTTAGGAAAAACACTTAGGAAGAAGGCTGCAAAACTCAGCAGTGGAGGCCTTTCACGTAAACAAGCTGGTTAGGGTGCACTGCCTTGCCACAGCCCATCTGAAAAGATTTGGCAATATTGGAATGTCGGATGTTGCTTTGGGAGTCAAGCTGAGGAGAACTGGTTTTTCATCTCCGTTTTAGACAAGGCGCTTAGATTTTGAAAAGGAGCTAGACAACTCAAATCAACGTGTCTAGGCCCAACATACCTCAGTTCCCCCAATTACATCAGTTGGAAATAAAGTCTTTTGCTGCCGTCAGTTTTCTGTGCTTCTATAAATGGGATATGAAGTATCCAGGCACCCAAGCAAGGAAACTGATTTCCAAAGGAGAGAATTACAGACCTGAGAGCAGTAGCAGAGATTCAATAATCACAGCCAATTTGGTCTAATGATTAAGGCAGTGTTTCCCAACCTTGGCAACTTGAAGATGTCTGGACTTCAACTCCCAGAATTCCCCAGCCAGCGAATGCTGGCTGGGGAATTCTGGGAGTTGAAGTCCAGACATCTTCAAGTTGCCAAGGTTGGGAAACACTGGATTAAGGTATCAGGCTAAAAAGCAGGAGACCGTGAATTCTAGTCCTGCCTTAGCTACGAAAGCCGGCTGGGTGACTTTGGGCCAATGACCAGGAGACTGGGAGTTCTAGTCCTACTTTAGGCATGAAAGGTGACTTTGGGCCAACCACCAGGTGAGTGGGAATTCTAGTCCCAGTTTAGGAATGAAAGCCAGCTGGGTGACTTTGGGCCAGTCACTCTCCCTCAGCCAAACCCACCCAACAGGGTTGTTGTTGTGGGAAAATAGGAGAAGGAAGGAGCGCAGGTCGTCCTCTACCTACAACAGTTCATTTAGTGACCATTACAACCACATTGAAAAAGTGACTCGGGCGCTTGCAACCGGCTCATATTTATGACGACTGCAGTGTCCCATGTAATCCCCTTTTGCGACCTTCTGACAGTCAGTGGGGAAGCCAGATAGCATAGCAGTAACACTTAAGACTTATATCCCACTTTACAGCCGTCTCTAAGCGGTTTACAGAGTCACTACATTGCCCCCAACAATCTGGATCCTCGTTTTACCGACCTCAGAAGGATGGAAGGATGAGTCAACCTGGAGCCAGTGAGAATCGAACCCCTGGCAGGCGGCAGTTAGCCAGCAATACTGCATTCTAACCCCTGCACCACCACGGCTCCTGCACTTAAGTGTGTTACTAACTTAATAACTACATTGATTCACTTAACAACTGTGGCAAGAAAGGTCGTAAAATGGGACAAAGTCCACTGAACTGTCTCACTTAGGAATGGAAAATCTGAGCTCCATTGTGGTTGTAAGTCGAGGACTACCTGTATTAGGTCCGTCTGCAGCCTTGAGTTATTTGTAAAAATAATAAAGGCAGGATACAAATCAATCAATCAATAAGTTTAAAGGGATCCCCAATAGAAACCTCAAATCGCTCTTCAGGTGTTGTGTTGATCCCTCCATGGTAGATCAGGTAACCAGCAACGACATCTCTGGTCTCCTCATCTTTTCTCAAAGCAGGGGGGGGGGGGAGCGGGGTGTGTGTCAGGCCCCTCTTTCCCAAGCCAGCGTCTCCCCGGACATCCAAGAGTGGAAATGCAGTGCTGGACCTGAAGCAAAGAATCGAAGGGGAGAGAAGCCAGGGGTCTCTGGGGTCTCCATTGAGGATGGTTGGGGGTCCCTCGAAGATTGATGCAAAAGGGCCATTTTGTCGACGAGGGATGCCAACTGGCCATTTAGCTAGACCGGCGTCCCAGGGAAGTTGCCAGACCTGGAATTTTGAGGCACTGAGTTCGAATCCTCCCTCAGGCATGAAAAGTGGCTGGCTGACTTTGAGCTGGTGCTTTTCCTTCAGCCCAGCCCACCTCGCAGGGTTGTGGTTGTTGGGGAAAATTGGCAGAAGGAGCCTCCTATACTCCATCTTATGCTATAAATGTGCAATAAATAAATCATCAAACTCGCCATTAGCCACCTGTGTGGAGGTAATTTCACGGGGGGGGGGGGGGCACAGTTGCTTGAGGTTTTGGTTCTTAGCTCCAAAGACGTAAGGATGGTGAAACAAGGCCTGGGGAGGCCCAGGTTGCAAGCCCCACTCCGTGGGTCTCTCATAAAACCCTGGCCTACAGCGCAGGGTTGTTGTAGCAAATCAGTTCAGCCAAGTCCAGTCAGTGTTAGCCACTTCAGCCAAGATGGGACAAAATGAAGTAAAAAAACAAGCTTTTTTCCATTCGGCCTGTTTCAGAGACGATACCCTCTTGCTTTCCCGCGTGGACACTTCGCGCTCCCCACGCTTCGTCTCGCCTCAGCAAGACCCCCCCACAAAAAACTGGTCCATCCGGCGCATGCGCAGTGGGGGGAAAACCCACGCGTGTGGTTTTTGTTTTGACCCACTGGGCTCGCCGTCGCCATTGCCGCAGTGACCGCCAAGGTAAGCCCAACCCTCTCCTGCTCCACGTTGCCTTGACGCATGCGCGCCCTCTGTTTAACCCGGAAACGGAAAGTTTCCTACCTCACCGCGCCGGAGTCGTATCTCAAGCGAGCAGCGGATCCATCGCAGCGGCATCATGTGAGGAAGGCGGGAGGGAGATTAGGGATGCGGGACGGACGGAGTTGTCTCTTTCTGTGTGTGTGTGTGTGTGTGCGTGTGCGGTTTTGTGTGTAAAATATGTATAGAAGCTTCTTCTGGGCCTTACCGTAAACCTTGGAATAGGCGCCCCTCTCGAAAGGACGCTCTTCTGGAGTAGCCGCCCGGGGGTGGGGTGGGGGGGAAGGGAAGGAGCCCTTCTTCTCGCTTTATGGTCTGCGGTTCTCCTCCCGCCCCCCAATAGATACAATGAGTTTGTATCTTGAAACTACAGAGCAGGAACTCTCTAAGTAGGCGAATAGTAGTAATCACTTTCTATTGTATTCTGAATGACAGGTATTAATATTTGTAGTCTGGTGATTTATACACGTAGCATCTTGATGGTAATTGTTCTAAATTAGTGCAGAATAGAAAGCGCTGCTTTTCTGTTGCAGAATTACTGGGAGAGATGAATACCAGACTTTGCCAATCGTTCCCCCTTAGTTATCTTCTGCATTCCCCCCCCCCAATAATCTGTTTAAAAATAGATTTGTTTAAAAGAAATGATTTGTTAAAAAGAAATAATTGATTCGTTAAAAGGAAATATAGAATAGAATAGAATAGAATTCTTTATTGGCCAAGTGTGATTGGACACACAAGGAATTTGTCTTTGGTGCGTATGCTCTCAGTGTACATAAAAGAAAAGATACATTTGTCAAGAATGGTTGTCATAGGGTTCAAGTAAGCAATCAGGAAACAATCAATATGAATGCTACTAAGAGAGCTAATAGTGCTACTAAGAGAGCTTATTTTCATCCAATTAAAGGTTTAGGACATAACCCCAAAATCTAACATTATGTATTTATTTTCCTTTCTTTTTTTCTTTTTTAGGAGCCTTTTAAACAAGCCCAAAAGTGAGATGACCCCCGAAGAACTGCAAAAGCGGGAAGAGGAGGAATTCAACACAGGGCCTCTGTCGGTGCTCACACAATCCGTTAAAAATAACACCCAGGTGCTGATCAATTGTCGCAATAACAAGAAGCTTCTGGGACGTGTCAAGGCCTTTGATAGGTAGGCTCTCACCTGGGCATGCCTCCAATCCGTCAATTCTGTAGTGTTCTTGTTTGTTTAAGGTGGGGGGGATCAAACTCAAGGCCCGGGGGCCAGATCCGGCCCATTGGGTGCTTAGATCTGGCTCACGGGCCCACCCTGGAAACAGGGAAGGACCAGCTGCTGTGCCTCTGGCAATAAAAATGGAGCACAGGAGGGCCATGCGTGGCCCACCCGAGCTCCATTTACAGCCGCGACGGCCTCCTGCAGCCCTCTGCCAATAAAAATGGAGTTTGGGGAGGCTGCACATGGCCTGCCCGGTCCCCGTTTTCGGCCATGACAGCCTCCTGCAGCCCTCTGCCAGCAAAAATGGAGCCGGGCCGGGCCGCGCACGACCTCCCTGAGCTTCGTTTTTACTGGTAAGAGGGCTGCAGGAGGCTGTTGCAGTCAAAAATGGAGCCTTGATGAGTGACGTTGAGGTGGCCCTGTTGCTCTGCCCCCCAGGCACACCTCCCGGCCCCTGACGTCAAACACAACCCTGATGTGGCCCTCAATGAAATTGAATATAAGACCCCTGGTTTAAGGTTTCTTATTCAGAATGAATACATGGGATCCTCAACTTACAATCATTTGTTTAATGATGTTCGAAGTTACAATGGCATAATTTCAGTGAAAAAGGGACAGTGCTGTTTTTCACACGATCATTGCAGCATCCCCGTGGTCACGTAATCAAGAATTTGGGTGTTTGGCAACTGGCATGTACTTACGGCAGTTGCACTGCCCCAGGGTCATGTGATCACCAATTGTAACCTAACCTTCCCAGTTGACTTCCGACAAGCCAAGTCAATGGAGGAAGCCAGATTCGCTTAGCAACAACGTGATTCATTCAACAACTACAGTGATTCACTTAACTGTGGCAAAAGAGATTATAAAATGGGAGCTTAGCAATGGAAATTTTGGGCTCAGTTGTTGGTCGTAAGTCGAGGACTATCTCTATGCGGCTATGGGGTTCCCGACAAGTAAAGATGCTTTGATCCAGCATAGACGGTACACAACTCTCAATGGCTCCTTAAAGAACAGGTGCTTTTCCTGGGCTTGGATGGGATTCCTATGGACTGCAATAATGTGTCTATCATGAATTCCCAGGAAAAGCTCATAACTCCTTTTAAGTAGCTGCCAGCAGGTAGAATAAGCACCTTGCACAGCAGATTGAAAGTTCCATTTCAGATCAGAATATTTTTCAGCCTTGAATTCTGTGGGGATCTACCTCTCTCAGAACTTCCTCCAGGGTTGTTGGGGATTTGCCAGCAGCCGCTCAGGGAATCTCGTCTCTGCGTAACGCCAGGCATTTTCTCCCACCAGGCACTGCAACATGGTATTAGAGAACGTCAAGGAGATGTGGACCGAGGTGCCCAAGAGTGGGAAAGGCAAGAAGAAGTCCAAGCCGGTCAACAAAGACCGTTACATCTCAAAGATGTTCCTGAGGGGAGATTCGGTGATTGTAGTGCTGAGGAATCCCCTTATTGCTGGCAAGTAAACAGCCCGAGGTGGCTCACGAGCCTGGCAATGCCAAGATGCCACATTTAGGATCCTTCTCAAAAGACTGGAATCTTTTGGCTTTAGTTTTAAGGCAACGATACTGATGTTTCTGATGTGACAAGCGTGCAATTCTGTGATGTGCTGACAGATGAAATTCCCTCGTCACTTCAGTATGTTCCGGCATGTGAGGTTTTGATTTTTCCTTTTTTTTATAATAAACATTTTGTTGAATTTGTTGGATTGCTTTTGTTTTTTGGCTGGTGCAGGCGCTTCTGCCCAGTATTTCATGATGTTGGAGAGAGTTATATTTATGAATAACTTGAGTTTCTCCCGTCTGACGTTGTTCGATGGTTAGATGTTAGATAAAACTTGTTTGCACTTGGAGACAATACAATTTTATCACATTTCTGACAGGGCAAATCTTTTGGCCTTCTTTCCTCATATCTTCACCTCTTGGTTAGGCAGTATAATTTAAAGGTTCTTGGATGAAACCAAATGAAGAGTATTTTTGCAACCAGATGTCTCTTGCTGAGTGGAACAGTTTTTTTTCCTGTCCAGAGGTTTGAGAGTGGTCAAGCATGCCTACATGTGTTTCGATTCAAAGAAAAGAAGTATTTTTAATCCTGTGAATGCCCTCTTCTTGCCTCCTTAAAATGTATGATTTCTTAAAATACCTCTGGTAAGGAAAGGATATTTGGGGATCTACCATATTTTCTAATTCCAGCATTTCCCATTAAATACCATCACACCCCTGATCAAACCCCAACACCAACAGTAAAAAAACCTATCCTAATCCTGACCCCAGATCTCTAGCTTTAAGGGCTGAAAGTGGTGAGGCAAGAAATAGTCTAAAATGGAATAATTAGGTAAATACCAAGCGGATTTGTCTAATTCTCAAGGGGAAATGGTAAAAATCAATTCACTCAAAAGGCCAAGGATTTAAACCCTGGGCTCACACCCATACACATAGTTCGATTGCTACGTACCTTCTGCAATACAGAGATTTAATACGTGACTTCTTGTTTGCAATAAAGCAACTGATCTCAGTTTTTGATTCTGTAAGCAAGTACGTGCTTTATAGGCTTGAGTGTCTGGAGAACAGAGATTTATTATGTCTGGTATGATGTCTGATATCACAGTATCATAAATTTAACACAAAATGATAACTCGTTAATTTAATCCTAACAGTCTCAAAAGTCAATTGGAGTTGGGTGGCATTAAAAAATAAAACTAACGTAAATTGAAAACCATAAAAGATTTAAGATTTGACACGTTATAGAATTCAATATTTGTAGCCAAATTGAAGGTTAAAGCTTTTCTTCAGTATGAATTTGTGTGTAAGAGAAAAAAGTGATTTATATTAGAATTCCTCAAGGTCCTGCAATTCCCTGGGTTTTTTTTCCCCTACTTTCTTTTCCAACGGTGGGTTGTCTGTTCTGCCATTAGCACCTTCTCCATTCAACAGGAGAAGGTTAGCATGAGCTCACTCCTTAGGCCCAGGGGTCATTCTCTTATTCCACTCAAGCTCAGTGCAATTTTCATTCTCCCCAGCCTCTGAGACCGTCTCCGTATTGCTTTGATAGCGAATCTTTTTATCACTTCATGCATCTTTTGGTTAGGTCTTTTGAAACATCACCATTAGATAAAGACACATTTATTTAAAATATCAATTATCTCCCAGAGAACATTCAGCTGAATACATTGAGCAAAATCCCATGGTCCCATGGGGAGAAGTTCCGTATGGGGACAGATGGCTTTTTCAGAAGGGTCTTGGCAGGACTACGGTTGAGGTGCCCTACAATCTTTGCATCACACATGGGGGAATGAAGATAGAAATATGGAAAAGTACTTCCACCCTGCATTTCTGGAAGTGACACAAATTGTTGTCTTTACTTTGCACAATGATGAGATCAGTAGCAGGGTTTGCCATGTACTCAGTGGTAGATTTACAGGGGTCTCCAACCTTGGCAACTTTAAGACTTGTGGACTTCAGCTCCCAGAATTCCTCAGCCAGCCTTGAGGAATTAGTCCACCAGTCTTAAAAGTGGCCAAGGTTGGACACCCCTGTCTTAGAACATGTCCTTACTCAGCACCTGCTCAGTAAATACAACTCATCAACAGCTACCCGATCCAGAAAGCAAATGTTTAGTTTTCCAAGAAGTCTATACTTAGTTCTGGGGAAGTGGGTCCAGTGTAGCGTTCTTGGTATAATTTTGAAAAATAATTAGGCAGTGAGCTGTAAGTTGGTCATTGGCTGATGCTCAGGGTTTTCCTTCACAGCTACTACACAGCAAAAATAATATTTTCAGGTCTTCCTGCCCCCTCTTGTGGAGAGATGATTAATGGCTCTGATGTTTTCTTTCCAATTTGAAGAATGGTTTGACAGTTCCACCCAAACGCCAGATTTTTAAGTTCACTTGCCTGGCAGGAAAGTGTTATGAAGTGGCGGCACTTCTAAAATGTTGGTGGGCATCTTCCCAGATGCGGAGAGTGGGCCGGAGCCGCAGATGCAGAGGAAGGTGTTTTTGAGGGCGTCTCTGAAGGATCGCACGCGGAAGACGTAAACCACCGGGTTGATGGCAGAGTTGGCGTGGGAGAGGATGATGGTGACCAGGGTCAGCTGACTGGGGATGCAACAGGTGGGGCAGAGGAGCATGACGGTGTTGAGAACGTGAAGTGGCAGCCAGCACAGAATGAAGAAGAAGAGGATGATGAAGAGCGAAGTGGCCGTCCGCATCTCCTTGCGGGCAATGATTTGGCGTCTCCTCTGAGCGCTGATGTTGACCTCCCCTTCGGCCACTTTGCGGATCTGACGCCTGACCTCCAAGAAGATGCGCCCGTACAGCATCAACATGACCATCAAGGGGGCCAACATGCACATCATGAAATTGAAGTAGACCATGTAGGCGTTGGTGATGATGCTGTTGAAAAGGCACTCCCTGCTGGGGGGCAGGGGGTTGTGCCAGCCCATCAGAGGCACCAGGCTGGTCAAGATGGACAGCAGCCAAGAAGCCGCAATCACCAGCAGGGAGTTGCGAGGGCTCAGCAGAGACTGGTACTGGAACGGCTTCAGGATGGAGATGTATCTCTCCACAGCAATCGCCAGCAGCCCAAAGATGGAGGCTTGGGTAAACATCAGGAGCAAACAAAGCATCAGGAGACACAGCTGGGGCCTGGACTGGGGCAGCCCCATATCTGTGAACTGGCCACAGGGGATGACCACCGCCCCGACCAAGAAGTCTGCCACAGCCAGCGAGAGCAGGAAATAGTTGGTGACAGTGGAACGCAACTTCCTGTTCCGCAAGATGACCGTACAGATGAACAGGTTGCCCGTGATGGATAGCAGAGCAGTCAGGCTGTCGCTCAGCAAATAGGGGATGTGCACAACAGACGGGGAGGTCATGTTAGCGGTTAGAGGGCACTGATGCAGATTAACAAAGGATGAATTCTCCACGCTTTCCATGCTTGAGGAAAGGAAAGCTCAGTGAAATGGGGTTGGGAGAATTCGCCGTTGAGAATTCCATTGGGTTTCTCCGTCAGACTCGCTGGCATTACCCAAGTCTGTGAATCAGAAACATTTAAATCATCCACATGTGTAGGAAGGAAACAAAGGTGCTGTATTTTGGGGTCCTTAGTGCTCTCTGAGCTTGACGGTTTCCTTGTAGACATATTTCATGACCTAACTAGCTAACATCATCAGTGCTTTAAGGGAGTGGGGTTTATAGAAAGGAGTAAGAGGGAGAGGAGGAGGAGGAGGAGGACTGGGGTTCTTGGTGCTCTCTTGAGCTTATTTTCCTGCAGAGAT
Organism: Diadophis punctatus similis; assembly: GCA_023053685.1. Taxonomy (NCBI): domain Eukaryota; kingdom Metazoa; phylum Chordata; class Lepidosauria; order Squamata; family Dipsadidae; genus Diadophis; species Diadophis punctatus. The sequence goes on from JALIGW010000022.1 coordinate 1,847,306, forward strand.
TTCATTACCAAACTCAGTAACATCATCAGTGCTAGAAGGGAGTGGGATTTGGGAGGAGGAGGAGGAGGTCCTTGGTGCTTTTTGTTTTCTGAGCTGGGCTATTTTCTTGCAACCATCTCATTACCAAACTGCTTAACATCATCAGTGCTAGCCCACAGTCCAACCCTGAGCTACAAATATTCTCTTCTATCAGAAAGTGACATACGTTGCAACATTTAGTCTTGTGAAAGCAAGAGCTTTAGAATAGCACCCTCGAGTTTGGAAAGCAAATGCTCATTGCCAAGAAGCGACAAGGGAAATGATTCCTTTGGAAGACCCCAATCAAAGCTGGTATCTGACTTACCTACAGATCCCTGCTGTCATCTCCCAACACACAGGGATGTCATCGAAAGCAAGAAAAGACGCCTGCAGCCTTCTAAAATCACCTCTGGAGCAATCAGAAACATCTAGTCCAACCCCGGCTCATTTCTTCCTCTGCTGCTTCTGCCTTCTGGTGTTTATAAAAATGAGATCTGATAAGTCGCAGTCGGCATACAAAAGCTGCTGCATTTTGCACAGAAAGGGATAAAGCAGGACCAGGCAGCCAAGAGAAGGTCTGCCTTGCTGCAGCTGGAAAAGAGATTGGAAAAAAAGAACAACAGGAACAACAACAACAACAGGTGCATTTTAGATTCTCTGTGATGAGACATGTAGCAAAGTTGCCATCATATTGCAGAGTTGCAGCCCTGAAATGGGGATGCGGACGGACGGAAGCAATAAAGCAGGATTTGCTTCTGCTATCTCAGAAACCACTGATTTTCTCAGCCTCTGGGCTGCTGTGAAAGAGCCACATGGTTCACACAAACATTCCCTACAAAGAGACTCAATTCAAGGTAAACATCATGTACCCTTGCTTTGTTTTGCTTGTGGTGTTTGCATTAAAGATATAGGAACAGAGTGGGGGGGGGGAGAAACACCACAAATTGCATTATCCCAGAATTCTGAAGAATGTGTTTATTCTCCACTTTGGAAAAGTCAGCAAATAGGTATCTCTTAAAAAGTTTTTTTTAATTATTTTTACATCAAGGAAGCCTATATATACACACATTTTTTTTATCTGCGGAGAAAGAAAGCAAAGGCACCGTAAAAGCTTTTATCGAATGGAACAGTTCATTAAACCCGTTAAACTGCTCAGATGCTGAAAGAAACCAAGCACAGCTGTGAATACAGCCTGGATAAATAAATATACAATCCCGAGCAGCAGAATGCAAGCATAATCTAGGAATATCAACTTGGTTGAAAACGTCACTCATTACAGGCTAGTTTTCCTATCTGCAAAACAGCTAGCTTTTTATATGTGGGCGAAATTTCAGATTGATTTTTGTTTGTTTTGCGTTCAACTGTTCCATGAAAACCACAATTGCCTTGGAGAGCTAAATCAATATTGTTTGAATAAACATTCATTATTTGGGGGCAGAAAGAAGGGATTTTAAAGAAAATGAAAGGGTGAGAAGAAAGCAATCTCCTTTTGGGCGGGTCGTTTTTCTCAAGAGTTGTGTTATTTATATTATTTTCCCTAAATTTTAGTTCAAAGATTATCAAATTTGTCAATTATCTCATGGTTCAAGGTAGTATTAAAAATATCTACTTTGGAAAACCTTTTAGTTTCCCCTCCCCCTGCAGTGTTTCGATTATGCATTGTTTCCTATCATTTCTTGGCTAGATCCTTTTACTGGCATTATAACACCAATTATGTATAACTTGTGAGGGTTATTTTCCCTCTCAAAGGTAAATAAAAATGTAAATGGAGTATTTTTTTTAAACAGTGGAGCCTAATGGGCTAGAAAAGTTAAGAACTGCAAAGATCTTTTAGCAGACCAGCTTTGGCAAATGCATTAAATATGACTTTCACTGAGCATATACATGATTTGCATGTGAGGTTGGGATGCATTTGTGTAAATATATCTCACAATTTATTTGTGGATAAATTAACGGGTGGGTACCATAGTTATCCTTCTGAAATATAATATATAAATTAGCGCTTCAAATGGCATGGCTGGGGCATTCTGGGAGCTGAAGTCTATACATCTTCAAATTGAGAAGTTTGAGGAACGCTGCTTTATGAATTAAAAACGACGGAGGAGCGAGGCAGGTCTACAGCCATTCCTCAAAGAGAAGCATCACCCACCCACCATCCCATCTCACACAAAAAAAGCTGTAGGACGCCCAACCCGTGCCTTTTATACTGGCCTCTGTTCCCTCCTTTTGGCGGGAACGAGAGCGGCGCCAGCGGATTGGCCAGCCTCTCTTTCCCTTAAATTCTCTTTCCCCTCCCCTCGCCTCCGAACCAATCGGTTCCCTCCGCCTGTCCTGTGAGAGAGGATTGCCCCTCCCGCCGCTATGACCTTTCATGGGCAGGCTCCGCCCCCCCCCCCGCGGACGCCTCTCCCACTCCGGCGCGAGCGAGCGAGCGAGCGCGTCCCTGAATTGCGCGGGCCCCGGTCTGACGCGAGCGCGCGCCGCTGTGACTGCTGCTTCCCACTCGCCCTTTCCTCCCCCCCAGTGCTCGTGTCCGCCATAAAGGCAGCGAAGGTATCCTGAGGGGATCCTATCAGCTGCTCGCCTCCCTTCCATGAAGGGTTCCCCCCCATTGCTAGCTTATTAAGATCTGAGGAATGGGGGGTGTCCCCCAATCTTCCTCTATTCCTCTCCTTTTCTCCTATCCCCCCCCCTCAAAATACACATAAACTGTTATCCTCCCTTTGGCCAAAAACCCTTCTGCATTCTCTTTTTCTAACTCAGGCTAAGCCTGGCTGGATGATTTGCAGCCCTGGAGAGCCAAACTAGGTTTTTTGGAAGTCATGATGGTCTGGGGGTGCATGGCACTGACCATCGTGGTTTATAAGTCACAAGGGCGGGTTGGGGTTCAGTTTTGAGTTGGTCAAAAGAGATGAGGGCAGGCTTGAAGTGTGGTGCAAAGGAGATCCCTTGGCTGGATCCCTTGGCTGGATCTGTTCTTCAGACACACCAGGGGACCAGCTCTCGATGCCCCCATAGAGAGAAATTAGCTATATTCCACCTCATGAGCATCCTTCATCATCATCATCATCATCATCATCATCCTTCTCTTTTTCCTCCTCCTCCTCCTGTTCCTTTCCCTTCCTTTCCTTCAATTCTTTCCCCTTCTTTTTCCTTCTCTTTCCTTCTCTTTCCCTTTCCCCTTTCCTGCATCTGATCCGGGCATCCATTTGCCATCCCCACCATCTTTTGGCCTCCCTGAGGGGAAGTCTTCCATCAAAATCTGACGAAAATGGTTCATTTTCAAAATCTGGACTGTTCACATCTTCCTTTCTTTTCTCCTTTGGGAAAGAAAGTTCTACCTCGATGCCACCCCCTTCCCAAATAATCCTTATCTCTCAGGACTTCCAGAAAGGACCTGGGTTCATTCATTCTCTCTCTCTCAAAAAAAGGATTTTTATGGGGAGCCACGATTGGATGTTATTTCCTTTCTGGCCTTCAGTTTGTAGCATTCAAGAAAGTTAACCAAAATTTAACTTTTGGATGGGCTCATGACCGCCATTTGATTATTATAGAGTAGCTCCCCAGACAGATCTATCTCCCCCCCCTGCCCTCTTACGCTCTCTTCTTAATGTATAACGCAATGTAAATCCTCACTCTCCTGTTGTTTCTGGAGAATCTCTTTTAAGAAGTTTCACTGCCATTTTAAATCCCTGAATTCACTGTTCTTTTACCATACTGATGTTTTCCCCCGTTGATTGATTGATTTTCATTATTTATTTAAAACATTTATATAGCTGGTTTTCTTCTCCATTGTTTTCCACAGTCAGCTCAGGATTCCTAGTTATCTGTCTTATCATGATGGCATTTTATAATTTTTATTCCTTCCATAAGAAATGACAATGTCTGTTTCCAATAGAACAGTTGCGATAGCTATTTTCATCTTTCTTAAGTGTTGCTCTCTCTGGTGCCTTGACCAAATCCTGTTTTTTGGAACAAATCTGTACCACTTGTGATCTCCTCTTTGGAGTGCAGCTCTTATTGGTGTCTGGAATGAGTTTGACAGCTGATGTTGTAGTCTTGAGTTGAGGCCCTTGCTACAGTAGACATTCGGGGTATGAGTTCTGTAGGCCTGGTTTCCATTTAGCCCATGCAAGAAAATAGAGCATTCTTTTTCCATTTAATTCCAAAATGGAGCATACAATTCAGGACACATTTTCTGTATTTTAGGGTTTTCTCCTTGAGGAACTCTTGCCTCCTGATTCCTTTATTTCATTTTATATGCAATTTGCTCTTTCTACTATAGCAGTTGAAGTCCACACATCTTAATGTTGCCAAGGTTGAAAAACATTGTCTTAAAAGGTTTCCTCTCACACTCTTTTTCACTCTCCCCAACACATTTCTTTTGTTGTGATTTATGATCCAGGACTCAAGAAATTTTCACTTCTCTCGTTACAGATGTGGGACCAAATAGGGTGGGTTTGCTCTGAGGAAATGCAAGCAAACAGCAACAATTTCAAACAAAATTGTGATGACAGGTAAGGAAAGAAAGCGAACAACCTGAAATCCAAAATCTTAAATGATGATGATATGGCTATGATAATAACCACTACTATTGGGTTAAGCAAAGGTGGTTTTAATACAGCCCTAAGTCATATATGATATAGTACATATATGCATATATCTGAGACTGTCGCATTGAACAAAATGAGATGGAAGGTACTAACATTTATTTCAGTGATATTAATGTATTAAATATTAATATTTGGCAATTTAATAACATCTAAAGGATGGTTCTAGGTTATTTAGGATGCTAAATTCTGTATTTGGACAATCATCTATTCTGGAGAATAAAAATAGCAAGTACCTACGTATATAGAGGGGGAGTCTATGTATGTATTTGTAGGATATATCTAACCTTCCTTCTCTCTTTTTAACAGAAGAAAACGCAATAACTACACCAATACACTTAAAGAATTGGCTCAGATGTTACCCATACCACTACGGACCAGTTGTAAGAGGTTGACAAAGGTATTGTAATAATAGAATTTATCATAAATGTTCAAGGAATGTTCTATAATTTTGGATCTACACAGACATTGAAATTGGGCCTGGTTGCACAACAGATTTCATGTGTGTGCTGACTCCAAACTGAACAGAACAGAACAGAATAGAATAACAGTTGGAAGGGACCTTGGAGGTCTTCTAGTCCAACCCCCTGCTTAGGCAGGAAACCCTATATCAGGGATGGCGAACCTATGGCACGCGTGCCACAGGTGTCACGCGGAGCCATATCGGAGGGCACGCGAGGCGTTGCCCTATCAGCTCCACAGCAAACCGGAAGTTCGGAAAAACGCACTTCCGGTTTGCCGTTGTGCTGTTTTTCGCACTCCGGAGGGTTCAGGGAAGCTTCCTGAAGCCCCGGAATGCAAAAAACGACGAAACAGGCAAACCGGAAGTTCGGAAAACGCACTTCCGGTTTGCCATTGGGCTGTTTTTAGCACTCCGGAGGGTTCAGGGAAGCTTCCTGAAGCCCCGGAATGCAAAAAACGACGAAACGGACAAACCGGAAGTGCGTTTTCCGAACTTCCAGTTTGCCCGTTTCGTCGTTTTTTACTGTCCCAGGCTCTGGTAAGGCCTTTGCGCGGGGTGGGGGGATGTCGCAAGCCTTTGTTCATTGTGAGCTTTAGCTTTCCTCACTTCATCTTTACAGGCTTGGGCTGTTTGCTGATATTCTGCCTTAGTTATTTCCCCCTTTTTCCACTTTTTATACTTGTCTTTTTTGTCTTTCAATTTGTCAGAGAGTTCTTTATGCAGCCATGCTGGTTTCTTTTGAGAGCTATTATTTTTTTTCTTCATTGAATACAAATGACAGATGTTTCTTTTCCTGTTTCTCCTCTTTAATTTTGCGTTTTTAATATTCAACCAGAAAGAAATCCTGCTCCGAGTCCTTCGCTACATTGAACATCTGCAGACAAGCATCGATAGAGCCAGGTCACTGCTCCAAGGTCGTGGCGAGGAACAAAAAGGTAGGGGAATGCCAGAATAGAGGCAGAGAACACCCACGGTCAGACAATACAGAGGATATACCTGAGCAAAAATGATGGTCCGTATTTTTTCTTTCGTCAAAAGCAGTTGGATCTCAGCAAGTGGTGATACCTGCCCTGAAGAGAGAGCACAGAGAAGTCACACCACGGGCAAAAAATCCCAAGCCCCTGGCCGTCTACAAGAAACCCAGAAAGAGGAGACGGACCCGCAAATCAGGTCTGGGAAGTATTCCACAAGCTTGGGGTTTTCACTCTTGATGCTTCAGTGTGTTGCTGTTTGTAGGTTTTTCCTCCTTCCTCTGCATGATCAGCCATTGCAGCACTGTCTGTTACAGCCCATGCCTCACGTCCATTCATGGCTTCAGTAGTTTTAAACATTTCCTTGTCCTCTATTTCAGGGGTCTCTTACCTTGGCAACTTTAAGACTTGTGGACTTCAACTCCCAGAATTCCTCAGCCAGCCATGTCTTAAAGTTGCCAAGGTTGGAAAGCCCTGCTCTACTTGCATCTTGGGTTGATACCCACAAGCAGTGGATGTCACGCAATATGCTTGCTGTTTTTTGATGGACAGGAGGTACTGTACAATGGTTGCATAGCTCAGCCAAGAAAGAAACTAGATAAGTGAGGTTTTTTGCCCTCTGGGGAGGTTAAAAAGGGAAATAAAAGATGCGGGAACGGTTTGAGCTAAGGAAATTGGTACTGCGGCTGAATAAACTCAAGTGCAGAATTTTCTTATGGGAGAAGCATCTTAAGGCTCCTGCTGTAATGAGGCAGATACTGTCACACCTGAGATTTAGCTCTTCAAGCATGCTTGTATCCCTTGCTTTTGTAGATCGGCGTGGTGGTGTGAACAGGAAAGTGTGCAAGTACCTTGCTCTGGAGGCTGGAAAAGATTCTGCCCATGCTGTCCCACACCCGGAGGAAGAGAGTCTGCCTGATGTGGGAGATGTGTCTTCTATACTTTCATCCTTCCAGAAGCAATCAACTTCCTTTCCCAATTTTAAAGTTCCATTACCAGAGCCTAACCAGCCTGCAAACACTAATCTTCTGGATCTCACCAAAATTGGAGTCCCATTTGATCCTGCAGGTGCAATTTCTTGGTTGCTTTGTAAATAAAGAAATAAAAATCAGTGGAGAATAAATTGCTCCTTTGTGACAGACAACGTAATTTGAAATATGGGAGAGGTTAACAAGGGCTTGTTTCCATCAAAAGGAAAAAGAGATTTATTTGATTGTGTTGGTGTTTGAACATAAGGAATTCTGTTTTATAAGACCAACAATTTGCTTAGTCCGGCATTCTGTTTCCCACAATAGCCAATCAGCAGCCATTGGATGTTTCCAATCCTGATGTTCAGCCCAGGCTCTGGCATTCAGTACTTTACACTGCCATGTGTCTCTAAACAAGTTGCTTCATTCTAATTGCTAACAGACAAGGAGTATATCCTTTCCATATGTGCATATAAGCCACTATTGTCTATGTGGCATGGCAGTAAATTCCAAACAATTATGAACTGGGCAGGAAAAAAATATTCTGCTAGTTTCCAATAAATCATTTTAATAGGGAAGCTCCCTCACCCTCTGAGGTATTTTTAGACAGAACTTGACATTGATGCAAATATTTTTGGTTACTTGAAATAGATTTTCTCATTAAACTCATGGCATGCAGTAGTTAAGCAACTTCCTTGCTAGTCTCTGCTAAATCCACTAGTCTGTTAAAAACATTCCACACTGAATATGTTATATCTTTTTATTTTCCAGAGTTGTTGTTTCATCTATATTAAATATTAACCCATGCATGCATACATGAGCATGTCTTCCTTCCTTCCTCCCTCCCTCCCTCCCTCCCTCCCTTTGTTCCTGATTCAGGTCTGGTTTTTATCAATTTTCAGAAAGATGTTCTTAACATGGGGGAAATGTTATTCTATTCCGATTTGTTTACAATAAAACTTATTTTTATAGCCCACATAATATAAATTGGATTCTAAATAGTTTAACTTTTTGTCCCTCTATCTTTGTAACTGTTATCGACAGGCTGGAATTTTGATGGTGACCAGGAATATAAGGATGAGAATACATTTTCTGTGTATACAGCACAAATGGCTTACAATAAACTGCATCAATATGGTGGGGGCCCTGGACACACATTGGTGAGGTAGGAATTGAGTGTTGTACTTTCATATTTTGTAAAATTGAATTCCTAAATGTGGGTTTGTATTAGATCATTTTTTAAATGTTTGTGGCTTTTTAAAACAGACAAGGCCTTTTTGAAGTCAAGAAGTGTACCATCTCATTCTAAAGCAGATGAAACACGGGTCTTTGAGACCTCAGTTGCTCACTTACATTTGGCTGTGTCTTGCTGTGTTAATCTTATCTAATAACAAGTGTTGTCAGATATGATTAATACAAGTTAGACCTCTTTACTTGCCTGCATTCAAAAGAGAGGAAGTTTACTTTGTAATACGGTAGATGGTTTGATAGGAATTAAAGATTGGGGAGGAAAAAAAAGTGAGTTAAGTGAGAAAGCTTTGAGGATGGAGCCTCTGTAAACCAAAAGCAGCCATTAAAAGATTAATGATATCTTGTCCCCCTGAAACAGAAAAAATCCCCTGTAGCCCTTCCTTTTCTTGTCTCTCTTCATTGTCTTGATAACCATTTCAATCATTTTCAGACAAGAGCTTGTGCACTATTACTCCTCTTGTGAAGAAGAGGAGGAAGAAGGACCCAAAGCCAGTCCTTGGCTCTCCATCCAGTCCCCTTTGAAGTTCTCCAATGGTAAGTGGCTGCTCGAAAATATTCAGAAAAGCTCAAAAAAAGGCATTGCTGAAGAGACATCAAGGCAACCAGTTTAGTAAGAGTGAAACCCTATGAAATTTAGTATGTTTTATTGGTTAAGAGGCTTGCTAAATACTACTGAGAGGTACATGTGCTGTTAATAGGGTTCATCCTTATTACTTTTAACTGCTTCTAAAAGTGAGTACAAGTAGTCCTTGACTTATGACCACAATTGGGAACAAAATTTCCATTGCTAAATAAGGCGGTTGTTAAGTGAGTCTCCCCTGATTTATGACTTTTTGCTATTCATGCAGTCATTAAGCAAATCTGACTCCCCCCCCCCGCCCCCCCGTTGACTTTGCTTGTCAGAAGCTAACTAGAAAAGTCGCAAATGGCGGTCACGTTGGGATGCTGCAACCATTTTAAATATATGGGAGTTGCCAAGTGTCCAAATTTGATTATGTGACTGGGGATGCTGCAGTGGTTTTAGAGGACTGGTCCAGCGTCACTTTTTTCAGTGCTGTTGTAACTTTGAGCGGTTGCTAAGTGATTGTAAGTGGAGGACTACCTGTATGTTGAAATAAATAATATCCTATAAATTTGATTCATTTGATATTGCAGTGGGAAGCATGCAGCGGTGTTCCCCTGGGATTGGAAGCCGAAGCCACAGCTGTTCTGATTTGGGGTTGAGCCCTTCGCTTTTCTCCTCTCCTGCTCGGCTACTCCCGCCACACATTCTCCAAGGTGTTCAGGAGGAGCTTTCTCCAGGTAAATTGACAGCAAGGAGGGAGGGAATCCTTATCCTGGGTGAGATCAGTTTGATAGGCAGCCTTTTCCCCAAAAAAGCTTATCGTGTTTCTTACCAAAAAGGATGGGGTTGTACCCACATGCCCATTTCCTCCTGAGTTGATTTGTTCTCCTCTTTTTCAAAGAACATTTTGCTTCTTTGCAGTATTATTCGAAGATGTGTATTTGTCTCCTCAGTCCAGCAATTTTTCACACACCCCTGCTGGAACACTGTTGAAAAAGGTAAGGACTTTGCTACTCAGCTTCATATATTACGTTCTTTCTTCATCTTCTACTCATCTATTTCGGCTTGCGGAGTTTGAGTTCTAGCTTTTCCCCACCTGGTGTTTTCCAGGGGCATGGAACTATAAATTCCATCATGCAACATGATGTGTAGTTCCTGGTATATGTGTTATTTCTTTATTTGTTAGATTTATATCTTCCCTTTCACGGAAGAGGTCAAAGCAGTGAACAGGTAATCCTCGACTTACAAACATTCATTCGGTGACTGTTCAGAGTTACACCACCACTGAAAAAAGTAACTTGGGACCCTTTTTCACACTTACGACATGGTCATGTGATCAAATTTTGGATGCTTGGCAACTGGCAGGGAAAGCTGCATTTGCTTAACAACTGTGCAATTCACTTAACAACCACAGTGATTCTCTTAACTGTGGCAGTTTGAAGAAGCGACCGTTAGCAATAGCACTTAGCAATAGCACTTATTTATATACCGCTTCATAGTGCTTTACCGCTCTAAGCGGTTTACAGAGTTCAGCATATTGCCCCCAACAATCTGGGTCCTCATTTTACCCACCTCAGAAGGATGGAAGGCTGAGTCAACCTTGAGCCGGTGAGATTTGAACAGCCGAACTGCAGCTAGCAGTCAGCTGAAGTAGCCTGCAGTGCTGCACTCTAACCACTGTGCCACCTCCGCTCGTTGCTTTTTCCCATGCATAATCCCGAGACTTCTGACTTAATTGTACAATACAGGTACTCCTCAATTTACAACTATTCATTTAGTGACCATTCAAAGTTACAATGGCACTGAAAAAAGTAACTGATGACCGTTTTTCACACTTACGACCATTGCAGGATCCCCATGGTCAGGTGATCAAAATTTGGACACTTGGCAACTGACTCATATTTATGACGGTTGCAGTGTCCCGAGGTCACGTGATCCCTTTTTGTGACCTTCTGACAAGCAAATTCAATGGGGGAGCCAGATTCAGTTAACAACCGTGTTACTAAGTTAACATCTGCAATGATTCACTTAACTGTGGCAAGAAAGGTCTTAACTGGAGCAAAACTCACTTAAGAAATGACTCACTTAGCAATAGAAATTTTGGGCTCAATTGTGGTCGTAAGTCGAGGACTACCTGTACATAGTATTCTTGCCTCCTGTCCCCCCCCCCCAATCACTGTGAAGCAGATTGAGTTGAGAGTGTGTGACTGAGCCAAAGTCATGTAGTGAACTTCTGTAGGAATATGTCCATGAAGATTCTCAGTCATCCAGGCGGTCATTAAGTGAGGCTTCCCTGGTGTTCCTGGGCAGTGGTCTTAATCTTCCTAAGATTATGATGCGAGAGCAGCATAAAATCTTCCTGAGGATTGATGCAAGAGCAGTATCCACTTAGGAGAAAGGATTCAGGACTCTTAACAACTCTCTGCCTACTCATCTAACAAGCCTATTCAGATTAGGTGAGAAATGAAACCACCCTGGAGAACCTATTTGGGCTCCCACTGACCAACTTGCTCACACTTCAGAAACTACTTGAATAAGCAACGAAACTTTTCGAGCCAACAAGAAAAATCCAGTGGCCATGACTCAACTTCCAGTGAACTTCTGCAGCTGAGGCTGGGCTTCCATTCGGGATTCCTGGCTTCTAGTCTGACACCTTAACGCTCCCCGTCCTGGTTCTCTGTATTGTTGTTCCAGATATAAATAGCCACGATTGAAAAAGGCAGCCTGGTCTGTTGTGTGTCCTTTTTACTTCTCTCCATCTGAGGTGGTTCTCACACACTTGCCCTTTGTAATTGATTGTAATATCAAAGGTTGACTTGGGAATGTTAATGAATAACCGTGCAACACGGTTTCCTATTGTTAGCTCACATGGGATATTTTTCAGTGGAGACTGGTTAACATACTTGGTTTGAGACTAATTGCATATACTGTATAATGGTCCAGCAGAATATTTTTATATACAGTATGTGCACTTGCCTGAAAAGCAAACTGAGAAGCTAAGAATGGCTTAATGGTGGAGCAGAGGTTTTGCATTCAGAAGATCCTCAATGTCCTTGTATCCTTGAGCTACAATGTAGGGTAGCTAATAATTCTCTGAAGACCTTGGTCAGTCGCATTGGATTATATCTGGAATATGCAGGTTTCTTTTAGGCCAAGGGCCATACTTTGCATCCGAATTGTGTGCCAGAGACACACACTCAACAGGGTAAGGAAGTGAGAAAACATAGAAGTAAATTATTCTAGGACAGGAAAGAAAAATTAAACGTTTACTATGGCATTTCAGTAACAATTGTCCTTGGGAGCCATGTGTGCTGTCTTAAGAACTACAATGTGTAATACCTTGGTCAACATTCAGTTTCTTCAATGGCCAAACTCCTTGGCTCTTGCTGTGCCCAACTGCATGCTTATTTATTTTTATTTGAATAGCCTTTCTAAGCTTCAGTAAGCAACTCTTTGAGATTAAGACACTGTCCCAGTTGTTAACAACTCTGCAAATCATGCACTGCTCAACTGATCCAAGACTAACTTCAGTTTAAATGATAGGGAAACAAGATTGAATGGTATTTTAGACAGGGTTTTGTGCTGGTGACTGTTATATACATTCATGTAAAGCCTAATATTTTCTATTCTTCTTTCCTTCCCGTCTTCGTTCATTCAATTTACAATGCCATCCCTCTGATTTCTGCCTTCCTCTCTTGCAGTCAGCATTCACGCTGGATCACTGTTACCTTTCCTACAGTGAAGCAGGTAAAACTGAGTCCAGCCCCATGTCAAGAGTGAATGAAATATTATCCTCGTGGAGCGAACAAGTCCAAGAGGTGGGAAATGGATTGTGAGAAACGGAACTGGTAATTTGTGAGCCAGAGAAATCAGGTCATAGAATCTTCTAATGTCCTTATTAAGGCCTATATTTAAACTATATATTTTTCCATCCAAGAGGCAGTCATTGTCACCTATATTGCTATGGCTTTAAAACAAAACTAAAGAAATTAATTGAGAAGCTATTAATACTGCAGCTGTAAATCAGTTGTACATTGGTTAAAGGATCAGAGGCAGCACCCTGGGCTTGAACACCAGTGGTTAGAAACAATAGAAGTTGTCATTGTTCAGTCTTTTGATCACTTTTGACTCTTCAAGACCCGATGGACATAATGTTTGTGTCATTTTCTGTCTGACTGGAGACATGTAGAATTCAGAAAGGCTCACCTTCCTCTGATTTATTTTAGCAAGAGTATCACAAACCCTACCGACTTTTAATAAAACCTTCACATAAATACACACAGAAGAGACAATTAAAGTACCACAGAATAATGAAACGCTTAATTTGAATCAAATACGTGGTACCAGAAGTGTTGTAAGTTGGAAGGTTTTACATACTTTTTAATGTTTATAGGCAGTTATGACACACATACCCATCTGTACAAGAATTTTAAAAATGAGTTGTAAAAAGAACCCTGCTGGATGATCAGACCGTAGGCCTATCCGTTTTATGGGGGTTTGGATAATGTTTGGTAATAATCTTACACTGCTTTCTTTATTGACTGACTACTATGAGTATCATCCATTCATTTATATTAGTGTAAAATTTAAGCTATGTTGATTATTTTAGTACATGTGTGTACTTGTTCATACTTCAAGTAGGTTTTGTGAGAGGAAGATGTTGATACTGTGATATTCTATAGAAATTAACATCCAAGATCATTACAATCCTGGATACTAGATCAGTGTATGTTTTACTCCTGTATATTTGTACAGTATAATATTTCTCCATTAATGAAATGATTTCAAGTACATCTTACAGGTAATCCTCAACTTACGACCCCAATTGAGCCCAACATTTATGTTGTTAAGCGAGTTTTGCCCCATTTTACAACTTTTCTTGCCACAGTTGTTAAGTGAGTCACTGCAGTTGTTAAGTTAGGCAGTTTGAGCTATGTATATATTATATATTTGTGTGTGTGTGTATGTATCTATATGTGTGGGTGCGTGTGTGTGTGTATGTAATAAATTACATGTATTTATATATAAATTTATATATATAAATTATATACATATAGTGAGGCACATCATGAGGTAAATACAGAGCAAACCCAGAAAAAAAAAGGCGGGGAAAAAGGGACCCTCCCCCTTTACACCCAGCCACCAATCCCAGTGTCGATTGCCTCACGCAGGAGCCCGCCCTCTCCAGTCAATCAGCTGCGTGTCCTGGCCCATCGTTACGCTTTCCAAACATCGCAGCCCCCGGATGAAATATCCTACCTAAGATGGCCGAAGTCATCTTCCTGCTAGACCAAGTTCTGCTTTATTACCCGGGCAATTCCTGGACCTCAGCTGCCATTTCCCCAGCCTCTTTCTGCCCCTTCCTCTTTCAGGGAGCCCCCCCGATGAGACCTGAAGGCCCCGGCTCCTCTAGCGAGGAGAACAGCGACAGCACCTGGACCCCCTGCCCAAGGGCCAAGGCTGCACAAGGAGCCCCCCCGAGGAAGAAGAACAAGAAGAAGCAGAAGAAGAAGACGGTGGCGGCGGGCAGGAGAGCCAGGCGCCCACCGGCAGGAGCCGAGAAACGCAGCAATGCCTCGTCCCCCCTGCAGCTGAAGAAGAAGTGCGTGAACGGCTTCATCATGTTTTGTCGCCTGAACCGCAAGCACTTTATCCGGTGAGAGCTGGGAGTCAACACCCCAGTGGACACAGGCATTTGCTACGATTAGCAGGCCTACAGCGGTTTAGTTTTTCTCAAGATACAGCTAGTCCTCGACTTACGACCACAACAGAGCCCAACATTTCTGTGGCTCAGAGAAACGTGTGTTAAGTGAAGCTTTGCCCCATTTTACGGCCTTTCTTGCCACATTTGTTAACTGCATCCCTGCAGTTGTTAGTCACAAGGTGGTTAAGTGAATCCGGTTTCCCCACTGACTTGGCTTGTCCGAAGGTCACAAAAGGGGATTGCGTGACCCCAGGACAATGCAAGCATGATAAATATGAGTATCAGTTGCCAAGCGTCCAAAGGTATATCATGTGACTGTGGGGATGCATCCGAATGTAAATCATGTGATCACAGGGATGCTGCAATGGTCATAAGTCTGAAAAGTCACTTTTTTCAGTGCTGTTGTAACTTCGAACAATCACTAAATGAGCCGTTGTAAGTCAAGGGCTACCTGTATATAATCCCTTCTAGAGTAGGTCTGTAATGTCAATTAATGTCCTTTCTTTCTGTTCTTATAGAGTGGAAGTTGGGGCTAACTTACAGTCCCAGTGAGCTCTTTGCTATGCTGAGATTTAACTAGGGACTTTTAAATTCAAGACCAATAGCAATTTGAAGCCTTGTAACTACTATACTGCCATCAGGAAGCATTTAGGGAACGTTTACAAAAATGGACAAATAAATAAGGGAGCAATTCCTCAAAGACCAGTCATTTTAGCAATAAAACAACAACATATAATAAATATGTCAATAAATACAAAAAATTCACACAATACACTTACCAAGGTCAGTTAGGCACCAAGAAACTGTATTTGCAGAACATTTGGCCTGGGCTAGCAATAACATTTAGTCTTATATCACAGTGCTTTACAGCCCTCTCTAAGCTGTTTACAGAGTCAGCGTATTGCCCCCAACAATCTGGGTCCTCATTTTAACGACCTCGGAAGGCTGAGTCAACCTTGAGCCAGTCAGGATCGAACTCCTGGCTGTCAAATTCCTGGCTTGGGTAATGATCGCTATAGAAACATTGTTTAGGGATTTAGGGACATTGACAATGTCTTGGCTGCCTGCTTCTGATGAGTTTGATCAAACAAGTGTTTTAATCTCTTCATAGCACTTGCCCAGGCATGGCTTCCACTGCAGCTACAAGGGAGCTGGCCCAGCTGTGGCGTATGATGACAAAGCAGGAGCGGAAGCCATATTGGTATGTTTGCTTTGGGCAGCAATGGATAAAGGGATCAGGTAATCCTTTGGAGAATCAGTCGGCCATATTGTAGAACAAGGGTGTTCAACCTTGGCAACCTTAAGACTTGTGGACTTCAACTGCCACAATTCCCCAGCCAGCTAGACAGAGAATCCTAACAGAAGAACCTTTGTTAGGCTCTAATCTTCCTTTTTATGCTCTTTCCCTCTTTCTCACAGCATGAAAGCTCGCCGATTCAGCCGTCTCAACAACCGAATTGTGAGAGACGACTTCTCCAGTGGCGATGAGGAACCAGAACCACCCAAACCTTTCCACTTGCTGCTTGCTGAGAAATCCATTCCTGGCATCCAGACAGTGGGCAACGTCTCTTTGTTAGGCTGTATTCCATGATTCTTCCCCACTGTGATGGTAATGTATATCTGTTCAGTGGGCTCTGGAACCCTCTCTCTGCTGATGATGTTGGAACTTCCCTACCCACAGTTCTTCAATAGTGTGTGTGCCTACTTCATTTTCAGCAAAATATCAAGCAATAGGAGCTTTACTTGGTCTCGTTGACAGGGGGAATGTGGAGAAGGAACAAGGAAGGAGGCCATTTACCCTATTTCTCCCCAAAACATCAGCTTTCCCCATCTATTTTCCTTGCTTAGCCTTGTATCATATCCACCGCCAATGTTTCATCTGTCGTTACGCATTTTGGTTTCCTGAGCAGAATGAAGACATTGATAGATGGGGTGGGTTTTTCCCCAGATTTCCAGATGTTCCAGTCACTACAGTCCTATATATGTTTTCTATCCTACCTAGGTCCAAAACTGATCTCTAGTGACCTTGAACAAAGCAGGATCAACTGCAGGGAGAAAACAGCTTGAGAAAGGGGAACCTCTAGCTCTAGATGATGGGACCATGTTGGTCTATTTGAGAACAGGCCAAGCTTGAGATTTTATATTAACTTTTATCCTTGATCTAAAAGTACAAATGCATTTGAAAGGATCTACTTTTAAAAATAATTTTAATGGACTGGAGACAAAAACCTAAGATCTATATTTATTGTCTAAGCTTTTATCTGCCCTTCGTCTCCTACAGCTTTGTGCCAAAGATGTTCTCAGATCCACCCCATCAGTTTAGTTACCAGCAGTTTAGTTCCATATTTGGCGAGTACAAATGGAATTTTTGAGGTCCGTATAGACTTGCTTGCTGCACACCAAGTTTCGGGTTTTATTATATAGTAAATGGTTTCTAGATGTTTTAAACTTTTAACTGAAGCAAGTCCATTTCAGAGCTTGCTCTGGATGGCATTGAGTTCCCACTGACCCTGTTAGGTGGGCCAGTTCCTCAAAATCCTAAGGAAGGAATAATTCTGCAGGTTTACTTTTGTTCAAGGAGAGTTAGGAAGTTTTAAAGAGACAAAACTGGTTCTGAGCTAAGGAGGGTTAAGGCTTCATATTGAGAAGGGAGAATTTTGTCTTTAGGAGGAGCTTAAATCAGACTCTTATATTTCTGGTTGGTTTGGATTTTGTTTGGGTGGAATGCTGAGTCATCCCTTTCCTCTTTTGGACTGTGTCCTCTATAACACAGATCAATTTGTGTTTGAAATACTGTTTTAAGCTTCAATGGGTTTTTCCATTGTTTTTACCTATTTATATATTTATTGGTAGTTCCCCCCCCAAACTCTATTTATAATTAAAATAAAATATGGCAGTAAAATTAACTGATTGGGTGCCTCTGTGTCTCTTCTCTGATCTGAGCGATTATGAAAGTGAAAGGCAGCAGGGAGTAATCAATATATATTTAGATAACTCCATGTCATGTAGGCAGCAGAACTCTTAATCATGCCTTAACAGGTAGTAGTCCTCAACAACCATCCATTTAGCAACTGTTCAAAGTTATAACGACACTGAAAAAAGCAACTTTTGGGCATCCCTCACACTTATGACCATGGCAGCATCCCCATGGTCACATGATCACAATTCAGGCACTTGGCATGTATTTAAGAAGGTTGCAGCATTCTGGGGTCATGTGATTGCCATTTGCGACCTTCCAGGCCAGCTTCTTCTAAACCAGTGTTTCTCAACCTTGGCAGTTTGAAGATGTGTGGACTTCAACTCCCAGAATTCCCCAGCCAGCAACGCTGGCTGGGGAATTCTGGGAGTTGAAGTCCACACATCTTCAAACTGCCAAGGTTGAGAAACACTGTTCTAAACAGTCAATGGAGGAAATCAGATTCACTTAACAACTGCATGATTCCCTTCACAATTGCAGTGATTCGTTTAACAACTATGGCAAAAAAAAAATCATAAAACGGAGCACAACTCACCTTGCCCTAGATAAACTTTTCCCCCCAATTTTGCATTTATTTTAAAAAATTGGCAGAAAAACATGATTTGGCTTCGATGGACTACTTGCACGCCATTGGATTCCATTAAAGCAATCAGTCCCCAAAGGCCTAAATGCCCATCCCACACCTTTCAAGAGGGGTATTCCAGGGTTGCCCCAATCCTATGAACTCTTGTTGGATCTCTCTGCAAAAAGAATCACTGGCAGAGGATCAACACCAGGCTTTTTCCACCTGCTTCATTTCTTGGTTCCATTTGAAATCCCCTCAAATGCGGTTCTCTATCCAAGTCATTAAGGTTCTTGGCACTGTGATATGCAAATCACACCTGTTCTCTCTAGGGGATAAGTGTTTGTATGTGCTCAGCTGTCCAGGCCTAAGTCCTAATTAATCTTAATTGGGTGCTTTCTACTTTAAACAGATGTTCCTGCTGCAGACACCCATCCTGACCTTAAACTCGTGATTCCCTGCTGCTAGTTGCTCGTCTGCTCTTTACTTTTGCTTGGTTCTATGGTTCTTTTTGCAGCTAAGTGACTTTCCTTGCTTTAGGGTGCAGAGAGGGCAGAAATCAAGAATTTGGCCAGTCAGGAAATGTGCAGATAGAAGAAATTTCAGATCGGATGGCTTCAGCTTTTCTCAGAGTTAGAAAAACACGTGACATTTTCCACCCCCGTGGAACGTGGTTGGTTTTTGCTCAGTATCAAATGTGATGATTCAATATGGTTGTACCAGTTTCCCTCTTACAAAGAGACACGATGTGATGATCCTTGCAGTTGGAAAGGGGAATATTTACATGCAGAGGGGCTAGAACAAAGAAGCAACCTGCTGAGAATGTGGCAGTGTCTTATTGTACTGTTTCAGGATCCCAGATTTACGAGAGTGGAAGTGAGGGATCCCAGGAGGCCATTGTGGAGGGGCTGGTTCTGCAGGTAATCCACCCGTTGGGCATTGTGAATGGAGGATCCCTCGGGAACTGAAAGCTGCAAGGCCGGGTAGAGCAGTGAGGGGCTGTCAATAGGGGAGCTTTCGTCCTCGGAGCTGGGGATCATGTGTCTGTCTCGGGGCAGGCCATGTCCTTCCTTCAGAATGCCACCCTCGCCGATCTCCCTGCAGCCAAAAAGAAAGAGACGATGCCCAAGTCCGTGTGGTTCCGAAATTCTATTGCCAAAATGCCAACTAAATCGGTTGGTTTTAAAAAGTAATCCGTTGTGCATGTTAATAAATATTTCAGCCTTCTCTGATCTGGGATATTTCAGGGGTGCTGCAGCATATCATCAGAAAAATCAAGAGGGTGGCCCTAAGGGGGAGAATAAACCCCCTCCTGTTTTTATCTCTGATTGATTTTTATTCTGTCTTTATTACTTTAGAATTAACTCAAGACAGCAAACATACATAATACTCTTCCTTTCTCCTGTTTTATCTGTGTTTTACATAAAAAGCAGGCAAAGCAGGCAGTTGATCTCTCATTGCCACCTTCTTGAATTTTGGGACCGTACCCTGCAGATATTTTTAAAATTCATTTATTAGCCATAAGATATAGTTAAATCCACACATCTTAAAACGGCTGGGGTTGAGAAACGCTGTCTTAGTGGCAGAAGCAGTGGAATGGAGATCTTTCCCTCTGCTTCCCTCTCATCTGAGATTCCCCCAACGCTTCTGTTCTGTATCTATCTGCTCATGTCTCAGTCCTCGTTTCCTGACTCACCCTAGCCATCATCTGCATGTCTAGCCCCAAGACCATATATACCATATATATGGTAAGCCTCCCAAAGTTAACCATGTGACAAGATGGGTAGCTAAATAAATACATTCAGAATAAATGGCTTGAATTGCCTGCTGGCAGAGAAGCCCCCTCACCTCTCTTTGGTCTCGGCCGCACGGTCCCTCTGGCGCCGGTTCTTGAACCAGTTGCTGACCTGAGTTGTGGTCAGCCCAGTAGCTTCTGCCAGCTCTCTTTTCTCACGAGGGGATGGGTAGGGGTTGTGGATATACCATTCCCTTAACACACTCCGGGATTTTTCCTGTAGGAGAGCGGAAAGTCATTCAACTTAGCATTGCAGGTAGTCCTCGACTTACGGCCGTTTGTTTAACAACAGTGCAAAGTTACAACGGTCTCAGAAAAAGTGATTTACAATCCGTCCTCGAAGTTACCATCCCCTTTCAGTTCGGGAGGTTGGAAACTGGATTGCATTTACGACAGTTGCCATGTCTTGCAGCCTGTAATTACAATTTGTGTCTTTCCACACTGGATTCCCACAAACAAAGTCAATGGGGGAAGCTGGATTCGCTTAACAGCCGTAAAATCAGGTCTGGTCACATAGTGACTCGCTTAATGACCACATCATGTCACGATTGAAATTCTTGTCCCAGTTGAGGTCATAAAACAAGGATTCTCAATAATCAGACCAAAATTGTAAAAGCAAAAATTTCCTCTCTGCACTAATTTTAATTAGTGAGATAATTGTAATAACTTTGTGTCACATGTACGAGTAGGCGGCAACATAATTTTTCCAAATAAATAAACAAAATACCCCAAAGCCCCATCAAATCCCCCATCAAATCACTGAAATCTTTTTTCCCCCTAAAATAGTGGCACTGAACTCTAACCTTCCCAGACAGTAGTTCAGTGTTTTGAGCATTTTAATTGTTTAATTCCTAAACATTTTCCAGCTGGGGCAATCAAATCTATATTTGCTATAAATGTATTTAGTGGCCTTTAGCTTCTTTTTGCAGGAATCCAGAATCAGTAACCTGATTGCAGTTTTCCTATGATTCCAAAATCCTTTTTTTTTTAATTTGCTTTTTGAACCGCTGCAAGTAACTGTCTGTTTTTGCGGTTTAGAGTTAGACCAACTTCAAAAGCAAACAGTATTGTTTTAAGTGTATATATTTCAAGGTCAGGTTAAATGTTATAATGTAACCTGAAGGGGGCAACGTCATCATTCTTTGATCTTGGTTGTCTTCCAGAAATGAGCACTCAATCCTGCCCCCTTCTTTTATTTTTAATCAAGGGTGAAATTTTGCAAAGTCTAAAGGTCTGGGCTGTTTCTGTAATTTAATGGCGAAAGGAAAACTTGCTTGACTGTAATAACGGAGCTAGGGCATATATTATCTCCTGCGGCTGCCAAAGGCTGCATAAAATAAATGTGTTTTGAAACTTTTCCAGAATGTTCTTGGAGATGCATGATTAGGGCCTCCCTCAGATGATTATTTCAGAATGTTTCTGGAGGAATTTAGAGGAAGTGGGAAATGGCATGAAAGACTGAAGCAGGCAAGAGACCCCTTCCCCAACTATCTCCCGATCTAAATTTTGCAGTAAATAAGATGAATACAAAGGCAAGGGTAACAGGGAAAGAACGGCAGGGAAACTTGTATTGTGTATTTTCAGTTGACTTTTAAAGTTGTAGGCAAGACGTTAAAAACTTTTGAGCAGTGATGTAAAGGGAGACTCCTGAACCTTACACAACCCCTGAAAGTCTGGGGTCTGCCATCCAGAGCTCCTTTAAAAGTGGCTACAACTTTTTCATTTTTTCATAACAACAACAACAACAAAAAGAGGAAAGTTTAAACCCAAGGGAGAGATCCTTATTCCTGTACAGATCTTTAATTATTTAACAAATTAAATTAACCAGAATTAAATGAGGTAAAATTTTAATCTTCACCCAAGGAACGTTTTTGTCTTGTCCCCTTTCTAGTTCCTGAAATAGAACCCCAGTTTCCAAAGATCAAGGGCAGCGCTCAGCCTGAAAAAGTTTTATGTCCCAATGATTAAAAGGACATTTCAGAGGATAGGTTTCTTTTATCAAACCAGCGTTAAGGCGAGACTGGTAGGAAAAAGAGTAGGATGGAAGGGTAGGAAAGAAACAAAGAGATGAGGGTCAGCATGAGAGATTTCTTGGCAGGAGAAGAACGTAGGAGTGTTAGATCCACGAAACACAGGCAATGCAAGGGCTTAAAGATTAAAATAAAATACCCTAATGGCAATTAAGTTAAAGTGGAAATAAAGTGACCCTCGAGTTGAGTGTGATAGAAATACAGGATAATTAGAAGAACATAGTAGATTTAGGCAAGAGAGGACTTGTTATAACCTTATTGGAGTATCAAGTGGTTTATCCCAAATATAAACTTTTCAAAGAACAATTGATGGTTTTTGTGCTTGAAGAATTGAAATGTTTGGGTGTTGGAAACAGAGTTTTCTTTGTTAGGAGTGGGATGTCCGCAAGAGTTGAGAAACACCCTTAGACAAAAATCAATTCCAAGAAGACCTACCTTGAAACAGTAACTGGTTTCCTCCCCGTCCCAGATGGTCCGAGGCAAAGGGAATTTGCGACGCACCCGGTATTTTCCTACGGCTCCCAGCGGCCTTCCACGCAACTTCTCCGCTTCGGTGTAGTGAGCCTTGAGCCAGAGTTGCTGAAGTTTGGGGTGATTGTGCGGAGAGAACTGATAGCCCTCTAAGATCTTGTAGAGCTCTCGGAAGTTGCCCCGATGGAAAGCCACCACTGCTTTGGCCTTCAGGACGCTCTCGTTCTTGTGCAGGTGGTCACAAGCTGGCAAGGACCAGAGGAAACGTCCTAAGCGCTCGATGTTGCCCCCTTGTTGTAAGACTTCACACACACAAGCCACTTGCTCTTGCGTGAAGCCAAAATTCATGGTTAAGTGGGAAATAATGTGCTCTTTTCAGAGGACCTCAAGTGGAGGCTCCAAAAGTTTGTGGCTTTCAAAAGCAATTTACGGCGGTCCACCAAGGCCACCCAACATCCTACCCTGTAGAAGACCCTGCTGCCCTTGATGCAAAGGGGAAGGTAGTCCTTTGTGGTTGGAAGACCAAGTCAGCTGTGCTTCACTAAGACAAGAGAGTCCAAGAGAAGTGGAAGGCCACGCTGGTGCCTTCCACGTTCCTCACTTTGGTGGCCATGTCTCTCCCCTCCTCTCCTCTCCAGGTCTCGGTGCTCTCAGGGCTCCTTTCTCTGTCTTCTGGCTCTAGAGACAGTTGCCCAGGGTGGATGTCTTGGGGGGTATCGGTTACAGGCCCAGCCCACACAGGCTGCAGCTGTGGCCAGCCATTGGCCAATTCCGCAAGAAGAGCGAGAGAGATTTTTACCACGTCACCCTGGGATGGTAAACCTTTCAGTGGAGGAGGTTGTGGGGGGTATGGAAATGTGAGATGCCCCCTACAGAGGGGGGAGCAGGAGACCCACAGAAAAGGAAAGACCTGGCAGATCTGCTCAGAGGTCAGCCCATTTATCCCAAATCAGAGCTTTTTTGGTTTGCACCTTATTTCATGCTGGCTCCAGGCGTGGTTGTTGTTGATTATTGTTAAGTGACAATGAGCTAAACAGGACACAGATGCTTCTGCAGCCACTGCTCAACTACTGTCCCAAAGCTCCAAACTCCTTATCAAATGTACTGGTCTTCAAGGTTATCTTATCCGTTTTCAAGGGCTTGACGCCTCTCCTGAAAAAGGGGAAAACTCAGGAGGACAATAAGAGCGAAGTTCCTCTTTCCAGAACAAGCAGGTGTGGGTGGCTGGTTCATCTTCCTCTTCCTGAGCAAAACAAGTGGGGTTTTTCATGGGCTGGCCTGGATCCCTTTGACAGGGGCTTTGTCTCCCTTTGTTCCTGGCCTCGCCAGGTGGTGACAGTGCAGGCAAAGAGCAAGGTTGCTG
Organism: Diadophis punctatus similis; assembly: GCA_023053685.1. Classification (NCBI taxonomy): domain Eukaryota; kingdom Metazoa; phylum Chordata; class Lepidosauria; order Squamata; family Dipsadidae; genus Diadophis; species Diadophis punctatus. The sequence goes on from JALIGW010000022.1 coordinate 1,871,054, forward strand.
CCTCTGCCGTTTCCTGCTCTTCCCATGCAGAGATCATGTTTCGGACTCAGCAGGCAGCTATTCGCAAGACAAATAACCTGTTGCAACTTGCAAAAAAAAAAAAACAAGAGGCTTTTTGCAGCTGCAGGCAACAGCCATATCCATTACCAGCAAGGGATGGCTGGAAGGCAAGGCTGTATTTGATTCATTGGCTCATGGTGGGATCTCTGTAGGACTCTCCGCATGGGGGATCCTTCTCTCCCCTACTGGGGCTTATGGGCTATCCTTGCTCCATGCTCAGTTGGCCCCCTGAGCATCGCTCGATGGGCTGCTTTCTTCTTCCTCATTCAACAAAAAAGCATTTCTTGAAAAATAGTTGCAACTTTGTTTCTCCCTCATTTCCAGCACATAGAAGCTAATCTTTTTGATTAGCTAGAGAGTCCGAAGCAGGTGGATCAAAACCTCAAGAGAGTAGCCATAGCGATGGATGCAATGAAGCTTGATTTTTTTGGACCATGTCTTGCAGACGCACTATCCAGTAACTTTCTGGCACATCCCTCAAGCAGGGAGGAGGAGTTGCCTTAGAATGAGGTACCCCTTGAAAAATGAAGAATCACGAAATCTAGCAATGTCTTCATTATTTTCCTTTAAGATTAGGCTGCCTTTAAGCAGCTGAAGGCAAGGTGGGGCATTTATCTAACGGAGTGTTTCTCAACCATGCCAGCTTTCAAATGTGTGGACTTCAACTTCTAGAATTCCCCAGCCAGCATGCTATTGAAATTTAGTATATTATTATATTCAATATTAATCTAATGTAGTTTTTCTCAACTTTCAGATGCATGGACTTCAACTCCCAGAATTCCTTGCTGACTGAGGAATGCTGGGAGTTGAAGTCCACACATTAGATGAATATTGAATACAATACATACTGAATATACTGTATATTCCATATATCTATTGAATACAGACGAGTGTGAGGTTGCCAAGGTTGAAAAAAACTGAACTAATGAATAAATCAAACACACATGGGTAAATCTGACTGGTTTTGTTAGAATAGAATAGAATAACAGAGTTGGAAGGGACCTTGGAGGTCTTCTAGTCCAACCCCCTGCTTAGGCAGGAAACCCTACACCACTTCAGACAAATGGTTATCTAACATCTTCTTATAAACTTCCAGTGTTGGAGCATTCACAACTTCTGGAGGCAAGTTGTTCCACTGATTAATTGTTCTACTGCTTCATGTTGCTATTCCTTTGGTCTACTTTTCATCCCTCCAGCAATTTCCTTCCTGCATTTTTCATACCAGTGCAAGATTTAATCCTTACAAAGGGTTAACCTCACCTGAGATTCGGTCTGGGTCCCTCCATGCTTTATCTTCCAATTCAAGGATCAGAAAAGCCCCCCCCCCTGGCTCCCACCCAAGGCGGTATTACTTACACAGCCATCTGGGTAACACGATCCAACCTGGATCGCTTTACTTCTTCCCAGGGGGAAGAACCAGCTTTGTTCTGGGGTTGAAGTCGCCCCAGGTTCACAAACCCATTTTCCACAGGAAGCTCCCAGGTTGCTCCCCACGCACTGGAGGGCTGCAGGAATGACCATCTGTTCAAATGTTTTATGATTTACGGGAGGCAGGGGGGATCCACGGTGGTCGAAAAAGGCAAGAGGGTGACCCCGAGCGTATGTACACACTAGTAACTGTAGAACCAGGGTCAAAAGTGGCTCCAGGTATCACAGATTTCAACACCCATTATAATCCCAGCCAGCAAGAGCAATGCTAAGAGTGTGAGCTTTGTAGTCTCAGCAGTCTAGAGAGCCAGGTGACTTTACCCGATGCAAACTTGAAAATGTGCAAATTTGAAACTGGTTACACAAATTTGAAAATGCAAACTTGAAAATGTGGTTTAAACATCGACAACTCAACAGTCCCCAACTATGGAGACAAATTGTTTCATAAGCCAGTGTACAATCTGAATTCCCCATAGAATGAACATAGGCACAGAGACAGAGTTTTAGGATAAAATATATATTTATATATATTTATATATATAAAATATATATAAAAGACACAAAAAGATGTAAAAAACAACAACAAAGGAGAGATATAAAAATATCTTATAGAAATGATTGCTTCTCACAAACGGTGGGAACAGATGTGTTTCTTTAGTACCTGACGGGAGAGAAGGCACATTTAGAGAAATTACAATGCTATAGTTGCATAACCAAGGTGGTGGTAAATGTTGGAAAACAACAATTGCTTCGCTATACTAATGGAATTTTTCTCAACAGAATGAATTGTGAAGTTTCCCACCTTACAATATTTTGAACCGAGTGGACCTCAATAAAAGTAAAAACCTTCACAGATTCCAAATAATTCAGAAAGAGAATGTTGTTTGCATGTTTTTAAAAGTTACACATTTTTGTCCTGGAGGACTGGAACTAATTGCAATATTTCATAGCATGAGGGTTAATGGAGAAATAGATGTGATAGGTAGTCCTCGACTTATGACTTATTACCCTACTTTGGGGTTACTTGTAACCCAGATTCAAAGTTCTGGCAGTCCGCGCCCCCCCCCCCCCGGTCCTGTGACCAAACTTCAGGTGCTCGGCAACACCGCCATATTTACAGTTTGCAGCATCCTGTGGTCACAATGACTGCATTTTATGATGGTTTTGCTGAAAATTAGCATTTACTTCCAGTTTTCAGCAAAACTGCTCCCCTAGCAAAGCACTAGCTTGCTTAACGACCTCCCAAAAAAGGTCATACAATTAGGTCGGTTACATGATGGATCTGTTTTATGACTGTCACAACTAATAACCATGATGGGCAGTCTCCATTACGGTCATAAGTGGAAGGACTACCTGTCTTTAAAAAAGTCAGATCTGTCTGGGTTAGAACCTGGAACGGATAAGTGTGTGAAATATACATTTCAAAGTACTGTAGTGTCGTTTTGCAATTCCAAAGCGACCTGCAAAAATATGTAGCTGGGGGAGAAAACAACACAAGAGAAAAAGTATGCACAACATGTATTTCGCTATGGCAAAAATGCTTGCAAATGCGTACCCTTTGGAAGTGGGCACGCAAATGGCAAATGTGCATATTTTCTTTGTTGCGAAACATGCAGAGCTGTCTGCATGGATAGGTCCAAAAGGACAAGATGGCGGCCTCACGTGTTCAAAGTCCCGCCCCTTTACACCTATAAACGAGGCGGGCCTTTCATTGCATAGTTGCAGCCGCCATCGTGACTTTTTTTTTATCCTTTGCAAATTAGATATTCTGCATTGATGTTAAAACTACTGAATAGAAAGTCCAGTCGTTAAAGTGAGAATCAGATGGAAGCAAAATTGGCATTTGTTGATCCCTAGCAAGTCGTAAAGTGCAAGTAAGCTGCCTTATACTCTACAGTTAGTCCTTAACTTAGGACAACTGGGACTGGCAATTTGGTGGTAAATCAAGGCACGCATGATTGGAAGTGATTTTATGACCTTTTTGCCAGCGGTCGTTAAGCGAACATGATGCTCCCAAGTCCATTCATTTGAATGGGAATTTTTTGCCAGAAAACTATTAATAGATGTCACAGATTGTGGTCAATCAGTTGCCAAGTGCCCAAAATGTGGTCACACCACAAGGGAGGGCAGGGTGGCGTGACCATTTACGATGGCCGGTGGGTGCTTTACAGGCCATAAAGTAACTCTTCCTTGGTCATTGTAAATGTGAATGGTTGTGAAGCAACTTATTGTAAGTCGAGGACTACCTGTAGAGGTCTGGGCTATCTTATTTAGTTTAGTTCTGTCCATATTGACTAAAGGCAACTCTTCAAGGTTCCCTCAAGAATATTTCTGTTTCCGCTAGAAAAACCAGGATTCCAATCTGCAATTTTTCTCTGCAAAAATTGTCTTTACAACAAAATATTTTTGCTTATATGGAACATGTTTTAATGCTTAAAAAAGCATTAATATTTCTGAAGGACATGTAAAAAGGATCAAGAATGTTTAATGCAAGATTATTCTATTACGTCAGTGTTTTTCAACCTTGGCTACTTTTAACATACATAAACTTCAACTTCCGGAATTCCCCAGCCAGCTGCATTAGGGAATTCTGGGAGATGAAGTCCATACCTCTTAAAAGTAGCCAAGGTTGAAAAACACTGCATTAAGGCTTGACTTTCTCCATGCTATATGTGGCATCTTCAATTTATAGTAAATTCCAACTTCATTCATGACTGGGGTAGCTTCTGTTCTTAAAATCCATTCTCACAAGTTACTCAATTTCCTAAAGGTGGTATGAATGTAGTGTGAATAAAATGGTACTTTCCCCCCCACCTTATATCCACATGATAGAAACTCAAACATACAGGCAGCAGAATTGCATCTAATTTACACAGAGTATGGGAAATTGTGTTTTTAGAAGGCCTGTCTTTTAGAAACCATTTTATGCATATATTTTTTTCAGCACTGGCTTTAGGATTTCAATGGGTTCAAAGAAAAGCAATCCATTTTGGGGAGGATTGCGTGGGGAGGAACTCCATTTTGCAATAACGCCGAATTATTTCCATCTCTCAAGCCGTTCCATCCATCGCAGGTGAAATGGTGGACTATGGTGGACAGCTGCCTTTGGCTCTCAGTCCCAAAATACAAAGATGTTCTAGAGCAGTGTTTCCCAACCTTGGCAAGTTGGAGATGTCTGGACTTCAACTCCCAGAATTCCGGGAGTTGAAGTCCAGACATCTTCAACTTGCCAAGGTTGGGAAACACTGTTCTAGAGTAACTCAACATCACTGTGGCTTAAGAAGCTTGTTCTGTATATAGAATCTAGGTACCATTTAACCGTAGGACCAACCTGTGCAGAATCCACACCATTTTTGCATTGTCCATGGATAGGATGGTCATGGTTAGCCTGACGTTTTCTTAGTCCTCTTATCTTCAGGTTCAAAAGGTCTGTTCCACCAACAAGGCACGTGTGCAGATAGATTGGAGAGACATCCAAGATGCTCTGAAGGACAAGATCTATTCCGGAACAGGGTTATTCGAACTACGATTGCACGCTTGTCACCCAGAACGGCCTTCTCCAACACCCATCGGAACGCTCCAGGTGTGCTGTTTCTTCCCCTTCATTATCTCCATACTTCCAGAGGTGACCTTTTTAAGGGATGACAGGCTGTCCTCAACGCCACCCCCCCAAAAATATCCAAGAATGAAAGCATGGAAACTGGATAATTTTCCTGCCTCTCCAAAGGGGGATTTGGGATCATCCCTAGCACCATGGATGAGAGGACAGGAAATATTTCTTTATATCATAAAATTTCCCTGGATTGAGTGAGACATCCCCAGCTTCCCAAGATGTAGTGTGGCTTTGAAAATAGAGAGGCATATCTAGTAGAAAGGAAGTTCAAAAAGGACACGGAAGGAAATGTCTACCTTCACAATGAGGAATGGGAGCAGTTCTTTCTTTGCTGTAGGAAGCATTTCTTGACTTAGGACCACAATTTCAACTGTAAGTTGTTGTTGTTGTAAATCAAGGCACCCCGTGACTGGATTTGATTTTAAGACCATTTTTTTTTACAACAGCTGTAAAGTGATTCACCACAGTTGTTAAGCAAAACGTGTGGCCATTTAGCAAATCCATTTTTCTGGATGGACATTTGAAAAACATGATGGAAACTTACAAAAATGCAGCAAATTGCGATCTGCAGGCCCCTGCAACCGGTTGTAAATGCGAGTTGGTTGTTAGGTACCCGAAATGCGATCACATGACCCCAAAGAAGGAACGCAGTGGTCGTAACTTTGAGGAGAGGTCATAAGTAGCTTTTCAAAAGCCCGTCATAACTTTCCATGGTCATTCAATGATTGGTCAAAAGTCAAAAACTCCCAGGATTGTAGTGTTTCTATTCTGACAACTACCAAGGAACGCCCTGGTTGGCCGCACCAGTAGTAGTTGGTTATGGTCAGCATGAAGGGCCATGCGGAGAACTTTTGTAGTGTGACACTGTTCCTGTGCAAAGATGCGGCCGCAAAGATGGGCAGGCAGGAAAGCGTCTTCTCTGATCGACTCAGTTACTCTGGGAAAGATCAGGCGGTCCAAATTCCCAGTCTGAAGCTTGTCCAGAAGATGGCAACTCACCAACTGTCCAAGCCTTACAGGTCCAGAGGCTCTTCCACTGGGACCGACTGCAGCTGAGTCAGCACTTTTTCATCTGAGTCCAGAGTTTCGGGACCCAGGGGGTCCCCCTCAGCAGCGGCCAGCAAAAGACCCTCGCCCTCCGGCAGCCGGAGCTCCTCCATCGACCCCTTCTCCATCTCAAAGAGCCCCACGGAGTTGTTCCCCTGCAGGTCCATGCTCACAGGGTTGGACCACACTACCTGCGGCTGGGACATGGACAGGGTCTCTAGGTGGGAGAAGCTGGAAAGGAGAGCACCTTGGCTGGCGTCTGGTCCGAAGGCCACGCTGGCCGGGCCGGCACTGTTGGCGGATGAAAGAGGGGAGACTTCAGAAGGCAGCACCGAGGGGACTCCCGCAAGCAATCCACCGTTGCCTTCGGTGGCTCCCAGAGCTGCCGGTGTGGCCACTGCCACCTCCTGCTTGATGGGAAGAGTCAAGGTTGAGGCTGCCGGAGCGGAGAGCACCAGGGTCATCAGCATGCTAGCCGGGAAGGTGGCGGTGAGGTTCAGTTTGCCTTGCTGTACGGCCATGCCGGTGACTATGGTGCCATTGCCGGTGGCTGGGTTGGCCAGCAGAAGGTTACCTGGAGCAGAAGGACAAGAGAGGACCCACTTTAGACAAGATCTCTAGCATTCTGGCTCCCCATTGCTCAACCCCGGCGTCTGCCTGCTCTCCGGATTTAGGAGATGGCCTTGGGAAGGAAGGAAGGAAGAACGGTTGAGGGAGGAGAAGCGGAAGCTTGGAGGAAGTGGAACAGCCGATAGAGGAATTCACAATAACCCCACCTAGATTTTGTCAGTTATAAAATGACCAGAGAGGAATTCTTGAGACGTCCAGAAATGGACCACCACAAGGATTCCAGGTGTGTGTGTGTGCGTGTGTGCGTGTGTGTGTGCGTGCATGCATGCTTATGCAGGTGTACCTTTGAAAACAACCAAGCTCGGAGAGAGCCAACCCTGAGCTACAAATATTCTCCTCTATTGGTACGTGGAAACCCCTTCCAATTCTGGGCTGTGCACCGGAGAACCACCTAGCCTTCCTACAATGTTAGGAGAGTTCCTCAGTTACGGCTGGACAAGGCTCTGAAGCCGGGGTAGGTAGGGAGGTAGATACCTTGTGCTGTGCCTGGAAGCTGCAGCGCGGTGACGCCAACGCCGGTGTTGAGGAGATGGACGTTGTTCTGGCCGAGGCCTCCGGTGACCCCTATGCCTTGTGGGGTCCCAGCCACAGGGCCCACCTTGATGGGGGCGGCACTTGTCAGGATCTGGATGGGGCTGCCCACACCCTGTTGCAGAGCCATCACCTGAGAGGTGGGCACCACTTGGGGCAAGGAGATGAGCTGGGAGCCCTGCGCCACCTGAGGAATGGAGACCAGCTGAGGCGCTGGAGCCCCATGGGACATGGTGTAGATCTGGGTGGGAGACACAGGAACTATCTGAGGTGGGGGCATCAGCTGGGCCCCGGGAACCGTCTGGGACAGAGGGACCACCTGGGAAGGGGGCGATATCTGGGTGAGCGGGAGAAGGGATGGTGCAGAAACGTGGAGGACGGTGGCCTGGGCTGTAGAGGACCCAGGGACAGAGAGGAGGGGGGTGGCAGTGACAGCAGGAGATGCCACCACTGTGGACCCCTGACCACCACCCACTGGCCCTATTCCCTGGGAAGTGGCCAGAGCTTGACCGACGGGGACCAGTTTAGCAAGAGGCACAATCTGTGGACTTTGGGGTGCTGCCGGTTGAGGGGCTACGGGCAAGAGGGGGATTGCGGGGCTTTCTTCATTGGAAGGGACCACTTGGGGCATGGGTACTGCAGCCAACAGTGCCCCCTTGTGCTCGGAGAGGAGCGGGGAGGTCTCCGGGAGAGCCAGGAGGGGAGGGAGAGCTGCCCCCTGCCCATCCTCCGACTTCATTTCCACCCCGAACGCCAGCGGGTCGATGCTCTCCGACTTCACCTCTCCCTGGAGAGCCGCCGGGTTGAGGATGACGGTGGCTGGGGAGAGGGTTTCCAGGGGGGCTTTGCCCATCTCCTCCGTCTTGGGGGTCCTAGGGCTCAGCAGGCTGGCAGAGCCATTCAGGAGGATGGGCGGGCTGGGAGCTGCCACGGGGCTGAGGGTGATGGTTTGGTTGTCTCCTAGAGTCAGCCCGTTTAGGATGACCCCTCCTGTGGGGGTCTGGATCACGGAGCCCCCATTCAGGAGCATGGCAGGGGGAGAGCTGGCAGTGATGAAGTTCCCGTTCAGAAGGATGGAAGAGGCGCTGGTGCAGGCCCCGGGGAGGAACAGGCTGCCAGGGGCCGCGATTCCCTCATGGCTGGCGGACAGGCCCCCAACGACTTCCATTTCTTCCGGACCACGGCTGGACTCGTCCTCTGTGCTGGGGTTGCCATCAGATTCACTGCAGGAGAGAACAGAAGGTAAATCCCCTGACACAGGTAGTCCTCGGCTTATAACCATTTGTTTAATGACTGTTGGAAATTACAAAGGCCCTGGAAAAGTGACATATGACCACTCATCCCACTTATAACTGTTGTACCACGCCCTCAGGTTACGTGATCAAAGTTCAGATGCTTGGCAACTGACTCAGATTTATGACGGTTCCAATGTCCTGGAATCATGCGACCCACTTTTGCGACCTGACAAAGTCAACGGGGAAGCCAGATTTACTGAACAACCGTGTTACTAACTGAATAACTTCAGTGATTCATTTAACAACCGTGGCATGAAAGATCATAAAATGGGGCAAAGCTGACTTAACAACTGTCTTGGTTAGCAACAGAAATTTGGGGCTCAATTGTGGTTGTAAGTCGAGGACCGGCTGAAACGCTGGGGTACAGGCTGCCTCACCAAGACAATCCTTAAGGAGAAACGATCTTCAACCTCTCTGCAGCTCCCCAAATTCCTGCCACTGCTTAGGACCTGCTCATTTAGGGATCCCCATTTCTTTGGGCTGGAACAAGCTACTTACTTTCTTCCTACAATTTTTCTTTAGGAGGTGAAGAGGACCTGCACCAGGGAACTCCCTCTGATCCAACAGTCAACTTCCACCCTGGAGCCAATCCCTTCTCTTTGCCAAGCTCAGAAGAAATTTCTGGGAACTTCTAGAAACCGGGCGATGGTGAGTTCTAGTATACTTTAGGCATGAAAGCCAGCTGGGTGACTTTGGGCCAATCACCAGGAGGCTGGGAGTTCTAGTCCTGCCTTAGGTGACTTCCCTCTCAGCCCAACGCACTTCACAGGGTTGTTGTTGTGGGGGGAAATAGGAGGAGGAAGGTGTATTAAATATGTTCACCACCTTGAGTTGTTTAATAAAAAATAATAAAGGCGGGACATCAACAAATAAACAAAAAAAATGGTGATCCAATTTCCTTGGATACTGGTTGGCTGGTACAAAGGAACAGTTCAGTTTTGTTGTCAGCTAAAAACAATAACCCCATATTTCAGCCAACCTGAAAAGTGCTGAGATAGACGGCATATAAATTTAATACACAAACAAATAAACTTAAGCTGCAGGGGTCGAAGTAGTAATGCAGATGCAGTATGGAAATTTCAACCCCCTTTTTTCCGATGTGCAAAGTCCAAACCCTGGTTGAATAAACCACCTTTCTATTTTCCTAGAGCAGGGGTCTCTCAGCTTGGCAAATTGTGGACTTCAACTCCCAAAATTTCCCACCCAGCATGTCTTTTCTTTTATGTACACTGAGAGCATATGCACCAAAGACAAATTAATGTGTCCAATCACACTTGGCCCATAAAGAATTCAATTCAATTCTATTCTATTCTTAAAGTCGCCAAAGTTGGACACACCTGGCCTAGGAAAATAGATAAGTTTCATGGACTGGCTGAGGTATTCTGGGAATTGAAGTCCACAAGTCTTAAAATTGCCAAGTTTGGAGATCCCTGTCCTAGAGCAATTTATGATTGGATGGCTTCCTGTGGGTCCTATCGAACTCATGGCTTGTTCAACCACAGCCTAGCCAGCTTCCTTCGAGCTTACTCTAGAGAGGTTCTGCCCGCCCAGCCCGTGTTTGTAAGCATTCCCAACCCTTGAGGAAGAGGTGGAGCTCCTTTGACCAGCTATCTGGAGGAGGAGGAGGTTGAGATGGTTGTGGGTCCCCACCCTGGGAAGGGAGGAGACCAGGAGGGAAAAGGCCCAGCGAAATTCAACGCCTGGGATTCAGATTTCACAACAAAGGAGAACTAGTCTTGCACGTTGTGTGGGCTGAAGAGAATGGAGGCAGGACTTCGGCTGGGGAAAAGGAGGGCCTGGAGTAGCAGGGAAAGAGCGGCAGGAATATCTGGGCTGGATGCAGGCTCCATCACACCTCCCTTGAAAGGATGAGGTGGGCGGGGAAGTTCTCCCAGTTGAGGTTCTTCTAAACCAGTGTTTCCCAACCTTGGCAACTTGAAGATGTCTGGACTTCAACTCCCAGAATTCGCTGGCTGGGGAATTCTGGGAGTTGAAGTCCAGACATCTTCAAGTTGCCAAGGTTGGAAAACACTGTTCTAAACTGTCCCAAGACCCAGAAGAGATTATCAGCTGCCTGGAACAGTGCTTCTCAACCTTGGTCCCTTCCAGACGTGTGGACTTCAACTCCCACAACTATTCTATTCTGTTCTGAACTCCTCAGCTGGCTGGGGAATTGTGGGAGTTGAAGTCCACACGTCTGAAAGGGACCAAGGTTGAGAAACAATGGCCTAGAGGAGGGGTCACCAACCTTCGGGACCTCAGGGACCACCAAATTCATAATTTTAAATCCCGTGTACCACTAATATGAATTTTTTTAAAAAAAAAGATAAATAGTATTTAGTGCAATATAAAAAATGCAAATAATTTTTCTCGTGGACCACTTGGTGATTGCTGGCCTAGAGTTTCATGGCTTGGTGGAGAAAGTAGGAGGAAGACGGTGGGCTCCTTGGTGCTCTCTTGAGCGTGGCGATTTCCTTTGCAGACTTTTCATGCCCCAACTAGGTAATATCATCAGTGCTACTAATGCTGATACTGAGCAGCGATGATGTTACAGTTGGGTCACCAAACATCTGCAAGAAACCCACCAAGCTCAGACAGTACCAAGGACCCCTCATTTCAACCCTGAGCTACAAATCTTCTCTTCTGTTGGTAGGTTCCCCTCCTTCCTCTGCTTTTTTTGCACCTTCAGAAAGTTCTGCTAACTCCAAAGAAAGTGGAAGCCAGCTCACACGCTCGTCTGCCGCACCCCAAGAATGGTCCAGGAACCCAGGGAAATGAAATGGGTGGGGGGACAGACAGGGGGGGGGTTGTCTCCTTTGTTGGACCATGTGCCAGCTCAGGACACGGCCAAAGTGAGAGAGGGCCAGAAGGGAGCTTTCCCTGCTGGTCTGGCTGCCTTTGAGGTTGCTGGGAATTTGCACCTGGCCAGCTTGTAGGCCAGGAGCCATTTTGGGGGGTGGGCAACCCTCCCAGCAACCGTTTTGCAAAAACCTCCCCCTTGCATTCCCCAGATTCCTCGGCAAAAATGGCTGTGGGGCAGCAGGTGAAAAGTTTGGGTTTAAGTTTCATCCTGGTTTGTGGCTTGCTTGCAGAGTTGGGGGGGGCTGCTTAGAATTCAGACGTGCAGGAGTTGCAGACTCCAACTCTTAGGGCTGCATCCCCCACCCCATTTTGGGGTGGACCGAACCCCAGCCTCGCCGGGGATTATGGGGACCACATCCCACTTCCTTCATAACCCTCCGCATCCAAGGCAAGAGCCCGGATAGCCTGCGCAGGCACCTGGAGGCTCTACCTCTACCCCTGCCTAGCCGTAGCCGAGGCGTCCTTCCAGCCCATGCCCAGAGGGCCGCCTTCCCCTTACCTCTTGCTGGGCGTGCCTCCTCCGGCTCCTCCAGCCGCTCCTCCGCCGCCTCCTCGGTCGCGCTGCCGCCGGTTCTTGAACCAGTTGCTGACCTGGGTGAGCGAGAGGCCGGTGTCGCGGGCCAGGCGGCGCTTCTGCTCGGGGCTCGGGTAGCGGTTGCGGCCGTAGGAGTCGCGCAGGGCGGCCCGGGAGCGGCGCTTGAAGCAGTAGACCGTCTCCTCGCCGTCCCAGATGGTGGCCGGCAACGGGAACTTCTTGCGCAGCCGGTACTTGTCGACGGCGCCCAGCGCCCGGCCCCGCGCCGCCTCCGCCTCTCGGTAGCGCGCCCGCAGGTAGAGGTCCTGCAGGAAGGGGTGGTGGGGCGCCCCGAAGGGCCGGCTCTGCACCAGCCGGTACAGCTCCCCGAAGTCGCCCCGCTCGAAGGCCAGCAGCGCCCGCGCCTTGGCCAGGCTCTCGCCCGAGCCCGACGCCTCCAGCCGCGACGCCTCCTCGGCCGGCAGCGAGCCCAGGAAGCGGCCCAGCCGGCCCGGGTCGCCCGCCTGCAGCAGCGCCTCGCACACGCACGAGACCTGCTCGGCCGAGAAGCGCGGCAGGCCGGCGGCCGGAGCAGCCGGAGGAGGAGGAGGAGGAGCCGCCGCTGCTGTTGCGGGAGGAGCCGCGCCGGGCTCCGCGCGGGACGGGTCGGGCGGCGAAGTTGGCAAAAGTTTGCGCGGCTCTGCTCCGCCACTGCCCGCGGACGGGGCGGCCGGCGGGGCTGCGAGTGGGCCGCGGCCGGGAGGCTCGGCGGGGAAGGAGGCCATGTTCGGGCGCGGGAGTCCGGCCCCCCTCGCCTGCCCGCCCGCCTCCCTCCGGCCCGGTCCCCTCCCCGTCCGGCCCACTCGCGCCCCTAGCCTCCCCCCGCCCGCATTCTCCCCTCCCGCCCCGCCGCTGCCCCCCCGCCCGCAGCCCCTCCCGATCCGCCCGGCCCCCGCCCGCCCCTCCAACTTGGCTTCCTCCTCCTCCTCCTCCCTCCTTGGGGCGGGGCTCCTCCTCTTGCGGCCAGGCGCTCTCCCGCTCCGGCAAGGCTGCGCCCAACCCCGATCTCCCCTCCACCTCGGTCGGTATCCCGCACCCCCTCTCCATCTCGGGCCCCGCGAAACTCCCCAAAACAGCTCCGGACTCGCCCCGATGGGTCCTTTCCAGGCGAAGTTGCTTTACTCCCCCAGTCCCCTCCGTCCAGGACGGGGAAACCAGCTTGGACTGCACTTGTTGGGCCCCTGGGAGACCCTTCGACGCCCCCTCCCAAAAAACGGGGTGCTCCATCGCTGGAGGTTTGCAAGAAATGATTGGACAACTTTTTGTCCTGGATGGGATGCTGGTTGAGCATGGAGTGGACTAGAAGACTTCCGAGGTCCCTTCCAGCACTAGGACTCAAAGAAGGCCAGGATGGACTTGAATGTGGGTTTTCCCCATCCTGGACTTCAAATTCCATAAAGCTCAGCCAGGATGGGGGGAGGTTGGGACTAAGGGGGGCTGGCAGGAGAAGCTGCCCTGCTCTGTTCAGCATCTGCCCCCGATCACTTGGGGTCTCGTTTGGGGTCTGGTTTCCCAGGCCATGGGTCTGTTGCACCCTTGAGTGTCTCTGTGGTCAGAAGCTCCCCATCCTGGTTAGTGTTTAACCCTGGTTCAACTTCTCTTACACCAGTGGTGTCCAACCCGGTCGGTCAACTTTAAGATTTATGGACTTCAACTCCCAAAATTCTCCAGCCAGTTTTGTCCTTGCGGCTTCGTCCACAAATCTTAACGTGGCCAAGGTTGAACACCCCTGTCTTAGACAGTCTCACCCACCCACTCCGTGCACTTGGTGGGCATCGAGTTGGGGAAGGTTGCTGTGTAAATTCCTTGCCCACTTCAAGGTGTAATTTGGAGAAGCAGCCATGGAGGCTCAAAGCTGCAGGACCACAATCTATCTTTCAGAGCTTGTGTCGCCTGATCTGGCCAGGATCCCCCTCCGTTGCTTATTTGTACCCGGACTATCATTAAGTGTTGTACCTTATGATTCTTGGCGAACGTATCTTTTCTTTTATGTACACTGAGAGCCTATGCACCAAGACACATTCCTTGTCTGTCCAATCACACTTGGCCAATGAAGAATTCTATTCAACTCTATTCATGGGGCAGCAAGTGCAGAAGGGTCAGCCAGGGCATTCTGGGTGGTGGCATCGCCGCTCGATAGGGGCCCAACTGCTGGTGCCATCTGTTGTCAGGGACAGCTGCCTGCCACAAATTCCCTTTATCACAATTTTACTGTTCTCGGCCTTCCCTTTTTTTATGGCGGCTGCTTGAGAGCTGTTGAGATAACAAAGGTATAAATAAATAAAGTTATAAAGCAATACAATAACACAATAATACTGTACAGGGAGGTGACTTTAGAACTTACAGGAAACCCCTAGACTAGGTGTGTGTGTGTGGCCAATTTTGACACTTCTTTGTCATGGAACCATTTTAGCACATTGGTCTTGTTGCCACCAAATGCGATTCCCATGTTGATAATGTAGGACTTCTGGTGAATTTTGCTTGTTCTTCTACACCTCATGGTCTTCCTTCCCTGTAAAACAAGGTTTCCCAACTCTGATATGTGGACCTCAACACATGGCTGGCTGGGGAATTCTGGGAGTTGAAGTCCGCAAAGTTGCCAAGGTTGGAAAACTCTGCTTTAAAGAGATGAAAAAGCCCTGGCTCTGAGCAAAATCTCTTCCACTATCCCTGTCCCTCATCCCCCTTGCTATCTCAGTCCACACACACACACACACACACACACTTTTCCTAGCATTGCTTGATGAAGACTTGTGAGAAACTTAAAAATCTGCCATTGTTATATAAGTTGGCCTAACTAAGCTATGAAGAGAGAATTCTAGGTTCGCCTGCCATTCCCAGGCTGGACACCAGGGGTTGCTGTTGGCCATGCAAGTTTGTTAATGATGGAGAATTCTAAGGCTGGTTACTTAGAAACTGGGGGTTAAACAGAGACAAAACTGCTTAATATCTATAGGTAATAAGTCCTGTTTGCAGATAAGAAATTACAGTGGTATGTTGGACATCCTGGTGTGGAATTAAAAACGGGGCAGGGAGGCCGAATCTGTTTTAAAATCAGGATTCCGACTAACCAATTTCAGTAAAAAGTTTTGTGAACCACCTTTTGATAAAACCGCATTTTATTAAATCTATTTTTTAAAAATAAAATAAGAAAATGCACACCCAGATTCCTAACCTTAAGCCTGGCACTTTGATCACAGGGAAGCCATTTTGACTTTTTTGACCCCCTAGGACTCCTCTGATCCTAACTGCTCCTGAGGAAACCAAAGAGAAAACCAGCTGTGAAATCTTTGCAATTTGACTTTTTCTGCCTGCAAAGGGCAACCTGGAGGGTCCCTGCTGATGAGGGACAGTGCGAGGGTCTCTAACCCAAGGCCCCAAACATTCATCAGGGCAGGAGGATCAAAAGGGGAGGCTGAGAACCCTTGTAAACCAGTCCCAGCCAGCTCCCCCCCCCCCCCCCCGAAAAAAATTGCTGGCTGCTCTGTGGTTCCATTTAGGATGCAGGAATGTTTCTGTTCTAAACTTAGCTTAGTGGGGCCTGGCCAGAAACAGCTTGCAAGGAGAGAGGGGGTGGGTGGGATGCTTTCCAGCGAGCTGACCGGGCCCCCATCACAGCAAGGAGTGTGGGGGGGGGGACTCAAGCAGAAATAAACCCCCTCCTCAAATGTCTTCACGGCCTGGATGGGTGGGGGAGAATCCCACCCCCCACAATCCCCTTCCCTATTTACCTCCTTATCGCTCCTGTGAACATAAATGGATATTTTATGAGTTTTGCACCAAAGCCTTCTGTCTATCCGCTTTGCAAATGAAAATTCTGGTCTTTCCAGGCTGCTCCAACCACCTCATCCCTGTTTGCCAACTTCATCTACCCTAAGGCAAGGCGTAGTTTTTCACAGGGAGAAAGAAAGAAGTCACTGGTAGAAAATGCCCTGGTCGGATCAGGTCAGACCGTCAATGTGTGAATGAGTTACGCCAGCAAGGAAGGGTTTGCACGTGATCTGTTGGAAGGCTGGTCCTTCAGGATCCTACGGTAGTGATTGCGGGGGTGGGTGGGTGGGAAGCAGGAGTGGCTTTTTAATTAAGGTGGTGTCAATCAATCAGAATAGAGCTGGAAGGGAAATAGAGGTCTTCTAGTCCAACCCCCAGCTCAAGCAGGAGACCCCCTACCAGGGGTGAAATCCAGCAGGTTCTGACAGGTTCTGGAGAACCGGTAGCGGAAATTTTGAGTAGTTCAGAGAACTGGGCAAATATCACCTCTGGCTGGCCCCAGAGTGGGGAGGGAATGGGGATTTTGCAGTATCCTTCCCCTGCCATATGCTCACCAAGCCACGCCCACAGAACCGGTAGGGAAATTTTTTGAATTTCACCCCTGCACCTCTACCATTTCAGATGTGGCTGTCTAGTACCCCCTCTTCTTTGGGGCAGCCCCTCAAATACTGGAAGACAGTTATATCACCTTCGCCCTTCTCTTCATTAGAGAGCTGAGCAGCACATCAGGAGCAAACAATGTTCCAGACCCCCCAAAGTCAACAGCATAACTATGATTTGCTGGAGGGATTTTTAAACCCCCTGCCAGAAGCTGCAGGACTCATAATAAACCTGACGGGCCTTTAGACCCCAGGCAGGGAAGGGTTAAAAGGAGGAGAGGAGCCACTTGGCCTGAGACTCCATTCCCGAGACCTTTAAATGGGCACCCTTGCCTGTTTGCTCCTGCGCAGGCCTTGGCACCAGATGGCAAGCCAGGCTGGATTGGGCAGGAGGGTGCAGGAGGGCGAGGTGTGGCTTCCCGGGGTCAGGGGGTGGGGTGGGGCCCGAGAGGGAACCCAGGAGCGCGGGGGGGGGGGCAGAAAGAGGGCTGGTGTTTTTCTCCCCCCACACACACACAGAGGGGGCCTGGGGAGGGAGAGGTTTTGGGCGCCTGGAACTCGGCAGAGGAGCCAGGGAAGGCCAGCCACAGGGTGTGCCAAGCACGGGCAGCCAGCGACAGACGGACAGGGTGTGGGGAGGGAGCGTGCAAGACCCGGAGAAGGAGCCTATTTTGGCTCGAAAGGCAGCGCACTTGGGACACTGGGAAAGGCGTGGAAAGCTGGTGTGTTGCGTGTTTGGGCGCTCCGGGAGGGGGAAAAAACCTCATCGCTTCCAGTCTGGGTGGCCACAAGGCAGGCAGGAGAGCCAGCAGTGGGGGCTGTGTATGTGTGTGTGTGTGTTGTGGGGGGGGGAGACCCTGTGTGTGCACCAGGAAGGGAGGAAAGGCTAAAGCAGGAGTGTGCAAGAAAGAGAAATCTCTGCGTGTGACAGAGTTGTGAAGAAGCTGTTCAGCCCTCCTTTGGTGGGACACTGAGCATCTCCGTGCCGGACATCCCTTCCAAGAAACTGGTGAATTAAAGAACTCGTGTGGCCACCCAGGAAGGAGATGGTCAGCCAGGAGGGTGCCCACTCGATGTAGCCCTTTCCACCACTGCAGCCGGAGACCTCGCGGACAGTGTACCCAACCTGGAGTGGGCCCACCTGGGGTGTCCCCAGCGCCCAGCCAAGCTGGCCCCATGGCAGCAGAGGTCCGACTGAAGAAACTGGAGGAGCTGGTCCTTGACCGCAGCGTGGGCTTGGAGACGCTGGTGGACCTCCTGCTCTGTGTGCATCACGAGTTGAGCACTTCACCCTTGGCCCAGGAGAAATACATCACGGAGTTCCTGCAGTGGGGTGAGTCCTGTTGGCAGCTGTCATGGGGGGGCCAGGGGAGAACTTGATTTATGGAGGCTGATGTGCTGCCCCCAAAGAGGGCAGTGAGAAGAAGGGAGGGCGCTACAGATTTCCAGGGAGTTTGTGGCTTTGGGGCATAGCTGCCCAGAGTTGCTTTGCAAATGAGATGGGCATAGCTAGTTTGGTCTAGGGGTGAAGGCACCACACTAGAAACTGCGGGGCGATGAGTTCGTCCCTTCATAGGCCTGAAAGCCAGTTGGGTGACTTCGGGCCAATCACTAGGAGATAGAGAGTTCTAGTCCCTCCTTAGGTATGAAAGCCGGCTGGGTGAGTTTGTGCCAGTCACCAGGTGACGGTGAATTCTAGTCCTGCCTTAGGATTATGAAAGCTGGCTGGGTGACTTTGGGCCAATCCTTCCCTCTCATCCCAATCTACCTCACAAGGTGGTGGTTGTGGGGGAAAACAGGAGAAGAAGCAGTATTGTGTGTGTGGGTTGCCTTGAGTTATTTATACAGTAAATCAATACAAAGTAAACCACACACACACACACACACAGTGAATAAATAAATGCAATGCCTTCAGTTCTATTTTACCACTTAGACTTGGGTTAGTCTTGAAACTTTGAAAAAAAAAATCATTTCTAATTGGTATGCTTTGGAGTGTTGAAAAGGAGACCTTTCATAAATTAGGCCGTGACTAACTCTGGGTTGTGGGTCACACTTCTGGGAATTTGATCTCAAGAAAAGTCTAAAGTGACAGAGAGGAATGGGCGCAATTAACCTGTTCTTCGGTATTCACCATTTAGTTGAAGCCTGGATTTGTGGCTGTAGGGTTTAAGTTACTTTTGAAGTAGCACTTCCTTATTTCCCTCTGACTGGAGGCAGGACCAAACTTTGCATCTCTTCACACTCAGTTGTTTCTCCCTCATCTTTTAACCACGAAGGGGGGATTGAATAGAGGAGACTGTCTGGTTTCTCGAATAAGGACCGACTCCTGCCTTGGACAGGGGGTTGGACTGGAAGACCTCTTAAGGCCCCTTCCAGCCCTAGGAGTCCATGATTCTTTGTGGTCTACTCATGAGAAAGTAAGGTCTTTTTGTGTGTGTAAGAGCAACATAGAATAGAATAGAATAGAATAGAATAGAATAGAATAGAATAGAATAGAATAGAATAGAATAGAATAGAATTAGGAAACATAAGAAATAGGGAATAGAATAGAATAGAATAGAATAGAATAGAATAGAATAGAATAGAATAGAATAGAATAGAATAGAATAGAATAGAATAGAATAGAATAGAATAGAATAGAATAGAATTCTTTATTGGCCAAGTGTGATTGGACACACAAGGAATTTGTTTTTGGTGCATATGCTCTCAGTGTACATAGAAGAAAATATACATTTGTCAAGAATCATGAGGTACAACACTTAATGATTGTCATAGGGTACAAATAAGATTAAAGAATGGTTGCAGGAACTGGGTATGTCTAGTCTAGAGAAAAGAAGAATTAGGGGTGACATGATAGCAGTAGTCCAATATTTGAGGGGCTGCCACAAAGAAGAGGGGGTCAATTTATTTTCCAAAACACCAGAAACAATGGATGGAAACTAATCAAGGAGAAAGGAGAAACTTCCTAACAGTGAAGACAATTAACCAGTGGAACAGCTTGCCACCAGAAGTTGTGGATGCTCCATCACTGGAGGCTTTTAAGAAGAGACTGGGCAGCCACTTGTCTGGAACCGTATAGGATCTCCTGCTTGAGCAAGGGGGTGGACTAGAAGACCTCCAAGGTCCCTTCCAGCTCTATTTTGATTGATTGAAGATCTGAGTATTAACAGGACTTGCTTGTTCTGGCCTTGGCGTAGACCGGGGTGACCAACCTTGGCAATATGAAGACCTGTGGACTTCAATTCCCAGAATGCTGGCTGGGGAATTCTGGGAATCGAAGTCCACAAGTCTTCAAGTTGCCAAGGTTGGACATCTCTGATGAAGACCAAGGTAACGTCCATTTTTATATTCCTTGATTCTGGGCGAGGCGTGATCTGGGAGATCGGTCGGGCAGAGCAGAGCAGAGTGTGGGGCTGCTGTGACTTTGGACAACGCCATAAAAGGCCTCCTGCGTAGGGCAGGCTGGGCCCTTTCCTCGCTCCCTTCTCCACGGGGCTCTTTATTCCCGGGAAGAAATTGCTCGTTTTGCTTGCTTTTCCTTGCAGGCCTGCTGAGGGATGGGGCGAAGTGGGGCAGGGAAAAGTTTTCAAAGCAAGGCTGTGAAGGGCAGGAGGTTGCCTGGATTTAGCCGTTAACCCTTTGCGGCTTCCTCCAGGGCTGAAAATTAGGATGTCCAGACAAGCAGAAGAGGCTTCAGATGTCCTTAGCCTGAAAGGAAATGTGGGTTCATAATAAAACCCATTTATGACCACAAATGGACCAGAATTTCACTGCTAAGCAAGTTAAGTCAGTTGTGCCCGACTTTGTGAGCTTTTTTTATGAGGGTTCTTAAGCGAAACATAGCTGTTGTTAAGCAAATTGTATGGTCGTTAAATGAATCGACTTCTGCCGTTGAGTTTTCTGGGCAAAAGCCAGGGAGGAGGTTGCAAATGGCAATTCCATGACTCTGAAAGACAGCAACTATCGTAAATGCGCGCCACTTGCCAAGTGCTCAAATTTGGATCATGTGACCATGGGATGCTGCTGCAATCGTTGTAAGTGCGAGGAATGGTCATAAGACACTTTTCCCCTTGCTGTTGTAACTTTGGACAATCCCTAAACAAATGTACCGTATGTCTGTCCAAGCTTCAAAGGAAAGGTGAAAGGCCCTCTCCTATGTTTGGTGATGTATAGGGGGACATTGCAAAGATTTCAGGGGGTTTACTCCTTAAATACAGGTAGTCCTCGACTTATAACAGTTCATTTAGTGACCGTTCAAAGTTACAACCGGATTGGGGGAAAAAATTACTTATGAGCATTGTAGCATCCACCATGGTCATCAAGATTCAAATGCTTGGCCACTGACTCATATTTACAACGGTTATAGCATCCCGGGATCACGTGATCCCCTATGGTGACCTCCTGACAAGCCAAGTCAATGGGGAAGCCAGATTCACTTAACAACCGTGCCACTAAGTTAACCTCTGCAGCGATTCGCTTAACAACTGTGGCAAGAAAGGTCGTGAAATGGGACAGAACTCACTGAACCAATGTTTCACTTAACAACAGACACGTTGGGCTCCGTTGCGGTTGTAAATCGAGGACTACCTGTATGTGTGGAATTTCACCCTCGGCTTCAGGCCTCATCTGGGGACTAGCTGCACCATGGTGAGCAGCACTCTGCACATGTTCTGAAGCCCTTTGCTCTTGATAGGGACTGCAAAAATCACTTTTTCCGAGACCAAACCTGGCTGAATCCGGATAAAAGCTGCACCTTTGGACTTTTGACAGTGTGTTTACTGCCTAAAAGTTTCCATGGGCAGGAATGCTCCACTCCCCCATCCCGCCTCCCCTTGAGCCCCCCCAGCCGTGAGCAGCCAGTCTCCCAGGGCCCGGCTGGAATCTGAGAATTGTTGCAAGCCCAGATTCCCAACCCGGCTGGTGCCCGAAATAGGCACCCAATGGCGCAGCTTCTTTCCCTGTGTCTGGCAAGCCTTTTGGCTCGGCTGGGGAGGGAGGCTGACCCAGCTGCCCCCCACCCCCCACCCCCGACCCTGC
>JALIGW010000022.1:1897500-2112500 GCA_023053685.1 Diadophis punctatus similis
ATCCTTCCTTCCATCCATCCATCCATCCATCCCTTCCCTCTCTCCCTTCTCACCTCCCTCCCTCCCCTCTCTCCTCATCTCCTTCCTTCCTTCCTTCCTTCCTTCCTTCCATCCATCCATCCCTTCCCTCTCTCCCTTCTCACCTCCCTCCCTCCCCTCTCTCCTCATCTCCTTCCTTCCTTCCTTCCTTCCTTCCATCCATCCATCCATCCCTTCCCTCTCTCCCTTCTCACCTCCCTCCCTCCCCTCTCCCCTCATCTCCTCATCTCCTTCCTTCCTTCCTTCCTTCCTTCCTTCCATCCATCCATCCATCCATCCATCCTTCCTTCCTTCCATCCATCCATCCATCCCTTCCCTCTCTCCCATCTCACCTACCTCCCTCCCCTCTCCCCTCATCTCCTCATCTCCTTCCTTCCTTCCTTCCTTCCTTCCATCCATCCATCCATCCATCCATCCTTCCTTCCTTCCATCCATCCATCCATCCCTTCCCTCTCTCCCTTCTCACCTCCCTCCCTCCCCCTTGCAAAGATGCAGTCCATATTGATGGACCCACATTCTGCAATTAGCCAAGTCAACTTTTCTGCCCCAGGGACCCGGATGCCACCCAGACAAGAGGAGGTTCTTCAGAGCCAGCCCAGCTTCCGAAGGAGCCAGAGGTGTGCTGGGCAGTGCTGAGTGCTTTTGCTGGACTGCCTCAGGCCCTCCTCCCGCAGCCTTTGAGGACCCTTGGCCAAGCTGCCGACTGGGGATGATGAGTCTGGTCTCCCCCTTCCCATCCATGGCGCCAGTCGGGGACTTTTCCTCCTCCGCCGTCTTGTGCTGTTTGTGTGGCCTCTAGGCGTCCCATTCCAGCTGCCTTGATCACATCCTGCAGCTATTTTTAGGCTGCTTCTTTGCCAGCGGGTTGAGCTGTTCTCCTGCCAACCCCCCCCCCCCCGTTCCCTCCCCTCCTCCTGGATCTCTTCGCTTGATCTTTGGGTCGCCATGTGAGGAAGTTGTTTGAGATCCTTGAAGACGTTATCCCTCTTCCCCGTTGCCAAATCTGGATATCTGGGCAGGCCGGCAGCTGAGTCACCCGGGGAGGTTAAATTTGATGGCCACCTGACCTCTTCCTGGTTGCAGGTCACGTGGAGGATTCTTACCCCCCTCCTCGCTCAAGTTGCCACCCACACATTTATTTTTAAGGCGTGCAGCTCAGTCCTTGCGGCCAGCTGAGTCAGAGGTCCAGGATGGTTGTGGCGGGATGCCAATCCTCTGCGTGGCTATTAATATTTGTGGATGAGAGCTTGGCCGGAGCCAGGAGGGGCAGGGGGCTTAAAGGGCCAGGCCACTGCAAGCAAGGAAAAATTATTGATTGGTTGATTAAATGACTCCTGCCTTTCCGCTGAGCTCAAATCAATGTTTGTTTATATACCACCTTTACAAATAATTTAAGGCAGCAAACATATCCAGCACACCTTCCTCCTATTTTCTCTACAACAACAACCCTGTGAGGTGGGTTGGGCTGAGAGAAAGGGGCTGGCAGAAAGCCACCCAGCCTGCTTTCATACCTAAATGTATGACAGGGACTAGAACTTACCATCTCCTGGTGATTGGCCCAAAGTCGCCCACCTTTCATGCCCTAACCCTAAGGCAGGACCAGAACTTTGTGAGATGATGTCTCGCCTCTCCTCCTTTAACCTCTGCAGTTCAGGGTTCCTGGATATTTAATTTAATTAACCCAAAGTGGGCATTGTATGAGGAACCCCAATAATGTCCTTCTCCTTTTCTCCAGCGGAGCCGGTAACCTCCAGACTAAAACAGCTCCGGCTGCAGCGAGATGACTTTGAGATCCTAAAAGTGATCGGCCGAGGAGCTTTCAGCGAGGTGAGGAAGGAAGGCGGGCCATGCTAGAGGGCACCTTTAGAGACCCCCAAAGGGATGTCCTTGCTGGTAAAAACCGGCACTTGGGGATTCCTCCTTCGTAGCAAAAGTGGCCACTTCAGGGGGATGGAACAGTATGAAATGAAACTGTCCTTATATTTTAGGATTTTTCCCCAAAAGATGTTAGACAAGTCTGGGGTGATGGGAAGGAGGTTTGGAAGGATGCACCTAGTCCGTCATAATGGGCTGAAGGAATCACCTTGAGGAACAGAAGAAGATCTCTAACTAAGACAAGAGATAAAAGAAATCTGAGTCCCAGGGCAGAAAGGTAATCTGAGAAAGCGTCTCAGGCTTGACCCTCCCTAGTTCTCATGAACATAAAGGGAAGGAAGGGAGACGTGCATTCAGACCGGCAAGATTAATGCCAGCCCTCCGAGGCGGACCATGTTTGGAAGCCAACGATGCATAAGCTAATACAGGTGTCAGACTTGCCACAAACCTCTAAAATAGAAACGATCCTTGGCTCCATTTGTTGACAAATGTATAGTTTTATTAGCGATCAAGCATATAGTGGTATAGCAAAGCTAGAACTGAGAATCACACGCCAAAATCCCCAAGTTCTACTCCCCCCCCTCCGCCCCCTTAACTATCTCTCACTGCTCAGCCCAATCAGGTTCAGGCAAGATGTTTCCCTAAGGAACCGTCCAAGTGTAGTTTGCTATGCGGCTCCCTCCCTTCTTCCAGCTGGGTGACCTTGAGGCAGCGTCTTGAGGAGATACAGCAGTTACTTTCGCTTCCCCAAGCATCCCCTCTCCCCACAGTTCATGGCAGTCTGTCACCGCATCGTAGCGAAGCACAAGCGAGCAAAAGGTGACAGTTGACAACCGGACTTTTAGCGTTCGTTTTATCTTGCATGTGTCTCTCTTGACTGTTTTACCTGCGCAGGTGGCGGTGGTGAAGCAGAAGAGGACCTCCCAGGTGTATGCCATGAAAATATTGAACAAATGGGATATGTTGAAACGGGGAGAGGTAAGACTAAAGGCAGAACATTTGCCAAACCATCATGGCTACCTAGGCAGGATTTCCATCAGTGCTGGGTCTGCTCCAGGTTTGCATAAGTCCCTTCAGCCGGATTCCTTGATCATTTTAAGCCTGGCGGACTTCAACTCCCAGAATTCCCCAGCCAGCAAAGCTTAAAGGCTTAAAGTTGCCAAGGTTGGAGAGCCCTGAATTAGAGAACTGTAGATAGAGCCTCATCCGCTCGTGCCCGTCACTGTACGAAGCAGAAGGTTTGCCCAGGGATCTCCGTCTCTTTGAAATCTCAGCTCTGCTCCTGCAGGTTTCCTGCTTCAGGGAGGAGAGAGACGTCCTGGTGAACGGAGACAAGCGCTGGATCACGCAGCTGCATTTTGCCTTCCAGGATGAGAACTACCTGGTGAGTCCCACCTAACTGATGGGAGCATCATTTGTTTAGGCATTTATGTGGGTGTGGCTGACTTCGATTCATTTAGACCTCCGAGTCGCTTTATAGAGGAGATGGCTGGTATGAAAATTTAAAATATTATAACATTATACTATGCTGTACTACTTTATATACTGTATACTATATATTATATACTAACTACATAGTATGTTGCATAGTGTATAGTATATGGTACATGGTATATAGTATGTAATGCATAGCATAGCCTGCAGTATAGCATATAGTGGAGTGGTGCAGTGCGGTGTGGTGCGGTGGCTAGAAGTGGAGCTCTCACCTCACAATCAGGAGGCTGTGAGTTCGATCCTAGTTAGAGGCAGATATTTCTCTCTCTGGGCACAATGAGAATATATCTACTGGAAAAAACTCCGCATTGGCGACAGGAAGGGCATCTGGCCAGTAAACATTCAGCTCCATTCAGTTGCCCAGACTCCACCCCGCAAGGGATTATGGGGTCGTTAAAAGCAGATGATAGCATGTAGTATAGTATAGTATGCAGGGGTCTCCAACCTTGATAACTTTAAGACTTGTGGACTTCAACTCCCAGAGTTCCTCAGCCAGCTTTGCTTTGCTGAGGAATTCTGGGAGTTGAAGTCCACAAGTCTTAAAGTTGCCAAGGTTGGAGACCCCTGGTATAGAGTATATAGCATAGAATATACTATGTACCGTACTATAACCTACCCTACCCTACCCTATATTATATTATACCATACTAGGGTTGAGTCTGTACTGTGATGGGGATGTCAATCAACTTGCCTAAGAACGGAACCATCCCTCCTCCTTAGTTTTTCTCCTTCTGCCTTTCTCTAGTATCTGGTGATGGACTACTATGTTGGGGGTGACCTCCTGACCCTCCTGAGCAAATTTGGTGACCGCATCCCGCTGGAGATGGCCCGGTTCTACTTGGCTGAGATGGTGATGGCCATTGACTCCATCCACAGCATGGGTTACGTACACAGGTACATAGGCTGGGGGTGGGGGCTCTGAGGAAGGAAGCAGAGGCTGCTCCGTGAGAGGGTTGCAATCTCCAGGACATCCTTCTTCACATGCATGGGGAATCCTCCATTTACAACCACTTCTTTAGTGACCGTTTGAAGTTACAGCAGCACTGAGGAAAGGGAGTTGGGGCCAGTTTTCACATGACCCATTGCAGCGTCCTGATAGTCAGGTGATGAAAATTCGGACGCTTGGCGACTGGCTCATATTTATGACGGTCGCAGTGTCCTGGGGTCACGTGATCCCCTTTTGTGACCTTCAAACAGGCAAAGTCAATGGGGAAGCCAGATTCACTTAGCAACCGGATTACTAATTTACCAACTGCAGGGATTCACTTAACAACTGTGGCAAGGAGAGTCATAAAATGAGGCAAAACTCACTTAACAAATGCCTTGCTTAGCAGCATAAATTTTGGGCCGTAAGTCGAGGATTACCTGTATGTCCTAAGTTCACTTGCGGCTCTTCCACCCATCCTTCTTGCCAATCGTCTCCGCTCTCCGTCTGACAGGGACATCAAACCTGACAACATCCTTCTCGATCGATGTGGCCACATCCGGCTGGGGGATTTCGGATCCTGTCTCAAGCTTCGAGAAGACGGGACGGTGAGGCTTCCAACCGAGCGGGGAGGGCAACTCTAGGGATGTGGATTTTGTGAGGAAAATAACCATCATGGCTTAATGATGGCCAAGGGGTCAGGAGCTGAAGTGGTGCAGTGGTTAAATGCAGCCATTGCAGGCTGACTGCTAGTTCAACAGTTCAGCTGTTCAAATCTCACTAGGCTCAAGGTTGACTCAGCCTTCCATCCTTCCGAGGTGGGTAAAATGAGGACCCAGATTGTTGGGGGCAATATGCTGAACTCTGTAAACTGCTTAGAGAGGGCTGTAAAGCACTATGAAGCGGTATATAAGTCTAAGTGCTATTGCTATTTTGACCCCAAGACCTTTCTGATTTCCTGTCAAAGCTACTCAAGGATTGCCATTGGAGGGTCTCTGCTTCAAGGCAGTCTGGCAGGGACAGCTGAGGGGGATCCCCCCTCTGCCCCCTGTTTGTGGGCTTTCCAAAGACCCCCCCCCATATCAGAAACAGGATGGGGCAGTTCGGACTCTGGTTCCGAGGTTCTCACCCCCATTCTCACGGTGGCAGGTCTGTTCCACAGTGGCAGTGGGGACCCCAGATTACCTCTCCCCGGAGATCTTGCGAGCAGTGGAAGATGGCCTTCACTCCTACGGCACAGAATGCGACTGGTGGTCTCTGGGCATTTTTGCCTACGAGATGTTCTTTGGGCACACCCCCTTCTTTGCCGACTCCGTCGTGG
Organism: Diadophis punctatus similis; assembly: GCA_023053685.1. Lineage (NCBI taxonomy): Eukaryota > Metazoa > Chordata > Lepidosauria > Squamata > Dipsadidae > Diadophis > Diadophis punctatus. Next base: position 1,903,155 of record JALIGW010000022.1, read on the forward strand.
AGACCTATGGCAAGATTCTGCACTTCAAGGTTGGTGGCCGGAGGGCAGCCGGGTGGATTGAAAGGGGTGGGTTAATGTGCCCCATTGCTGGACCGAGATGTGAAGCTGTTGATGGTACCCTGGTCTACTGACAGAGGAGAAGCTTTGTAGCTCAGGGTTGAACTGTGGGGTCCTGAGTGGTCTCTGAGCTGGGTGGTTTTCCTGCAGACGTTTCATTACCTAACTAGGTAACATCATCAGTGCTAAAAGTGCTAAAAGGGAATGGGGTTTGTGGAGAGGAGGAGGAGAACTGTGGTGTCCTTGGTGCTCTCTGAGCTTGGTTGTTTTCTTGCAGACGTTTCATGACACGACTAGGGAACATCATCAGGGCTAGAAGGGAGGGGAGTTTGCGGAATGGAGGCGGCGGAGGAGGAAGAGGAGGAGGACTATGAGATTTTCGGTGCTCTCTGAGCTTGCTGGATTTCTGCAGATGTCTCATTACCAAACTAGCTAACGTCATCAGTGTATACCCCATACCCTGTTCTGCTTTCACTTACTTGTTGCTTCCTCCTTTTCTCCCAACGTTCATTTTTCCAAGGAGCATTTCCGCTTCCCCCTCTCGGCCCCCGAGATCCCCCCAGAAGCCCAGGCCCTAATCGAAGGGCTGATCTGCCCGCGGGAGACACGCCTGGGACGTAACGGAGTTCAGGACTTCAAGGAACACCCGTTCTTCGTCGGCATCGACTGGCAGGGCCTGCGGGACTGCAGCCCGTCTTTCGTGCCCGAGTTTGCCAATTCCACCGACACCTGCAACTTTGACGTGGTGGATGACTGTCTCACCGACATGGTGAGAGGGGGAGGGGTACGTGATCTCTTATTTTTCTCCCCTTTTCCTCTCTCCTGCACCCGGGGCTGCCCTATTCCGTTCCTGGCTGGGCTGAGTTTTGCAGGTAGTCCTTGACTTACAACCGTTCATTTAGTGACCATTCAAAGTTCCCACGGCACTGAAGAATGTGACTTGGGACCGTTTTTCACACAACTGCCATCACAGCATCCCCTTGGTCACGTGATCAAAATTCAGACAGCTGACAACTGACTCATATTTATGACCGTTGCGGTGTCCCAGGGTCATGTGATCCCTTTTCGTGACCTGGTAATCAGAGTCAGAAGGGAAAGCCAGGTTCACTTAATAACCACCTGACTTACTTAACAACTGCAGTGATTCACTTCACAACTGGCGAGAAAGGTCGTCAAATGGGGCAAAGCTCACTTAACGACGGTCTTGGTTTGCAGCAGAAATTTGGGGCTGAATTGCGGTCGTGAGTTGAGGACTACCTGTAACAGAGGTGGAAAGGACCTCGGAGGTCTTCTAGTCCAACCCTCTGCTCGAACAGGAGACCCTAGACCTGTGATGGCGAACCTATGGCACGGGTGCCACAAGTGGCACGCGGAGCCATATCAGTGGGCACGCGGGCTCAGGTCCGGCGCGCATGTGCACACCGGCCGGCTGATTTTCGGGCCTTCTGGGCCCACTGGGAGTCAGGAAACAGGCTGTTTCTAGCCTCCAGAGGGGGTGGGGAAGGCCGTTTTCTCCCTCCCCAGGCTCCTAGAAGCCTGGAGAGAGCAAAAAATGGGCGTGCCATTGCATGCTGGGAGTGGGGGGGTCATACGCGCATGCGCGGGGTGCATGGAATTATGGGTGTGGGCACGCACACACGTGATCCCACGCATCCCCCCCTCTTTTTGGCACGCGGACCAAAAAAGGTTCGCCATCACTGCCCTAGACCAAGGGGGTCCAACCTTTGAACTTTAAGATTTGTGGACTTCATTTCCCTGAGCTGGCTGGGGAATTCTGGGAGTTGAAGTCCACAAGTCTTAAAGTTCCCAGGTTGGACACTTTTCTCTTACACCATTTCAGAAAAACCGTGTAAGATTTTTCAAGAATCTCTTGATCGAAAAAAATGTTAAAAAAAGAATGTTAAGCAAGATGGTTTCAACAGCTTGATATCTAGGAAAACTCTTTCCCCCTCCCTAAAAAGAAGACCCCCCCAACCTCTAGGAGAAACCAGTGGAACAGCTTGCCAGCAGAGGTTGTGAGAGCCCCAACAATTGCGACCTTCAAGGGAAGACTGGACTGCCATCTGTCTAAAATGGTGTAGGAACTCCTGCTTGAGCAGGGGGTTGGACTAGATGATCTACAAGGTCCCTTCCAACTCTAATAATAAATCTAAACCAGGGAAGCTGCCTTCAGTTCTGGTTCTGTCTGCTAAAGGCTGAGCTCCGTCTGCTCTGACTGGAAACGCCCCTCCCTCCCTCCCCCCCTCCCCCCTCTCTTTTCCAGGAGACCCTGTGGGACGTCATGGAGACCTCTCCCCTCGGAGTGCAGCTGCCCTTTGTGGGGTACTCCTACACTTACACGGCTGTGAAGTAAGAAGCGTTTTTGGCACCCTTTTGTACTTTGCAAAGGTTGTGTGTAAGTTTGCACTAAAAGGCCAGGCTGGAGCTGCAACCTAAAGGTTTCTTTCTGGTATCCATTTCCACCATAGTTCTGGATCCAAAGATTGTTCTCAGCAGGTTCTTCACCTGCAGAACGGATCCTGGCATCCTTGTTTCTCAATCTCAGCATCTTTTAAGATGGGTGGACTTCAACTCCCAGAATCCCCCAGCTTTATGGCATGGGGGGGGGGAAGTACTCACCTCCATCTGCTTTCCAGGGGAACACAGAAGGCCAGGAAACTCTGGTTTTGGTCCCAAGAGCTGGGCCAGGAATTTAAACAGGCCCTGTATGGTTGGTGGGGTGGTGGCTCTGTCATATGGCAGCTCTGCTATTTTAACTCTGGTTTTTGATTTTTTTTCCCTAGAGGTTTTATGACAATTGTTTTCTTAGGAGTTGTTGTTAGCCACCTGGAGTTACCTAGTATGACAAGCAACCACTGATCTGTTCTCCATAAGTAAATAAAATAAACCCAGCTATGGACAGTCAAAAAGGACCATCTGGGCATAAATGGAGTCCTCGACATACGACCACCATTGAGCCTAAAATTTCCATTGTTAAGCAGGACAGATGTTAAGTAAAATTTGCCCCCGTTTAACAGCCTTTCTTGGCACAGTTGTTCAGTGAAACTGAGTTGTTTCTGTTAAATTAAACTGTTAAGTTAATCACACGGTCATTAAGCGAATCCGGCTTCTCCATTAACTTTGCTGGCCAGGTCATCGCAAAAGGAGATCCTGTGACCCCGGGTCACAGCAACCGTCATAAATACGAGCCGGTTGCCAAGCATCCGAATTTTGATCACGTAACCACAGGGATGCTGCAGCCGTTGCAAGTGTGAAAAACTGTTGTAAGTCCCTTTTTTTCAGTGCCGTTATAACTCTGGTCACTGCAGGGGTGGTTGTAAGTCGAGGACTACGTGTACAGATGCCGTGGCTTGAGAGACGCAGTCTGTGAGAATCTCCCTCTTTCTCAGACAGAAAGAGCCCAAGGAAAGTAACCCCGGTCCCATCGCCATGGATGTGGACCCTGCTGGGAAGAGGCCGTCCGAAGTGGCCCAGGAAACGCCTCCAGAGGAGCTGGCAGGTCGACAAAGGGGAATCCTCCATCACGCCTCACTGCAGGTAGGAGGGCGGCCATCGCTTACCTACTATTATTTCAGAGAGGGGGGCAAATAAGTGAAATTTAAAACTTTCAAAAAAGAAAATTAAGAGGCACTTCAAAGACCTGTGTGCAAAAATAAAATAAAATGAGAAGAGAAGAGAAAAGGGGAGAAGAGGAGAGGAAAAGAGAGGAGAGGAACATTGCCTAACACTTAAGTGCATTGCTGGGTTTTATTAGCATGATCTGGAGCTGCAGCGGAGTGGGAGGCTCAATTGTGTGTTACACAACCACCGCTTTGTGTTTCCCTCTAGGCCTGTAAACTGCCCGATGGGCAGAAGCTGGACCGGTCCATGTTTCTCGAACTGCAGGCAGCCTTCGAGGAGGAACTGAAGAGCCGGGAGATGATGTGTCAAGAGCTCAGCATGGTCAAGGTGGCCAACCAGACTTTGGCCAGGTGAGTTGAAGAGGCGGGGAGCTCTGTGGTCCAAGGACATCAAGTTTTGATGGTGCCTGGACGTTGTCTTGACTTTAGAATCATCCCCTGTGGACAATCCCTTGGGGGAGGGAGCATCAGGGAGGGATCTAGGAGACTCTTCACCCTGATCCCTCTGGATCTTCACCATGTTCTCCAGGTGAACAAGGAGGCTTAGAAGTCAACAAAACGCAGGCCATTTGGTCCAGGGGTGTCCAACCTTGGCAATTTGAAGACTTGTGGACTTCAACTGCCACGTAATTCCCCAGCCGGCATGACTGGCTCCCCCAAAGACCCCAACTTTCTGTTGACAGTCTGTTTCTTTCCTTCCCCCTCCCCACCCAGCCAGCTAAAGGACGCCGAGAGCCGAAATGTGGAACTGGAAGCTCAGATCAAACGCTTGAAGGAGCAGATCGAAGACATGAAAGCAGCATCCGAGGAGGGCAAGTCCAAGTCTTCCCCCGTAGACTCTTCCCCATCCTGATCAGCTCTGGCCTCCCTTGCTCCCCGGGGTGACTTGGGGCACCCCCAAAAGTACAGGGAGACCTTGGCTTATGGGTTTAGTGATTGTTCGAAGTTACAGCAGCACTGGAGAGAGAGACTTATGACTGGTTTTCTCACTTATGACCGTTGCAGCATCCAACGGATCCAACAGATCATGATCCAATTGGATCATGTGATCCAATTTGATCACATGATCAAATTGAAATGCTTGGCAACTGGCATTTATTTATTTATTTATTTGTTCGATCTTATAGGCCGCCCAACTCCCGAAAGACCCCGGGTGGTGTACAACAAAAAAAAGATGAACAATACAATTAAAACAATGATAAAGAGTTAAAAAACATATAAAACATTAAAAACATTACCACCATTCATCCAAGGGGTGACCAAGTTAATGTATTTATGATGGTTGCCCTTTCCCAGGGTCATGTGATCATCATTTTTAACCTTCCCAGCCAAGCAAAGTCAATGGGGGAAGCCAGATTCGCTTAACGACTGCATGACTCACTTAAGAACTGCAGTGATTTAACAACGGTGGCAAAAAGGTCATAATAGGGGAGAAAATTCACTCAACCATGCGAAGAGGATCCCTAACATGGAATGCACGGTGCTTGGGGCTTTGGAGTGCAGTGATTCTCGCCCGATGCAGCTGCTCGCAAGCCTGACGCATTTGAGCATGGATGCTTGTCCCGGCCCCCTGCGGAGAGGGTCTCGGCCCCACATTTTTCTTTTCCTTCCAGCTGCTTTAGGCTGGAGCCCACCCTGGCCCCCCAACCTCAGCCAGCCTTTCTGGCACTGCGTGGAACATGTAAGACTCTGCGGGGAGAAAAAATGGGGATTTAGGGGGAAGGGGCTTGGTCCAGCCGAACAAGCTTTGCTGGGATTTGGGGGGTGGGTGCACCTCTTTCCTGGACTCTGGTATCTTCCTTCCCCCACTTGAACATTTTGCCTCTTTTAAAGAGCCATCGGCTCTGATAAGGACAGGAGAAAATGGGACTGAGGGGGTTTTCTTTTCAAGAGGACTAGGAACGTGGTTTTCTGAATGTTCTAGAGGTGCTATGCAAGGAATAGAGGCCACCACGTGGGTGTTTCCCCCCTCCCCTCCCCTGTCCGTCGGTGGACGCTGCGCCCTGCTGATGTCGACCTCTGCTTTCTCTTTCCAGCAAAGTGGCCCTGTGGCATCCCGGCTGTGTGAATACCCGCTTGTGGTACCTCTGTACCGGCACTTGCTGCTCTTTTCGAGGGTACGTCGGCTGCTCTCTTGGGGCGCACGCCGCTTTCTTTTCTCGCTCCGAGCACTCCCCCCGGTGCATGCCTTTGGCTAGTTGTGGATCTGTGTCCGTTTTCTACACACCCTTTCTTTCCTTCACGGGCACCAAGTCTGGTGGCACCACCAGAACTTTTGAAGCCCACCGGCCTCTGCAACAAGACCCAGGGCCTCCCGTTGTGTCCTTGTGGGTCAGGCCACAGGTTGATGTTGCAAAGGCGTCTGTGGGCTTCTGAACCTGGGGAGGTTGACGGTCTGTCTCTGCGTGATTGACTGTTCTGCTGGGCTGCCTTCACTGCAGCTTTGTTCCAGTTTTAAGAATCTGGAGTCAGAAATCGAGGAATTGCAAGCTGGACTAACTCCGAGTGCTTGACTCCCACTAGTTTCCTGGTCTCAGAATAACCGAGCTGGAAGGGACCTGGGAGGTCTTCTAGTCCAACCCCCTTCTTAAGCAGGAGACCCTATACTGTTTTCAGACAAATGATAGTCCAGTCTCTTCTGAAAAACCTCCAGTCTTCCTAGATGGGGGTTAAAAAGCCCACCCAGTCCATCATTCTCTTCCCCCGCCCTCATACCAATATTCCACGACTCCGACCTTCTAACCTCTGACCCCAGAAGGAATGTATTGAAGCTCATTTTGAAGCTGTTTGTGATCATCTCTGTGTCTTGCAGAACTATTTTCTACCCCTAAACGGTTCTCTCCATGGTCCGGGCTTTTCCACCAAAATTTCTCTCTCCCCTCGTAGTTTTATAACCCCTCCCCCCCTTCCTTCCCAAACTAAAAACTCTCCCGACATTTGCAAGTTTTTCATTTTCAGAACGTGGCCGGAGTGGATTATTGGAGCTGGCCCTTTTGAGATATTTTGGACAGCTTGGGTAGATCTTTACTTTGAAGCATCCGGACACCTGCTGGTCAAACTGGGCCAGGACTATTTGCAACCTAGGTCGTTCCCGTTGAAACACGGGTTTCAATTCCGACAAAAGTGTTTCAGCCACAGAGCCTGGGGACTTAAGAGGTGGCCCTCTTAAGATCTTTCAGCATGGACCGCTCCTGACATTCTCTGCCCAGGAGGAGTGGGGTGGGGTCTCTGCAATCCAATTTCTTTCAGCAACCCCCTCCCCCCCCAAAACAGCTCTTTGGGGGCCTGGCATCTTGACCAGTCTGCGTTCCCTTTCCAGGTACGTAGGCCCTTCATCGTCCACGTGGGATACCTGCTCTTGTGCACCGGTAGGCACGGATTGGAGGCCTCCAACCAGGGCCGAGCGGAAACCGTTTGATCCCTGGCCGGGGCAAGGAAGAGTCGGGCACACCGGTCGCTTGCAGCTGCCCCAGCAAGCCTAGAAATGGGGACAAACCCCTTTGGCGGAGGACTGGCTTGGGCCAAGACGGCAAGGCCACATCCCGGACATCCAGCCGCCCTTCTGGTTCTCTCCCGGGTGCTTCCTTTGCTTCGAGACCACCGACCCACCGTCTCCACGGAGAAAGCCAGGGAAAGCAGCAGCTGAAGATACAATCCAGGGATCCTGCTTTTCTAAGCATCTTTGCACTCTCTGTACAGACCCTCCCATAGAAAACTCCCCCCCCATTCTTGGACGGCACTTTGCGCTGGAAACGCACATCGTTCCCCAAAGGGGCTCCTCCCAAAAGTCGAAACAAAGCCGCCATACCGAAAATGCTTCACCCAGGACGCTGCAAAGAATTTTGTGATTCTTCCTGTGACTTTTGCCGTTCCGGTCACAAGGGCCGTTTCTGCACCTGATGCCCCTTTGGGAGATGAGGGTCGGAAGGGCCCGTTGGCAGGAGAAAGGCCTCCCGATCCTGCCTTCCTCGGTGACCTGTGAGAAGCCACAACTTCCCAATGAGAAGAAGGTGACAGTGTCTGTCCCGGTGGGCAGAGCCCGACTCCAACAATTAGCCCAACGGTGCACTGGGCCAGCTGTCATCTGTGCCTCCCAGTTGTGCTTCGAAGGCCACACACACACAAAAAAACCCCAATCCCCCCCCCCCCCCCCAGGCAAGGCCTTATGGTGCCCACGGACTCCGCAGGGGGATGCTAGTTTTAAACTGCCAGACACTGTTTTTATCTGCACTTCTCCACGTTTGAAAGCAGCCGGCAACCTCCACTCTGTAGCCCTCCACGGTTCAACCCACCCACCCTTTGTAAGTTATCTCGAATGGTGAGGGGGACGTGGCAGCCCTTCCTGCCTCAAAGCGGGAGACCCAAGTCTCTAGTCCCTATGTTTGGAAGAGTGTCTGCATGTTTATATAAAACGAAAGTGCATGGGGGGCATACCGCTAGTTTTAGGGTTTTTCACTTAAGCCCCTCTGGGTGTCTCACCTTCCACGCCCCAAATATTTATTATTCCTCCTCTGTGTAACGCGGTGCATTGGCTGCGCGCATGAGAGGACGCACTGTACATTCTGCCACTCTGGAATTGAGGCTCTCTTGGCTTTCCAGGAGGAATAAAGTCGGATGATTTCCTGGTCTTTGCGGTGGGAGGAAAGCTTTTAGGATTTTGCAGCCGGAATCAAATGCAAAACGGAAGATTGGGGGTAGGAGTGCCCTGTGCTTGTGGGGGTGAGTGCACACAGATGCGTACACACACACACTTACACACGCGCAAGGAATCAAACGCAAGCAGCTGTTTCCACAATCCCCCCCAATCAGGCCTTTCACCCTTTGCAGGGAGTCCTCGACTTACAACGGTTCATTTAATGACTGTTCGAAATCACAGCAGCCCTGAAGTCAGTTAGGACCTGTTCTCACTCTTACAACCACTGCAGCATCACCGTGGTCACATGATCAAAATTCAGAAGCTTGGCAAGAGACTCACATTTATGACGGTCCCAAGGTCACCTGATCCCCTTTTGCGACCTTCTGACATGCAGTCAATGGGGAAGCCAGATTCACTTAACAACCGTGGCAAGTCATAAAATGGGGCAAAAATTCACTTTTAATAACCCGCTCAGCAAGAGAAATTCGGGGCTCAGTTGTAGTCATAAGTCGAGGACTGCTTCTCAAATATATATATATATTTGCAAGCCTGCCCTCCCGCCCGCTCCCCCTTCGTGCCCCGCTCCCCTGCCGTCAATCAAGAGTCCTGGGGGAGTCTGAGCTGTGAAAACAGTCTCTTTAGTATAAATAGGCATTCACGATTTCTATAATTTAAACGCTTTTTCAGACACGACAGTAACAAACGTTTAGAGCAGGTAGTAAAGTAACGAAAGGCACCGGGGGGGGGGGGGAGAGAACAGCATTGTTGTCGGCAGCTTCCAGATGTGTTTTCGGGAGGGGGAGGAAGGCAAAATATGGGGGGGAGGGGAGAACTTGGCTGCCAGACACCAGCTGGCTTCTTACAGAGGTCACAGGGGGGCAGACATGCATGGGGAGGGGGGGGTCAGGGGAAGAGGAAGGAAAAGCAAATTAATACTGTTTTTCGGAGGTCCGTCCGTCTCGCTGCAAAGAATCCAAGCGGATCTGAGGGGAAATATAGGTTCTCCCTTCCTTCCCCTCTCCCGTCGCTTCGGGATGAAGCAGGGGGTCTGTGGTTGTAGACCGGTATGGCTTTTTAATCCTGGGGGAGAGGAGACACTCCTGTGTTAGGCCCTCCGTTCACCCTGGAGTGGGGGGTCTTCGATATGCTGGGCTGAATTTTGCAACCTGGAGAGATGTACTGAAGGAAGCCGACGGTGCAGCCAACGATCCCTCATCGGTATGGAAGTGTGTCGAGGGTTCACGCAGCTGACGGGACAAACCTTGGTCAACTCGATGAACGAATGCAGGTTTTACAGCTTCGGCCCGAGATGAGCAAAGGAAATTGCGAGCAATGAAATATTTCTCCTTCGTGGCGTGTACGCGGCAGCCGGGATTGGAACTCGCCGACCCACAAAACATTCCCAGGATCTCAAGGGAAGCCACTCCTAAGATCGACTGGCTTTTAGGAATTGGTCCCACTAGGAGGCTTTTCCTTCGGCTTCATCAAAATGCCGGCTTTTTAAAAACCCAAACAGCTGCCTCGGCTACCGGCACAATCAGATGGAGCATGTTTGAATGTGCCAAGGCGCAGCTCGGACTGCGCATAGCCTACGAAGAAGACGGAGGAGACAATTTGTAGAGAGAGAGAGAGAGAGTCTCTTCCCACGGAGACTTCCGGGACCTTCTGGTGCAGTCTTTCTCAATCTTGGTCACTTGGAAGATGTTGAAGGCTTAGCCGGCTGGGGAATTCTGGGAATTGAAGTCCACACGTCTCCAAGTGACCAAGGTTGAGAAACCCTGTTCTAATGGATATCAATTCAATGGGGCATCTGTAGAAATGCTATTCATTTATACCTCACTGCTATCTTATATGGCCACTAAATGTAAGCCAAATTCTTAATGTTCTTTTTCACTGATCAAGTCCACTGGGAAGCTAAACTGATTGAAAATCTGTACTGCTGCAACCAACCACCGATTCAAAGCCAACCAAAATGTGCGTCTTTTAAAGGAAAAACACTTGCTGAAAACAATGTACATATTTTGACATTTATAATTATCCATAATACAATTCTAGCAACTCCCACCTCCTCCCTCTCTGTATAAATAAAAAGAAGCCAAGACTATCCTTAATTGTCCACAGGCCCAAAGCATAGTTGGGATATTTTTGAGAATCCAGGCTAAATTTAAAACGCTTCTAAAAAATGTTTTGGTTGGCTCTGAATCGGTTTTTGGAGGAGCTGGGTTGGGAAACCTCGCTCTTTGGCTTCTTCGCCTTATGCAACCCGAACCTTAAATTGGGCTGAAGCCGAGCAACCCGAGACTTCAAAATCTTATCCTGTCGTTTCCTTGGCAACTTCAAGATGCTTAGACTCTCAACTCCCAGAATGCATACTGGGGCCACTGGGGAATTCTGGAGTCGAAAGTCCACCCACCTTTAAAGTGGCTGAGGTTTTGAAACACGGCTCTGCTCTACTGACTTAAAATAACCAACCCAGGAACATGACCACATAGCAATAAAGGAGAATATCTGTAGCTCAGGGTGAAATGAGGGGTCCTTGGTGCTCTCTGGGCTTGGTGGTTTTCTTGCAGATGTTTCATTACCAAACTAGGTAACATCATCAGTAGCTGGTAAGGAGGGAGGTTTGCACACCAAACCCCACTCCTTACTAGCACTGATGTTATCTAGTTTGGGTAATGAAGCGTCTGCAAGAAAACCCCCAAGGTCAGAGAGCACAAGGACCCCTCGTGACCACCTAGCCTCGGTCCACGGTAAGACCAAGCCTATCTGAATTAGTCTGGCACATCAAGAGGGAGAACCGCAGCTCCAGAAGCCAGGATTTGCCACGAACCATCCTAGATATTTACTTTTCGTGACCAAAAACAACTTCCCCAGGAGGTGAATCTCTGAGCCTAAGTTAAACAAACTAAGCAACTGACCGGACAAGTGTCAGATGCCGCAGCTATATAGTCTAGAATGCTGTGTCTTGACCTCAGCAACTTACTAAGATTCGTGGACTCCCTTTTCCATCATGGCTGGCTAGGGAATTCTGGGAGTTGAAGTCCACACCTCTTCAAGTGACTGAGGCTGAGAAGCACTGGGCTGGACGCAGACGAGATTTGTTTAAAGACTGTGGAACGAGTCCATGCAAATCAAGAGTGCGGATGTGCTGGGATCGCCAATCCATAAACAAGTTCAACGGCAAAAGAGGCAGCAGCGACAAAAAAAAAGTGCCGGAGAGAAAGGATCAAATTTGGCCAGAAGTTGCTTGCACCAAAACGAGATCCCATTCAGAGGGGCGGGTGGGTGGGTGGGTTGGAGAAAGGAACTGATGAAACCGTCCTTGAGAAACATCGGGCAGTTGCCAACGGCTGTCGAGTTACAAGAACCAACCGATGGAAAGAAAACCCATTTTCCTTCGAAAGGCCCCTTCCGAGATGAAGCCGGGCGGATGCGCGACACCGAAGCAGAGGTCCACAACACAACAAAAGACGTCGGAAACAACGGATGGCAAGAATTCCCTGGCAGTATCGTGCTGGATCTTGAAACGTTTTTAAGAAGCAGTGTCTCTAGGAGAGTCCGTTGGCTGAACGGGGAGGAGGACGCGGGGAGGGCCGTCCGCGACGAAAGTCAGAGAGAACTATCTGCTGGACAGAGGTACGACTGCTACCTCCGGTCAACAGAAACACTGGAACTTTCTGTGCAAAAATGGGATTAAAGCAAAGGGGAGGGGGGGAAGGGGGAAGAAAAGGACTGTTACACGGGGCAGGGAATTATTGTTATCTCCCCTGTACAAAACTGACTCCTTCTGGGGGGGAATTCCCCTCCCCCCCAAGCAACCAGGAAGATGGAGTTAGGGATAAGTTGGGCTGGGTCAGAGCAACCAGAATTTCTGTCTGGATGGAGGGGGGGGGCAGAGGAAGGAGAGTGGGGGGGGGGGTTTAGCTCAGTTCACCTTTGTGCAAAATCAGCCCCTCCAAGCACCCTGTGCTCAAATCTTAACATTAAATAATAGAGTTTGTTAATTAATACTTGTAAATAGCGGGGAGGTGCCCTTCACCCTGCACTACATCGTTGGTCTCGAGAGGTTAACGGTTAGGATTCCGAATGGCCACACAGTCAGGTTTCACAGGCAAGGGATGGGGAGAGACAACCTGTACACACGTTGAAAACGTCGGAAAACTTTCCCGTCTTGGTCAAGTTTGCTCCGCGGAGCAAAGGAACCAGAAACAGTTCCACTCCGGTTCCAAACTGGAGAGCAAGCCGAGCGTGAGTTAGTGCCGTTTACACGATTGTGCCGCTGGGAGAGCCGCCGTTCTGGGAATTCAGGATCTGAAAAATCAAAAGTTGGGGACAAAGTTTAAATATCAATGTGGCCAGTTAGTCCTGTGAGGTGAATCCGCAGAGGTGAAATTAGTCTGAGCTGGTTGTCAGCGCTTCCTATCTGCCAATTAATCATGTCACGTCTTCCTTCTGGCCACTTGCAGTTAAGCAAGCCATCGTCCTCTGCTCTTCTACCTGGATCTGCCCCGGGACAGACATATGGGATCTAGTGATCACCGGACCCACCAGCAGGCTAAGGCCGAGAGGTTCTCTTGCTGGGGAATAAAGGCTAAATAAACCCAGTTATGCTACTAGAAATAAAGAGAAATCAGATTCACACAGGAGGGAACCTCAAGGGCATCTTAAGGCAGCAGGAACCAAGCGCAGAGAGGGGAGAATATTTCTAGGTCCGGGTTGAACGTGGTATCAGGGCACTGATGACGTTACCTAGTTTGGTCATGAAACGTCCGCAAGAAAACTAGGCTCAGAGAGCACTAAGAACTCCACAGCCCTCCTTCTCCCCATCTCACTCCTCGTCCTTATGAAATCCCAAATTACAGGTAGTCCTCGACTTACAATTATTCATTTAGTGACCATTTGAAGTTATAACAGCACTGAAAAGAGTGACTTATGACACAACCGTTGAGGGCCAGGTGATCAAAATTCTTGACGCTTGGCAACTGGCATGCATTATTTATGACGGCTGCACTGTCCCGGGATCGTGTGATCACCATTTGTAACCCTTCCCAGTCAACTCTCAAAAAGCAAAGTCAATGAACGGAAACTGGATTCACTTAATGATTGTGGCCAGAAAGGCCGTAAAATGAGGCACGGCTCACTCAACAATTCCCTTGCTTAGCAATGGACATTTTGAACTCAATGGTGGTCGTAAGTCGAGGGCTACCTGTAACAAGTCCCAGCCTCACCTCCTAAAAAGTGCTGGATGATCCCGGCTCAAACAATGAATAACATTTAGACTCATACACCGCTTCACAGGGCTTTACAGCCCTCCTCTAAGCCGTTTACAGAGTTGACCACTTGCCCCCAACAATCCGGGTCCTCATTTTACCGACCTCGGAAGGACGGAAGGCTGAGTCAAACCGTGAGCCGGTCCGGATTGAACCCATGGCAGTGGGCAGAGTTTGCCTACAGTACTGCATTCTAACCCCTGCGGCCACCAGGGCTCTTCCCTCTGTTGAAGGAGACCTCTAAGCGGTAACCCAGCCAGAGAACCGCGGGATCCACTTACCGCCTTGCCTGGCCTGGCCCAGGTGCAGATCAGCCCTTCCTGGCAGGCGGTGATAATAGAGTCCTCCAGGAAAAGCAAGACGGTCAGCCGCTCGTGGGCGATCTTCTTGCACACCAGGGGCTCCAGCAGGGGCACTTCGTGGATGCGGGGGCACAGGGCCGTGCCCAAGACCTTGGCTGTGTCCAGCTTGCTCTTGGGCACCACGTTCAGCTTGTCGCTGCTCTTGCTGATGTTGCCCAGGCTGTGGTAACGTTTGTGCTCTTTCTCCGCGTTTTTGTCCCTCCGCTCCTGCAAGGTGAGGGTGGCGAATTTGCCGATGCTGAAGGGCACCGCCCCGTCCGCCGTGTGGCTTTTGGTGGCACTGGTGACGGCCGGGTGTGGCAGGCTGTTGGAGCGCGAGAGGGAGCGGGGAAGCGGGCCCCCTCCGCCGCCCGACTCGGCGGCCAGGTTGCTGCCCCCGCTGCCCGAGGGAGGGATGCCGGTGCCAAAGGTGTTGGTGAGCGTTCGGGTGCGGGGCAGCAGGTGGTGGGGGTACAGGACGTCTTCGGTCAGGTCCCAGAGGCAGAACTGAGTGTCCTGCCCGGCGGAGCCAAATCGGTAGGTGACTGAGGGAGTGCTTTTGGCGCTGTGCTTGGACAGGTGGGAGAGAGTGCTGCTGGTCCTCACCCGCCTGAACTCGGACGAATCCTGGAGGTCCTCATCGCTGCCGCTCAGCTCCCCACTCTCCTCGTCCTCCGTGCTGGTGGTGTAGGGGTCGAAAGCCACCGCGTTGACCCAGGACTTGTGTCCATGGCCCCGGGCAATGACCCGGCCCTCTGCGAAGGACCAAACCGTGACCAGGTCGTCCTCGCCCCCCGTGACGATGTAGCGTCCGTCGGGGCTCCAGCAGACGCACAGCAGCCCCCCAAAGTAGCTCTTCATCATGCCCTGCAGCAGCATGGAGTCGAAATGGAAGACCCGCAGGCAGCCATCTTGGCTGACACACGCCAGGTAGCGGCCGTCGGGCGAGAAGGCAAACTCGTTCAGGGCCCCTTCGCCCACCGCCCACTTCAGCAGCGGGTTCCGGGCGTTCTTGCTCTTACAGGCGTAAACCGTGAAGCCCTCGCCTTGCTTGAGGAGGGTGTACTGGGGGGCGGCCGAAACGCAGGGCTGCTCCACGTTGTACAGGTACATGTGACCGCTGGCGTGGGAGGCCAGGAAGAGGCTCTCCGACTCGGGGACCCACTTCACAAAGGTGACCTTTGACTTGTCGATGAGCCTCTGAGGGAAATACAGGGAGGGCCAAGAGCCAGAAACAAAGATGAAAAAAGACCTACCCCTCCTGCAGGCAAATTCTGAGCAACCAAAAACACCCAGCCCAGTCTATATTTCTAAAAGTCACCCTGATTGCTAGACAGAGATCATTTAGAATTATGATTATTTGTTCGATTTTTGTAACTGTCCATCTCGGCGAATAACTCTGGGCAGCTTACAATTAAAAAAAAAGACATTACAAATGAAGAACATTTCAAAACAATAAAAACAGAGCAAAAGCACGAAAAATATCCAGATTGTTCTGAATGCCGACTTTGGGGCGTGGGGAGTTTTGTAAAACTAAGCCAGAATCAGAGAGAGATGATGGGACGGATTGGAACGCCTACTGGATGCTTCCCTGGAAACCGCTCAGTGCAGGAGGCGGCCTCAGAACAGCCAGCAGATTGCAAGGCACGATGCAGATTTGAGGGCTAATTGCTGCTTCTCCAGGGCACGGCTCTCCGAGGATGGATCTGCTAAAGCTTTGAGTCATCTTTCTCTCAAAGCTCCAAAGCCACTGCAATAAAGCTGCAGCTTGATTAATCTGCTGATTAGAATCGGTAATGAGGGAAGTCATCAAGAGACTGAAAACAGGAGAGTGCGTTTTCCAGATGTTCCGCTCTAGAACTCTCCTAAATCCCAGCAAGCAGCAGCCAGAAATGTGGGGAACAGCAGCATCCGATTCTGATATCGGAGCCAGGCTGAGCTGAAAGACACCTGCAGTGATCCCCACCCCCCAGGTTGGTGGTTTTCTTGCAGACATTTCAGGACCCAGCTAGGTAACATCATCAGTGCTAGAAGGGAGTGGGGTTTGCTCTCTGTTTATTTACAGTGGCTTGCCCTGTAAGTGTTGGTGGAAATGTTTTCTTGGTAGTTTCCTTAGCCTGTGTTTACTGTTTGATTTGGTAGTTTTTTGATTGAGGTATTGTTTACTGCTTGATTGTTGGTCTAATGTTAACTCTGGTGTTTATTTATTAATTATTCATTTGGTCGTTTTTATATGCCGGCCCACTCCCGTAGGACTCAGTGTTAATCTCTGCTTATCTAAGTGTTGATAAGCAACAACAATTACCAACAATAGTAAGCCATAGCCTAATCAAGGAACCACTAAGAACGCTCTCACCAATACTGACAGAGCAAGGCACTGTATATAAAAAGAGATCAAACTTCACTACCTTCTAGCACTGATGATGTTACCCAGTTGGGTCATGAAATGTCTGCAAGAAAACCACCAAGCTCAGAGAGCACCAAGGACCCCACAGCTCCTCCTCCTCCCACCCCACTCCCTTCTAGGACTGATGATGTTACCCAGTTGGGTCATGAAACATTTGCAAGGAAACCCCCCACGTTCAGAGAGGACCCCACAGTTCAACCCTGAGCTACAGATTCTCTGCTATTGGTAAACCGTGCTGCCCTGGACTCACCTCCTCATTAAATAGCTTACTGGTATCTTTCTTGATCAGATCCAAGTATTGCACTTGCCCAGCCGAGAAGCCAACCAAAAGGGAGATGCTTTCGGAAGCCGCCGTGAACTGGTTGAAGTCATGGCAGGTGGGCTGCGTCCCCTTATAGATCCGCTTGTCAATGGGTTTCTTCAGATCGATGGACTGGGAAGATCACAACAGACATTAAAAAAAAGGGAAGAGGCAAGGACTTCACACAAAGAAATCTAAAGCTGGAAAGGAAGGCTCACCACAAAAGTGCTGCTCGCTTCCTCTGGCTGGTCCTTTTTATAGCAGCCATGAATAATTCATGCTTGCCATTGCCGGTCAAAAAATGTACATTGACTGTTTTGACTACGTTAACAAGGTAGTTGTTCCTTATTAGCAATAAATAAATAAAGCTTCCTTGCCAGGGGTCTGTGGAGATTCTCCACCCTCCAGGTTAAGGTTGTCCCAAAGGTGCTTTTTCCAAAAGGGAACTTCGACTTTCTTGGGATTTTTTCTCTGAAGACATTTCGCTTCTCATCCAAGAAGCTTCTTCAGTTCCGATCTTCAGTCAGAAGCTTCATGGATGAGAAGCGAAACGTTTAAAGAAAAAAACACCCCAAAAAAGTCCAAGTTGCCTTTTGGAAAAAGCATCTTTGAGGCTTCCCTGCCAGCAAATGCTTGGAGGAGCCACATCAAGACAGCCCCCCACCCCATCACAGGCGATTCTGCTTTGGCTTTTCATTGCCCATCATCCACACCTGCTCCCCCCTCCCGGCTCTCCCCAAATCCTCCTTACACCCCCTCCATCCGCCCCCGCCCCAATCTCCCTCTCCAGCCCCCTCCGACTGATGCCCCCCGCCCTCCCCAAATCCTCCTTATACCCCCCCACCCACCCAGGGCCCCCTCCCTCTCCAGCCCCCCTTCCCCGGGCTGCCCCCTCCTCCCTCCGCGGGGCTCACCCTTCGTCCCCGCCCGGCGGCGCCCGAGTAGAAGTAGAGCTCCCGGCCCAAGTTGAAGCAGACGCGGCTCCGCTCGGCGCCCGGGCCGCCCGCCTCTCCGTCCGCGCAGGGCTCGCCTCCCCCGGCCAGGCCCAGCCGCACCAGCGAGAGGCGCACGGGCGGCAGCGACGGGGCGGGCGGCGCGGGGGCTCCGGCGGGCGGCAGGGGCGGCGGCGGGGCCGGGGGGGCGCTGGGGGCTCCGGGGGCGGCGGGGCGGGCGCGCGGCTCGGGGCCGCCCAGCAGCCGGTAGGAGCCCTCGCGGGTGCGGAACTGGCTCTTGACCTCGTGCGGCGGGGCCTGCGGGGGCGGCGGCGGCGGCGGCGGCGGGGGGGCGCCTCCGTCCGGGGCCGGCGCCGGGGAAGCCAGCGCCGCCGCCATCTTCCCGCCCGGCCGCCGCCTCCCGGAAGTGGCCGCCCCTCGCTCGCCTCTCCATGCCGGAAGTCACGCAGGGGAGGCGGGCCCTGGAGGGAGTGGGACGTTGCCGGGCAACGGCGCGCCAGACCGGCTGGGCTCGGCCATCCGGGGAGGCGGGGCGAGGGTCGCCTTGGCAACGAGTTAAAAGAGCCGGAGGCTGCGCGGGCCGCCTGAGCGGGGCTTTCTCTGCGCAGGCGCCGCCCACAGCAGGTGGTCTCAGGGCTTGGCTGCTTTTTTACGGTTCCTGGATTTTAGGCTCAGGTTCAAGCTGAAAGGGACCCTGGAGGTCTTCTAGTCCAGCCCCCTGCTCAAGCAGGAGGCCCTAATACCATTTCAGACAAGTGGCTGTCCAGTCTCTTCTTAAAAGCCTCTAGTGTTGGAGCAGCCACAAGGTCTAGTGGCAAGTCGTTCCACTGGTTAATTGTTCTATCAGGAAATTTGTCAATTCTTCCATTGTTTCTTGTCCTGCGTTCTGGTGCTTTGGAAAAACCCCTCCTCTTTGTGGCAGCCCCTCAAATACTGGAAGCCTGCTATCATGTCCCCACCCCACCCCTCCCTCTTTTCTCCAAACCCAAATCCTGCAACCCTTTAATCATCTGTGTTGCTCTTCTCTGCACTTTCCTTTTTTATAGTGTGGTAACCAAAACTGGATGCAGGATTCCAGGTGTGGCCTTACTAAGGTTTTAAAAGCGGTATTAATACTTTCCGTGATTTTGATGCTGTGCCTGTTTATACAACCCAGGATTAGCTTTTTACTGTTTTTGAGCCAGGTTTCACCTAATCTCTACTTGTACCTTTGCTTTTTCCTGCCTAGGTGTAAAACCTTGCTTTTTTCCACATTAAATTTCCTGTTGTTGGATAGGGCCCATTGTTCAAGTCTGTCAACATTTCAATTCCCAGCTGGCTGAGGAATTCTGGGAGTTGAAGTCCACACAAGTGGTCAAGTTGGCCAAAAGCATGAATCCCAGCCCCTCAGTTTGCCTGCGAGGAGAGCCTTCCCCATTGCTAGTAGAAAAGTGGCTGAACTCCTCTGGGGCTTCCCTCGCCAGAAAGCAGACCAGGACCAGCAAGGATAGCTGAGATGCTTTATTGAGAAAGCACAGACCCCTATTTCCCGTTCTCCCACTCCCACCTGGCCACCCCCCCATCAGCTCTCCATCTTCTCCTCTTCCTCAGTGCCGGACTTGGATGGCACTTCTGGTGCTGCCGGGGGCTCCTCCGAAGGGCTGGCTGAGCCGGCCTCTGCTGCTTGGCTCTCCTTGGCCGGCTCTTCTGGGGCTGGGCTGGGCTGGGCTGGGGCAGGGGTCTTGCTGGAGGACCCCTCGTCCGAGCTGCTGCCGCTGCCACTGCCGCCCCCTTCCTTGCTGAGCAGCTCCTGTGGGAAAGTGACACAACACCCGTCAGAGTCCAAACTGGACATGGGAAAAACCATTGGAAGCCAAGCGGAGAATTTTAGACAAATGTGCTTTTAACCGAATAGGAATCCGAGGAAGTAACCTGGTTTTTGGCTGGGAAAGGTTGCGATGGCGGCACCTAGAATTGGAGTCGAAGGGGCAATTGTTTTCACTGAGGACAGCAAGAGCCCCCAATCCCAAGCATCCAATATATTCCATTAAAAGAGCCAGCTTGATCTAGTGGTTAAGGCACCAGGCTAGAAAGCAGGAGGTGGTGAGTTGTAGTACTCTTGACTTAGCCATGAAAGCCGGCTGGGTGACTTTGGGCTAATCGCCAGGAGGCTGGGAGTTCTAGTCCCCACCTTAGGCATGAAAGCGAGCTGGGTGATTTGGGGCCAATCACACTCTCTCTCAGCCCAACCCACCTCACAGGGTTGTTGCTGTGGGGAAAACAGGAAGTGGAAGATGTGTTGACTATGCTTGATTTATTTGTAGAAATAACAAAGGTGGGACACGAACTAAAAATAATAATAATAATAATAATACCAAATCCAAAGAGAGGGGTACCTTGGTGGGCCAGGGTCCTTCCAAGCTGGAATCCAGCAGAGAGCTCTCCCCCCCAAAACTCTCCTCCTCCTCCTGCATGCTGATGAAGATGGTGGGGGTCTCGGCTTCGGGCACGTCTTCCGGGAGATCCACCACCTCCTCAGCAGGGGGAGGGGTGGGGGCCCCCGCAGGGCGAGCCTGTTGCTGCTGCTGCTGCTGTTGCTGTTGCTGCTTCAGCTTCTGCTCCTCTTCCAGCTGCCGCTTCAGGGCCTTCTCCTGGGCCAGGCGGAGGGCGATCATGTCCTGGGACACCCGAGGCAGCAGAGGCGGGATCTCCGCTTCTTCCTGTGGATCCAGCAGATTTGGGTTTAGGATCCACTCAAGAAGCTCCTCATGAATCCAGCTAAGTTGGATCGCCCAGCAGGCCTGAGCGATTCGGGTCGTTTAAGAGCCCTGGGGGCTGGTTAGAATGGAACTACAGGTAGTCCTCGACTTACAACAGTTCATTTAGTGACCGTTTAAAGTTACAGAGGCACGGAAAAAAAAATGACTGACGGCCGTTTTTCCCACTTAACGACCACTGCAGCAGCCCCCGTGGTCACCTGATCAAAACTCAGGCGCTTGGCAACTGGTTCACGTTTATGACGGTTGCAATGTCCCGGGGTCACATGATTTGCTTTTGCGACCTGGGGAAGCCCAACTCACTTAACAACCGTGTTAACTTGATGGTTGTGATGGTTTGCTTAACAACCAGGGCAAGAAAGGTGGTAAAATGGGGCAAAACTCAATTACCAAATGTCTCACTTAGCAACACAAATTTGGAGCTCAATTATGGTCGTTAAGTCGAGGACTGCCTCTTATTGCAGACTAATTCTGCCCACTGCCAGGGTCCTGTCCCTCTCAAGGTTGACTCAGCCTCCCATCCTTGGGTGGGTCAAATGAGGACCCAGATCGTTGGGGACAAGAGGCTGACTCTGTAAACCACTTAGAGAGGGCTGTAATGCCCTGTGAAGCGGTATAGGAGCCGAGGTGGCACAGTGGTTAAAAGCAGCACTGCAACCTATTTCAGCGACTGCTAGTTCAGCAGTTCAGCTGTTCAAATATCACCAGCTCAAGGTTGACTCAGCCTTCCATCCTTCTGAGGTGGGTAAAATGAGGAGCCAGATTGTTGGGGGCAATATGCTGAACTCTGTAAACCGCTGTAAAGCACTATGAAGCGGTATATAAGTCTAAGTGCTATTGCTAGTTTAATCCCAACTTCATCTGTCTCATTGATGAGGCTGAGCATGTCCCATGCTCGGCCATTGCTTCTCTCTAGTACAAGGGTCTCCAAACTTCGCAACTTTTAAGGCTTGTGGACTTCAACTCCCAGCATTCCCCACCCAGCAAGCCAAACCATTCTGGGAGTTGAAGTCCATAAGTCTTAAAGTTGCCAAGGGAAGCCTGCTCTAGTGTGATCAACTGCTTTCGTCTGAAAAACATCCCCAAATATGTACTGTCCATTTAACAACAGCAAACGAAGAACTGCATCAAACTGCAGCCCGAGAGGTCTCTGTGAGGGTATCCAGCACCCAAGTCAATGGAATGAAACGTACAAAAAACAGAGATGTGCAAAGAAATGTTTGGGATCGAGAAGAAAAAAATGGCTTAAATGGCAGGGAAATATATAGAACAGAAATTGGATTTCAGTGGTAAGAAATCCCTTTCTAAGCCTGTTCTGGTAATTCTTTAGCTCATGTGGGAAGGTAGAGTCCTTTAAGGTCCAGAAAGCTAAATCCCTTTTTAAAAAAAGATTTTGCTTCTGTCCTTTCTCAAAGTTTGGCTCTCAAACCAAAACCAAACTGGAAGGCAAAAGCGAGATT
Organism: Diadophis punctatus similis; assembly: GCA_023053685.1. NCBI lineage: Eukaryota > Metazoa > Chordata > Lepidosauria > Squamata > Dipsadidae > Diadophis > Diadophis punctatus. The sequence continues at coordinate 1,924,956 of JALIGW010000022.1, forward strand.
TTTCTTTTCCTGTGGCAGTCCACCCACAATTCCCCCTTCCCTTTCTGCCCCCCTAAAGCCAATCTCTTGCCCTCCGCTGTTGCCGTTCAGTGCAATCCACGTGCGTCCAGTGCAATAATTCAACCCCCATCGCCCCCATCCGTCCTCACAGCGCTGACCTCCCTCTCTCTCCTCAGGGTCTTCGTCCTGGGTGGAGCAGGGCCCCTCCCTTCTTCCAGGGGCTGAAGTTCTTTGCCTTCCGTTTCCTGTTTGTTGGTGGCTTCCAGAATGACCATGGTGGAATTGGGGACGTGGGCTTGCTGGGGGTAAGAAGGACACCGTGTCAACCGGCAGGACTTAAGGCAGCAAAATGAAGGTTGGTTACTTATCAAAGACTCCAAAACACAAATGCAAGATTATTCCGAGTTCGGCTTTTCAACTAACATCTCGTCATAGACCCACTTTTGCTGAACGCCTAATTCCCACAGCACTGTCTTATGCCTAAAGACATTTACCCATATAGTATGGGGGGTATAACTACTACTATCCTTGTCATCTTTCCTATTACCTTCTCCTATTGTTATCTATGATTATCACTTGGTTGTTTTGCATGTACACTGAGAGCTTCTGCACGGGAAACAAGTTCATTGTGTTATTGGCCAAATCACACTTGGCCAATAATTCCAATTCTAATTCTCCCTCTAATTTTGATCCAGTTCTGTCTCAGTAACTTTGTTTGAGGAGATATATTTTGAAGCAAACAGGGCAAATGGCCTCCCAGGTGCACAGGGGTATATTCTGGATTTCTACTTGGTCTTCATCCTATACGTGATGCCCCTACCTGATGGGGGGTGAAGGAGCGGACGTGAGCCAGGAGGGGCTCTCTCAGCTCTGGGCACTTTTCAAAGACGGCACTGAGCTGCTGTGGGGGCAACTGGAGGATGACCTGGAAGGACTGGGGCTTCGTGCGCTGGCAGCATTTGATGAAGCCCTCCCAGACTTTGGGGTACTTCCACACCTGGGGAGGAAGCAGAGTTCAAAAATGTGGCTGAGCAACTTGAATCATCCATCCATCCATCCATCCATCCATCCACTCATCCATCCAATTCATTAATTCATCCAGTTCATTCATCAAATGTATTGGTCTCTCGTCTTATCACAGGGTTACTCCGGACAGCTTACACTATTAAAAAATAAAACTGTATAAATAGTACAACATTATAAAAATGCAAAATACGATAGCTAAAAGGTGGGGTGGGGAGGAGTAAGATGAGTGAAGGGGGAGGGGGGATCTGATATTAATCTTTAAGCCAGCTCCAACATGAAGCCCCTCCTTTGGAGCCCCAAGCCCCCAGATCTTCGGGCCCTTACGGAAGGTCAGGAGGGTTGGAGTGGGCCTTGCCCCCCCGCCCCCGACTCACCTGCTTGGAGATGAGGCGCGAAAGGATATTCATGACAAAGCCACAGAGGCGGGGGTACATGGTCAGTGACTGGATGACCGTCCGCATGAGGAGCATGGGCAGGGGGTTCTGCTCCATCAGCTGCTGCATCACCACAGCCAGCACCTCCGAGGTGTAGACGTTGTGCTCCGCAAAGCACAGGTTGGTCGCTGCGGGCAGGGAAATCAAGGAACGTGAGAAAAGGAACCGCTCCAAAAAAACCAGGAGAAGGATGCAAAAGGGGGCCACCATGCGTGTCACAAACGGTCAGTCCTTTGATGTGCCTCCAAGAAACAGGAGCCCCAACTGGGATGTTAAGTAATCTTTATATTATTCTGGCATCTGTCAAGCGTGGGACATCAGAAACCCAGACAAATGAATATAAAGGCTTATTGCAAGCTTGAGCTCTGGACAAGAATCTGAATGGCCCAAGCGAATCGGTGTAGGTAAGAGCCCAAGGAATTCAAGGTGGGCTGGACTTAGGTCTCATGTGGCACGAAGGGACTCGAGACTGATGACATGTTTGACTCTTCCCTCCCTCGGGCTCAGCCTGCTCATCTACAGTACCATTCCCCAAATCTTCAATTGTGATAACAATTCCGGCCTCTTCAGTTGGGATAAATTTCTCTGTGGTTTGTCTGGAATGGCATAGGTTTCCTGCCTGAGCAGAAGATTGGACTAGACCTCCAAGGTCCCTTCCAACTCTGTTATTCTGGTTAGATGCAAGGCAAGGCAAGAAGCTACACGCGTTTGTGTATTTCCTTGAGACGGCAGCAACCAAAACCCCAGAGCTACAACAATGTGAGAATTCCCAGGGTCGCCCGACTATGTACCCCACCGGATATAATGGGTGGCCTCGGAGCCTTCCTTTCAATCCAGCTTCGAGTAAGTCGGGATTCTTCAGTCAATACAGCCTTTGGAGTTCTGGGAGTTGTAGTACCCACCCAGGTGCCCCTTTTAAGGGAACCGTGTACCCCTCCATGATGAGCTCAACTGATCTAGTGGAAGCCAACCTTTGATGATGGACTTCATGTCACACTTGGTGGAGTCGATGTTGTGCAGGGCGATCAACAGCTCCCCAGGATTGAGGGGGGAAACCGTGGAATTCCCTTCTCCTGTTGAAACGACAGCGAGAGAAATTAGCCAACGGAAAATCTCCGGAGCCCCAGGGAGCAACGAGAGGACGAAGCTGCTGGGCTCGTTTGGTTTGACAACCTGAGTCCTCCTCCATCACCCCCTTTCCCGACCTTGGCACTCGTTCCTTCTTGCAAGGGCAACGCAAAGTCAAGATCGGGAGTTTGGAGTCAGGATGGGTTCCTACCATGTTGTGTTCCCAGGAGCCGGTTAAACACTTCCTTCACCACAATGGGATTCAGCTTGATGAGTTTGGGCAAAGCCTGGATCACCTCTTTCTAGAAAGGGATGGAGGGGGAGAAGAGAGAGAGAGAGAGAGAGAATGGGCCGTGGTTAGCTCCCTCGCCACTTTTTTTTCTGCCAGTCTTCAGAGGGCGTTGGCTTCTCTGCTACGTCCTCATGGGACAGAGAAGGACCAGTCCTGCAGGCCACGGGGCCCCGATCCCCTACTCAGTGCAATAAGACGCTAGCAGAGAATACAGGAAGTCCTCAACTTACAACAGTTCATTTAGTGACTGTTCGAACTTACAGCGTGCCACTGGAAAAAGCGACTTAGGACCGTTTTTCACACTTACGACCATTGCAGCATCCCTGTGGTCACATGATCAAATTCGGACGCTTGGCAACTGACTCATATTTATGACTGTGGCAGCGTCCCGGAGTCGCCTTTTGTGACCTTCTGACAAGCCAAGTCAATGGGGAAACCGGATTCGCTTAACAACTGCAGTCATTTCCCTAACAACTGCGGCACAAAGGGTCGTAAAACGAGGCAAAATTTATTGAACAAATGTTTCACTTGGCTGCAAAAATCTGGGGCTCCGTCGTGGCCGTAAGTCAAGGACTCCCTGTAATGCACCTTAAGGTAGCCTCGCATAAGAACGCAAAGGGTACAACAAAAAACAGAAAGTTGTGTTTTGATGCTAATGTCTTAGTTTACTGCAAGAGAGAGTCGGAAGTCGATGTTTCTTTTTCTTTCTTATCCTCCATCACTTCTCTTCCCCCGTTTTCCTATTTAACTTTTTCTTCTGTGTCTTATTTTATCTTCTAATTCAATAAAGATGTTAAAGCAGGAAGGACACAAAGGGTACCTTTTCCAAGCCGTTGAGAACCGGGATGAGGAATCGGACATCCGGGAGCCTCTTGTTGTAGAGATCTCGAACTCGTTTCACCAGCTCTGGAGATGGAGGAACTGCAGAGGGAAAAGCCGTGTGGCTTTGAGTAGCCGGAGAGGTCAAGTGGCCAGGAGTCCCCACCTAAAGATCCCCTGGCAAAGGCGTACCTTTATCGGTCAGACTGTGGAGGCAACGGGTCACCAGAGTCTCGGCTCCCTTGGGGCAGTTCTTCACCAGCTTCAGCAGCTCCTGAGAATTCATGCCCATCCCACGGATCTGGAGATTGGGAAGAGTAAGCAACGGGGAAGGAGAAGGAAAGGAGAGCCGTTTTGCCCAGAAGGAGAGAGAGAGAGAGAGAGAGGATGGATCTCTGCTGACTCACCGGCTGCTCGATCACTCTGAGGATGGTGCGCTTGATGTCTGCAATGGCCTCCGTGTAGACAGATGCCAACTCATGGATCAGCTTGTGGTTCTGGGGAAGGAGGGCCAAGTAGAGGTAGAGGCAGTGCTTGATGGTCTCCTCGGTCCAGGGGGCGGCCACCTCTGCAAGGGAAAGGAAGGTTGAAAAGGGTAGCCATGACTGGGAAGACAAAGGGAGGGAGGGAGGGAGACTGTCGGGAAACCCCTGTAAGAGAAAAACAGGCACAGCTGGGGGAGGTGGCGTCAAATGAATCATCAGCCTAGAATCCTTACGTTCCCACAAATGGTCAAAATCCAACCCTTCTTGAATTCTGTTGACCTGTATTTGGCCCCAATTTAGGGTCAACAGAATTGAAGAGGGGTTGGATTTAAAAACTTTTTTGGGGAATGTAATGATTCTAGGCTCATGACACGCTTCACTCTGCCCCCAGCTCTGCCTGCTTTTCACCTACAACACCCAGCCAAGTAGAGGGCAGGCCGCAAGTCCTTGCGCAGCTGCAAAAGGTCCATAACTGACCACCTCCTTATGTTCCATACAATTTTATCTATCTGTGTGAAGGCTGACAGTATGAGGAGATTCCTGTATAATAGGCAGAACGTAATCAAGTAGTGAGCTTGAACTTTCCATGTGTAGATCTGGTTACTTGTGCCTGAAGGCAACCAAGGACCATTGGAAGATCTCCTTTTGGGGATTAGTTACCTGTATCTTTATCGGCGCCAAAGAGAACAGAAGGGGGGTTGGGGTGGACTAGCAGCTGCAGGTAATTCAGGGCAAATTTCTCCACATATTCCCGCAGGTGGTCCTTCTCGTACATCCGCTTAATGAAGAGGAGGGCCTGCTGACGAACCTGAGACGGAAGCACAGCCAGTTCTGATCATTTTCAAATCCAACAAGAAGCATCAAGATCATGTTATTTCTTCTACTTATCTTATTTATATCTCGCTTTTATTTTTACAAATAACTCAAGGTGGTGAACATATCCCACATGTCTTCCTATTTTCTCCACAACAACAATCCTGTGAGGTTGTTAAGTGAGTTTCGCCCCCATTTAACGACCTTACTCATCCATTGTTCAGTGAATGACTGCAATTGTTAAATTAGTAACATGGTCGTTAAGGGAATTCTGGTTTCCCCACTGACTTCGCTTGTCAGGAGGGCCCAAAAGGGGATTACGTGACCATGGGACATTGCAACTGTCATAAATGTGAGTCAGTTGCCAAGCAATTTTGATCACGTGACCATGGGGACACTGCAATGGTCATAAGTGTGAAAAACGATCATAAATCACTTTTTTCAGTGCCGTTGTAACTTTGAACGGTCACTAAATGAACTGTTGTTAAGTCGAGGATGACATGTATTGGAAAATTTAGGATTAAAACCGTTAAGAGCTCTACCTGAGATATTTTGGCCCAAACGTTGACTGTCCCAGGGCAGAAGACTCACCTTGTCCTTCTCGTGGGAGCTGAGGTCCAACAGAACGTGCAGGTATTCAAACTGCCTGGACGGGCGCTTAAAGATCAGATCGCGGAGGGTCGACATGCCCAAATATGTCCGGCTCTGCAAAGCAGCCCAGAAGAAAACCAGGATGTGTCCCGGGTCCAAAGATGGAAGGAAAAAAAATCCCATGAATATTGTTAGTATGTTTAAAAATATTAATTTTCCCAACTTATGCTTTTCGTAGGGCCATAAATATTTAGGTGTCTCATTCCAGACAATTGGAAGTCCAACCTGTGGACTTCAACTCCCAGAATTCCTGAGCCAGCCATGGATGGCTGACTCAGGAATTCTGGGAGTTGAAGTCCACAGGTCGTAAAGGGGCCATAGTTGCCCACCCTTGCTGTAGTGAAAAGGCGTGAGATAAGAATATACTACAGGTAGTCCTCGACTTACAACAGTTCATTTATTGACCAAAGTTATGATGGCGCTGAAAAAAGTGACTTATGATCGTTTTTCAGAGTTACAACTTTTGAAACATCCCCCATGATCACGTAATCAAAATTCAGATTCTTGGCAACTGGTTCATATTTGTGACCGTTGCTGTGTCCCCTTTTTGTGACCTTCAGACAAGCAGGGTCAATGGGGAAGCCAGATTCACTTAACAACCGGGTTACTAACTTATCAATGGCAGCGATTCACTTAATTGTGGCAAGAAAGGTCATAACATGGGGCAAAACTCATTTAACAGCAGAAATTTTGGGCTCAATTGCGGTCGTAAGTCGAGGACTACCTATATGAACTCAGTGTATTATTTCCTCATCCTATATAAAGAATTTCCCTCCAATTTTTCTAATGGAAGATTTTTGGGGGGAGTATTAATGAAGAATCTTTTGGAACGTCTGAAGAAACATGTTAATTTTCTTCCCCCAAAATGATGGGTTTGAGTTTTTTTAAATCCAAGATTTTAAAAGATTAATTTTTAATTAAAGTAATTTCTCAAATTAAATTAAATTTCAAGAGGCTGGACAGCCATTTGTCTGGAATAGTATAGGGTCTCCTGCCATGGGCAGGGGACTGGACTAGAAGACCTCCAAGGTCCCTTTCAACCTTATGATGCCATCTTTTGCAGCATTTCAGATCTGTGGGTGTAATGCTGTCCACTTCTTCTTAACCTAGTGCTCCCCAATGTCACCCTGAAATTCAACTCCCATCATCCCCAACCAGCACTGCCACAGAATCTGTGAGGCATCAATTGTGATGAATGAGAACTTCGGCTTGTCACGCTGGCTAGGGATGCTGGAATTGGCAGTCCCATATTTGAAGGCACATTCAGCTGGGGTGGTTGGGTTCTGGTCTTGGAGACGCACCTCATCTTCACAATACTTGCGTATGACTTCCAGGGCGCTCTCCGTGATCAGGGGGGCTTCGAGAACCACCTTGGTGAAGATCCTACAAGAGACACAATGGGAGCGAACCCAAAGAGAGTCAAGAATTCGGATTACAAGCCTCTCGATTAAAACAGAGGACGCCAGAGGAAACGGGGTTTTAAATTATTTACGTGGATAGCATTCTGACCAGGAGCCCTTTCAAAATCCTTTGCAACAGACACTTTATCAGAGGAGACGGGGCAACCTGATGCCCCGTCTTCAAACAATTCTTGTCCCTTCAAAATAATTCTAAAACTGGAAGGAAAAACTAGGAAAGCTGGTTTAGTCTTGTGGTGAAGGCACCAAGCTGGAAACTGGAAGACGGCGAGTTCTAGTCCCACCTTAGCCATGAAAGCCAGCTGGGTTACTTTGGGCCAGTCCGTCTCTCTCAGCCCAAATCACCTCACAGGGCTGTTGTTGTGGGGAAAAGAGGAGGAGGAAGGGGTGTTGGATATGTTTGCCGCTTTGAGTTATTTGTAAAAATAATAAAGGTGGGATACCAGTAAACAAATTCAGCTGATTCTTGTGCCAGTTCCCAAATCAACAACCTGGGAGATTTGCTAAAACTTGGTGGTAGCTCTAATTTAAGAATACTACAGGGAAGTAAAAAATGAGGGTCCCAAACATAAAATGGAGGTGCCCCCATCGCCATGTCCATCCAGGTCGCCACCCCTGCAGGCCAAGGACTCACCCATCTTTCTGGTCGGGCTTCTCCTGCAGGCCGGAGAGGAGGCCGATGAGACACTCATCGTAGCTGTTGAGGGAGCCGGTGGGGTATTGGCTCAGGTAAGCGTTGTACTCCTGATAGAGCCAGGCAAAGGCCAGGTCCAGCCGGTTGCGGATGTCCTCCAGAATGAAGGCCAAGATCTCCTGCTTCAGAGGGACCTCAAACTGGGTCACCATAGAGGAAAGGATCTTCACCCGGGCCTGTGGCAGGAAAGTCCGGGTTGAGGCCAGGAGAGTCCCCCAACGAATTGCCCGCGGTTGCCACCTTGCCCCCTTTACTGACCTCAGTGGTCCCAAACCTTTCCAGCTTGCTGGCCCGGCCCCGCACAGGGTGTGTGTGTGTGTGTGTGAGAGAGAGAGAGAGTGGCAGGTGCACATGCACACACACAGCTCCATGTGTAGAGCAGGAGATGCGCACACCCTTCACTCACTCGAATGGAGCTTTGCACGCGAGCAGAGTGCTTGTGCTCACACACGAGGCTCCTCTTGCACGAGCGGTAGGCTCTTTTGCGCACGTGTGCAAAGCTCTGCTCGTACAAGTGGAGGGCACTGGTGCTTGCGCATGAAGCTCCATTTGCGCACGCTTGTGTGCCACTTGCGCGAGTGGAACTTCGCGCGTGTATGGCGCTTGCCCACCTCTCCCGCGGCCCGTTTTCGAACAGGCCGTGGCCCGGTGCCTGTGGGTTGGGGACAGCTGACTTACGTGGGCCGCCCCACTGTAAGCCACGGCCTTCTCGGAGCGCAGGATCCGTTTGACAGCTGCCAGTTTGAGCTTCTCCTTCTGGGTGTCAGTGAGAGGCTTGATCACATCGCTCAGGCGGAAGATCTTCTTGCGTCCGCTGGCACCCACCAGCCTGGAACACAAGCACAGCAAGGCCGGTGTTTGAGAGGGGGCGGGGCCTGGTGGGGAGAGGGAGGAGGGGGCTTCTCCCAAATGTAGGGGGGTTCCATTGGTAGGGTGGTCATATAACTGTTTGTTTAGTGAATCGTTTGAAGTTATAACGGCACTGAAATCAATGGCTTAGGGCCGTTTCTCACACTTAGGACCACTGTGGCATCCCCAATGTCAGGGGGTCAAAATTTGGATGCTTAGCAACTGACTCACATTTATGACGTTCGCAGTGTCCTAGGGTGATGTGATGAGCAAAGTCAGCGGGGAAGCCAGATTCACTTAACCACCAGGTTATTAATTTAACTAGTGATTCACTTAACAACTGTGCCAAGGAAGGTTGTAAAATGGGGCAAAATTCACTTCACAAATTTCTCATTTAGCAACTGGCATTTTAGGCTCCGTTGTGGTCTTAAGTCGAGGACTACCTGTATTGGCAAAAATCCATCCATCCATCCATCTGTAATCCACCCACCCACTCATTATCTGTTCTGTCTATCTCTCTATCCACCCATGTCTGTCTGTCTTTCTCCATCCATCCATCCATCCTTATCCAATTTCTATAGTTCCCTATCTCCAGCAATGACTCTGGGCTGCTTATAATTCTAGAACTATAAGAGCCATGAAAGTACACACAGCAGCTGAGACCCTTGGCCGGTTATCCCTAAGGCCCAGCGGCAGGGCCCTAAGCACATTCAGAACCACAGGCTTGGGAGCCCAGCCGGGGGTTTTAAGCCTTACGAAAAGCCAAGAGGGTTGGAGCCCTGCTAACCTCCCAGGGCAGGACCTTCCACCCCTTATGCCAGTCTCCTGTCTCTTGGGAATACAGCAAATCGTGGTGTGTATTGCCAAGTCTCTCGGATCTCGTCCTGCAGGGCCGCAATTGAGCATTTCTGCTAGTGCTGCTCACCTTGGCTGGGTGGAAGGAATGATGGGTTCCGGGCGCCGCTTGGCCTGCGGGGCCTCCGTGGAGGGAGAAGACGGGCTTGCAGCTCCCACCACGGAGATGGCCTGGCCGAGGTTAAGGGTGGAAAGGCGTCGCTTGATCAAGACGACTTCCGGCTTGGGTATCTTCTCCCCTTTTACGGCTTCCTTGGCCTGTTTGATCTGCTCCACTCCTGCCAGGAAAAACGGGAGGTTAACAGCTGACCGGTGGCAACCCCATTCACTTTAAGGGATTAGAGACGTTTTCTTTCCCAACTTTGGACAGGTGGACTTCAACTCCCAGAATTCCCCAGTTGGCATAACACCCCCCCCCCCCGGGGAATCATATGACCTCAGGGCGCTGCAACCCTCATCAACGTTGAATCAATTGTCAAGCATCTGAATGCAAATCACGTGACTCTGGGGATACTCCGACAGTCGTGAGTGTGAAAAGAGGTCATAAGTCACTTGCTTCAGCGCTGTTGTAACTTTGGTCACTAAGCGAATTGTTGTAATTTGAAGACTACCTGTACATCCCAATTGCCAAGCCTCTGAATTTTGAATCACAATGACCCTGGGGATGCTGCAACGGTCATAAGTGTGAAAAACGGTCATAAGTCACTTTCTTCAGTGAGCGATTGTTAAATGAAGGGCTGTAGGAGGGGACCGCCTGTAACTCACAGCGTCCCTACAATTCCCTCCCTGCCCGGTCTGTGCCGGCAGCCCTGCGATTCCTCCGAGGCTCCCTGGGCAGACCTACCCGGCCCCAGGCCACCTGCGGTCATCTGGGTGGCCATCAGTCGCGCCAAGTGCTTGATCTGGACTTCGGTCCCAGCGGATTCCACCGGTGTGTACGTCGCCTGGAAGGACGCCGGCATGTTCTCTGGGAGGTACACCATGCTGATGAGCACCTGGGGGCAGAGAAACACCCAACGGGAAGCCCAGTCGGTCAAGGAGAGGAGCAGAAGGTCAAGAAAGATGGAAGGGGAGGGGAGAAGAAGAGATAACCTTTATTGTCCTTTTTCTATACAGGTAATCCTCGACTTACAACCAAAATTTGTGTTGTTAGGTTACATTTGTTAAGCGAGTTTTGCCCCATTTTACAGCATTTCTTGCCACAGCTGTTAAGTGAACCGTGTCAATTAATAAATTAGTAACCTGGTTGTTAAGTGAATCTGGCTTCCCCATTGACTTGGCTTGTCAGAAGATCGCCAAAGGGGAATCACAGGAGCCCAGAACACTGCAACTGTCATAAATCTGAACCAGTTGCCAAGATACTATATGGCACAAAGCTGTTACAGAATCTAGCAGTGTAATCTAGTATATTAAATCTATATTTTAAATTTGCCAAACTGCTTTCCCCGCAAACTCCACGACTAAAGCGAGAAGTGCATCAATCCAACACCAGCAGAGGGACAAGGGTTGATTCTGGTTCCAGAATAAGATGCTTCGATCAGTCCTTTTTCAGGATAGGATGGCTGGCTGGGGAATTCTGGGAGTTGAAGTCCTCAAGCCTTAAAGCTGCCATGGTCGGAGATCCTTGCTCTAAAGCACATTTCTAGGCTTCTTTGACACCAAGGATTTTTCTCTCCGGGGGGCAGAAAATGCTCACAGACCAACTAAATCCCCCAAAATACCCACCAAGTTGGCCACGTTATCCGGAGTCAAAAGAGGCTGCAGAAACTCGGCTGTGATGTCTATATCTGACTGCGTGATGCTCTGAATGGAGGGTTTGGGGCTGGGCACCGCCCCCTGCTCCAGGTCTTTGTCCTCGTCATCCTCCTCAAGGGGAGGCTCTGCAAGCAGGAGGAGGAGGAGAAGTTGCACCAGGATGAACATCATCAGTCTTTGGCGAAAGAGAACGAACCCCCACCCCCACCTGCAAGGCCTCCCTGCCCTTTCAAAGACCGCTCACCCATCTTCATTTTTTTCGAAGTGGGGTCGCTCTCGTCCCGAGGGCGTTTGCGTAACTCCTTCAGGTTAGGCATATTGCGGGCGATTTCAGCCTGCTGGGTGCCCAGGTCCATCAGCAGGGTGGTGATCTGGGCCTGGAACTCGACGGAGGCCGGGTGCTTCAGGACGCTAAGCAAGTGGAGCTTGAGGTTCTTGCGGACGCTGCTCACCTGGGACTTGGCCAGCGTGGGAGGGAGGTTGGCTGACGGGAGGACAGAACAGTAAGCAGGTGAGGCATCCAGAAATGGGAAGGACACCCCCAGGTTTCTCCCCCAGGGGAAATAGGCTGGGGGAGAGGACTAGAGGAGGAACTGTTGATAAGATCACAAGGCTAATCAATCAATACTACTACTACTACTACTACTACTACTACTACTACTACTACTACTACTACTACTACTACTGGAAGAGAAACAGGGACTTCTAGTTCACCTTATAGCAGTGTTTCCCAACCTTGGCAACTTGAAGATATCTGGATTCAACTCTCAGAATTCCCCAGCCAGCATTCGCTGGCTGGGGAATTCTGGGAGTTGAAGTCCAGATATCTTCAAGTTGCCAAGGTTGGGAAACACTGCCTTATAGCTTCATAGTCCTTCTTTGGAGTTGGCTAAGAGAGCCAATTAAAACAATAACCTTAAATGTATCTAAAACTGGGGTGTCAAACACAAGGCTCATGGGCCAGACCCGGACCGCGGGGTCGTTCTTGAAAATGTAAGGGGCCGGCCCGCGTGGCTTGGCCTGGTCTACCCAATGCAAAGAGGAAACGTCGGGCCAGTGTGCCTACAGCCTGGTCTACCCAGTGCGAAGAGTAAACATGCCAGCAGTTTGGGGAGTGGTCTCAAGCTGTCCACGCCCACCCAGTCGGCCACGCCTGCCCCCCCCCCCCCGAGGTCAACCACAGCCCTGATGCAGCCCTCAATGAAATTGAGTTTGACACCCCTGATCTAAAAGAACCAAGTATCAGCCAACAGCTTAAATTGATAAGAGGCCATAACAACAATGATCTGAAGAACCAAAGAATGTCCCATTTTATGACCTTTCTTGCCACACAGTTGTTAAGTGCATCACCACAGTTGTAACAATGATCTGAAGAACCGAAGAATGGCTACTTTCTAAGAGGACACTGCATTGTATCCTAGTACGTATAGATAGTCCTGGATTTACCACCACAGCTGAGCACAAAATTTCTGTTGCTCAGTGATAAAGTCGTTTTGTCCCATTTATGACCTTTCTTGCCACACAGTTGCATCGCGGCAGTTGTTCAGTTAGTAACACGGTTGTTAAGGAGGAATTTCCTAACGGTGAGAACAATGAACCAGTGGAAGGGCTTGCCTCCAGAAGTTGTGGGTGCTCCAACACTGCAGCTTTCAGACCATGTCTGAAATGGTCTAGGGTCTCCTGCTCCAGCAGGAGTTGGACTAGAAGACCTCTGAGGTCCCTCCCAATTCCCCACAGCTGGCTGGGGAATTCTGGGAGTTGAAGTCCTCCAGGCTTAAAGTTGCCAAGGTTGGAGACCCCTGTTCTAGATCACTTGAACTGCACAGCCATGCAGCTGATGCAGGGACTCTGGCTGGCTTACCGTGCAATGTCTCGTAGGCCTGGATCACCTCTGACATGAACATCGGCCGCTGTCGGGCGATGGAGGCCAGGGAGCCCAGGGCTGCCGTCAGGTTGATGCTGGAGATGGCTGGGTGTACCATGAACTTCAGAAGCTGCTCGAGCGCTGCCTTCCCTTCCTCCCATAGGGCATCTGGAGGGGGGGGGAGAGAGGGACTTAGTAGAAATCAACTTATAAACTATTACCTGTCAGGCCCCAAGAACCAAGAAGGACACCTATTGATTCCTTAAGCAGACTTCTTTATTCTTCCACGCCTGGAGACAGAATCTTGCCACACGAAAGCAGCCTGCTACCTCCCCAAGCCTATACTTAAAAGAACTGTTAGGGAAGAGCTGTCTTCACTCTCTTTCTCTCACACACCAACTCTCTGAACTGAGTTTGTCCCTTTGCTCCTCTGGAATGCATCCCCTCCCTCCTGGGAATCCGGCCCACGACATTCCATCACATATGCATTATTAAATCTCTATCCTGCCTTTCCTAAAGCAGCACCTATATAAGACTCTCCACCCAAGGGATTTCCACAACAACCCGGACAGGTAGGTTGGGCTGAAAGCAACTGGTCCCAAAGTCCTCCTGTGAACTTCCAGATGTCAGAAAGTATTTCCATCTGGCTTCCCCTTTGTCTCAACTTTGGCAACTTTCAGACGTGTGGACTTCCAACGCTCAGAATTCCCACACATCTTAAAGTTGTCAAGGTTGGAAAACCTATCCAGGAGTGGGCAATTAATTTTCCCAAGAGGCCATATGAGAAACTGGGATTGCTATGGAGAGTCACCACAAGTGCGCCACCCGGGCTCCTTACTGTATTTGATGTACGTGTGGTCCGTGGGAACCCGGTCGAGGCTGATGTCGTTCTCGTGTCGCTTGGGCACCTCCGATTCCGGCATGCGGGGCGAGAGGGTGATGATCAGCCCCTCCACGAACTTGATGGCGTGAGTGCGGATCCCGTCGTTGTCGGAGTCCAGCAGTTGGATGATTTCGTTGGCCATGGCTGAGACCATCTCCCAGCAGGCTTCCTGCATCTCGTTGATCACCCTGGACTTCACCATCCACTGGGCAGCAAAACAAAGGAAGAAAGTCTGTGAGCAGCTCTGCAAGCTAGCCAGACCAGTTTAAGGGGGCACAGGTAGAGAAAGGATGCTTGGTACAATCCTGCGCCCTCGTGACCACCACCCACTTCCCACTCAGGGTTTTTTGTGTCCTGTTCACTTGGGTCCATCCCTTTCCTCTAGGATGGTGCAAATCTCAGGTTCCACTTTTCATTTCAAGAAGTGAGGAAGATGTTGGGAAAACTCCCAGTCAAATTGGAAGGAAGGGTCAAGTGAGGCTCTAGCTTGGCGTCCTTGCACAGCTGCGAGCCTTATCTGGTCGTTCCCAGGGAAAAGCAAGCAGTCTGGGGAGAGTCTTGTAACATAGGCGGGAGACAATAAAGTCACTGACTTTTGTTATTCACAAGTGGCTCTGCTTGCTAGCTTGGCACTGACGGAGGAGCAGGCAAGCTACTTTGGCCCCTGGGGATCAGCTCACCTGCAGGGCCACCTTATACAGCTGGGTCATGGCCAGGATGGCTTTCTTCACCACATTGACATTCTCGTCCCTCAGCAGCATGTTCAGGTTGGCGATGAGCTTGAGCAACAGCTCCGTGTCCCGTTTGCTGAAAAGAACAAATGTGAAAACGGGAATGAATCAAAAGAGGATGAGCCAAAAGTCTACAAATACAGCTGCCATAGAAATAAAAGGAAGTATTTCAGGAACCAGGTTAAAATGGCCTGTCGGTACCTCGGAAACATGAGGATCAAAATGGCAAATTCTCCTGGCCTTTCGAAAATGGCTAATGTCGCCAAACTTGATAGCTTTTAAGACTTGTGGACTTCAACTCCCAGAATTCCCCAGCCAGCCATGCTAAAAGTCCTCCCTCTGCCTTTTTAAACTTTTAACTTTTAATATTAGGTTTTGATTATCTTTGCCTTTACGTTTTGATGTTCCGTTTTTATGTTTTTAATTGTTGATTTGTACTCTGCCTAGAGTCCCTCTGGGAGGGAGTCGGGCGGTTTCTAAATGTGATAAATACATAAATAAATGAAAAGGACACCGTGGACTTACCAGGCTTCCTCTATGAACCCGATTACAAATTTTCGCACCTCAACGGACTTATCTGCCTGGAAAGCGATGATTTCCTACAACAGAAAAGGAGAGGGATTTGCTTTCATGGTTGTTTGGCCTTTCAGTCCCCCCCAAAAAACACACCTCATTGCCAAGTTGGAACAGAGTTCGAGTAATAGACAGGAAGGAGGAAGATTAAGAGGTGACTCCGGTTCTAGCAGCCACCATCTCTCCACCTGTTGGTTATTCTGGAAAGGGTTATTCAAATCCAACTGGTTGGCACAAATTAACAGAATTGAAAAGGGCCTTGGAGGTCTTCTAGTCCAACCCTCTGCCAAGCAGGAGACCCTAAACCATTTGAGACAAATTGATGTACAATCTCTTCTTAAAAGAGTTCCAACTTAGAACTAAGGAGAAATTTCCTGACAATTAGAACAATTAATCCGTGGAACAACTTGCCTCCAGAAGTTGTGAATGCTCCAACGCTGGAAGTTTTTAAGATGTTGGATAACCAATTTGTCTGAAGTGGTGTAGGGTTTCCTGCCTAAGCAGGGGGTTGGACCAGAATACCTCCAAGGTCCCTTCCAACTCTGTTATTCTATTCTAAAACGCTCCAGTGGTGGAGCTTATGGGCAGGAAGAACCACAAAGCAGATACTGTGGAGAAAAGGAGATTTCTATGAAGATTCCCAGCCAACTCACATCCAGGAAGTTATCCAGCAAGGTAGGGTCCTTGTTTATAATCAATTCCTGGACCTAGGAAAAGGGGAAAAGAAAAGAAAATGAAGAACAATACAGGCAAGCAAGAAGGAAAAGCTGGAAGAATCCTTCTGGCACATCATTTGAAACTATTTGAATATTCCTGTGTGCCAGCCACAAGTCACACTGATGTGAGCAAATGGCCCTTCTGTAAAAAGATTGCGGGAAAAGTCCAGGGAGGGATACAGACCCCAGAGACCTTAATAATTTGCTGAAGATTAATTCATTTGGCTCACGGATGCAAAAACGGCTCTACCATATAGAATTGCCTATGATTTTAATTCTCTAATACAGCATTTCTCAACAGCAGGCGGTCTCCAAACTTGGTAACTTGAAGACGTGTGGACGTCCACTCCCAGAACGCTGAATTCAACTCTTAGAATGCTGGCTGGGGAATTCTGGGAGTTGAAGTCCACACATCTTAATAAGTTGCCAAGATTGAGAAAACACTGCTCTAATAGGTTAACTGTAATACATGGTAGATACATAATTCTCAAGTTACGGCTACAATTGAGTCCATTGGGCTATTCAAATACATAGAAACTAAACTGGAGGAAGGTAGGCTATCGGCTCCCCTAACAGTGTTTCAACTGACTAGCCAGAGAGGGGACCATTTAACTCCGGGGTCCCCAAACTTGGCAACTTTAAGACTTGTGGACTTCAATTCTTAGAATTCTCGAGCCAGCTATGCTGGCTGGAGAATTCTGGGAATTAAAGTCCACAAGTCTTAAAGTTGCCAAGTTTGAAGACCTCCGATTTAACTGAAGAAAGCCTGGATTCAAATTCAAGAAAAGGGAAAAGTTACTTCACTCACTTGTTTAAGGATCGTGATTTTAGACTCGTTGACTATTAAGGCAGCTTGATTCAGCAAATCCACAACCTGGTTATTTAAAAACAAAACAAAACCAAAATCAGTATCAGGAACAAAAAGAAAATCCAGAGAAGTCTATTATATGTATGGGAAATTAGTGGGTGTAATAAATCTTAATAATTGATGTAAAAGAGATTGAATGGAAAAAGAGTTTGATTTTTTAAAAAAACATGATTTATTTTCTTGCAGATGTGACACTCCGTGATTGGAAGAACAAATGGATTGAAGGATCAAAATTACAGAGGAGGGGTGGGCAATTATGGTCCCTTTACGACCTGTGGACTTCAACTCCCAGAATTCTGGCTGACTCAGGAATTCTGGGAGTTGACGTCCAGAGGTCATCAAGGGGCCATAGTTGCCCACCTCTGCTATAGAGGAAGATGGGAAGAAATTGCAAAGATGGGAACTCCATTAAGTCCCAACTGGTTTTAAGAGGATGGGTCCAGACTGAGCTCATATCATGGCAACATTGAAGCTTCATATCCTGGGAGTCTTACTCTCTCTGATGTGGTCATGGTGTCGATCTCCGCCGTTTCCTCTCCCGAAAAGAACTGGGAGGCAATGCTCATCCGTAAAAGGCCAGGGTCTCCCACCCCACTTGTGTTCGCCATGGCTTCCCACCCTCGATCAAGTCGACAACAGACAAAATCCAGCCGAGCAAACCGAGACCTAGGAAGAAAGCACAGGGCATCAGGTTAAAAAGCAAGCTAGGAAGAAACTGGTGGTAATTCGAGAGAGTAACTTTAAAGCTCCAATCCTGGAGGTACTGTTGAACAGAGTTTCTCAACCTCAACAAAATTAATAGGTATGGACTTCAACTCCTAGAATCCCCCCAAACTCCCAGGATTCCCCAGCCAGTTGGGGAATTTGCTGAGGTTGAGAAACACTGGTCAAAAAAAAAAAGATTTAACAAATGGGTATTTATAATTTCTCCTGCAGGAGCTGCTCCATCCAATCACTCTGGGTCTTGTGGCAGTGAGTTCCACAGGGTCACACGGTGCTGGATGAGCCCCTGAAAGGCAGATTGCTTTGGAGGGTGGTTTCCACTGATCATACTGGCCGGGGACGATAGGGGCACGTGCTGGTTGGGGATAATGGAAGTACACTGGCTGGGGATGATGGGACACAGGCTGGCTGGGGATGATGGGGTACAGGCTGACTATAAATGATGGGGGTACAAGAGTGCCTGGATATGTTGGGGGCACAGGTTAACTGGGGATGAAGGGGTACAGGCTGGCTGGGGATGATGGGGTACGAGTCCAGCGCCTCCAGAAGGCCAATCGCTGACCGGTCCGAGGGCCGCCATCTCGCCCTAAGAGCCCCCCAAATGTCCAGCCATCGCAGACCCCCGACACCCCACCGAGATGACCTCCCCGTCCCTGGGGGGGGGCTGACACCCCAACGGGACCCTTCCGTTTCCATGACAACCGCTAGGCCTCATTCAGCGCGGCCTCCTCTTACCAGCAGAGCCGGGCAGCGCCTTTCCTTCGCCTCAGTAAGCGAAAACTAATTTCTTGGCTTTCTGTTCCCCCCCTCCCCTTTTATTTATTTTTCAGTCAAGCTTCCGCAAGACCCTCATGTCGGCAAACGCAAATCCCCCTCGCCTTGATGCGCCGCCGCGCATGCGCGAAGAGCAATGCCTCTTGGGTAGTGTAGTTTGCTTTGGAAGCCCCTCCAAAGGCGGGCCCGGCTCGCTTCTGCCTTTCCATTAAAGGGGAGGAGGAGAGAGGGAGGGTGAGACTATGCGCGGGTCGCAAGGCACCCTGGGTAGAGCAGCTCTGACGATCAAGTGACAAGTTCAGGTGGTGCGGCGTGCAAAGGGTTCTGGGAGGCGTAGTTTCCCCACGCGGGAACGTGCGTCGCCGCGGGGAATTTTGGGGAGTCTGGATGCGCCTCCATTTTATAACGCTCGGAGAAAATGTGAGGGAAATTGCGCTGCTCTCATTAGGAGAAGGAGAGTCCGGATTATTTTTCCTCAGGAAATATTTCTGACAGGGTTAGGGTTGTCCTTTTTCCAAAATATTTTCCCCTTTTTGTATTTTAACCATTCTTTGAATAAGCTAAAATTTACCTTTAAAAAAAAGGAATATGTCCGACAGGGAACTCATTTAAACGTATTGCCCACAACTGTCGTGAGAAATTGAAATACAAAAGGAAAAGAAAGACATAAAAATACAAATAGGTTATTAGTAAAAGTAATAAAGGCGGGATAGAAACAAAGACAAATAGGTAAATGAAAGCAAGGTAATGCAAAACAACCGATATTTGAATTTTAAAAAGTGGAAAGGGGAGGAAAAGTATTATTTATTTAGGAAAAATTATATACCCATCTACTCACAGCAACTGTAGGCGGATTACAGAAAATATAAATAAATAAATAGAAGAAATAAAAATAATAATAAAGTAATAATAAAATAATATCCTGCCCTTCCATTTGTATCCCCAACTACAAGCCGTGATTTAGCTGTTTGAACTTTGTACTTAACATTAATTGTCATTTTTTATCTGGGTCCTAAAAACCATATTCCAGATTCTAAATAAGCAGGTAAAAATAGCCATGCTGTCATCTCGAGTGGCAACTTCCTCATCAGAGGACAAAGTCCAGAGCAGATGCGCACAACTCACAGAAGGGAAAGGGCTGCATTGATGAGCCAGTTTGGCCCAGTGGTTAAGGTACCTGGCTAGAAACCAGGAGATGCCGAGTTCTAGTTCCAATTTAGCCTTGAAACCAGCTGCTAGGGGACTTTGGGCCAATCACCAGGAGACTGTGAGTTCTAGTCCTGCCTTAGGCATGAAAACCAGCTGGGTGACTTTGTGCCAGTCCTTCTCTCTCTCTCTCAGCCCAACCCACCTCACAGGGTTGTTGTGGGGAAAACAGGAGGAGAAAGGTGTGTTGCATATGTATTGAGTTACATTGTAAAAAGTTGGGATACAAATAATAATAATTGAGAAATAGTTGGTATCACAATCTCTGGCATTTAGCAATAGAGTGCCAGGGAGGGTGCTGGTATTCTTGGAGAGGCGTTGCAGGTGCTTGGCACTATATCTTTCAGGGTGTCACTAGCAGATCTGTTTGGCAGCAGTGGATTTCCATTATTGGCAGCTGCATGTAGCCCTGGGGATCTCTCATATGCAGGCCTGGCCTAGAGGCTAAAACTGTCTACAATTGTTGCAAGATTTATTGAAAACAAAACAAAAAGGGAAACTAAAAAACATTAAGGAAAAATCTGCTCAAATCACTCCTAGTCCTGCTTCTGTCCATTGGGTCCAGCCATTGAACGCGATACCGGAAGTAATCTAAACAAGCAAAACTTAAAAACTGGAAGAAAACTTTTAGCATTTTGCACGGCCCTGAATGTAGATCAGGACATTTCGGAAAGTGGGTCTGGCTTGTTTTTATTTTTCCAAAGAAAAATCCCCTTTTGGTCCTTTAGAGGGAGGCAGTTCTCCGTTGCTAGATACTCATCCCTGTTTTCTGCTGCAGAGTTCAGAAACCGCTTGTGGGTGCTGCCAGGCTGGGTTGTTAATAATTGGTGCAGAAGCTCATTGGATGCATCTGTGCCTCTAGAAGACAGCACGGTTCTAATTGTTTTATTTGATGTTGGAATAATCTTGGTGTTAGATAACTTTTGAGGCAATATTCTATAACTTCCTTTGAAGATGCTGAGGCATCTTTGACAAAACCATGAGCATCACCAAATCCTCTGTAGTACTGATCCTAGATGAAAAAAAATATTATTTTCCACAAACAACGCCTAGTATCACAAATATAGAATAGAATAGAATAGAATTTTTTATTGGCCAAGTGTGATTGGACACACAAGGAATTTGTCATTGGTGCATATCAGGGGTAGGTTCTAACTTACCTCGCTGCCGGTTCATTTCCTCTCGCGCCGTGTAGCCGCTCTGCGTGGCCGCATGCGCGGCTGCACACATGCATGCGCAGTGCCGAAAAATAAAAAAATTTCAAAAAAAGAGCCAAAAACAAAATGGCGACGCATGCGCAGTGACGGAAACTCTGCTTTTGCGCATGCACAGAAGAAAAAAAACCCAGAATTTTTTTTTTTTAATCCAAAAAATTCCCCCCCAAAAGATGGCGGTGTCCACGGACCGGCACCGACAGAACTGGTTCTGTGACATCATCGTGACATCACCAGCGGTTTGCTACCGGTTCTTTAGAACCGGTGCAACCCGGGAGGAACCCACCTCTGGTGCATATGCTCTCAGTGTACATAAAAAGACAAGATACATTTGTCAAGAATCATAAGGTACAACACTTGATGATAGTCATAGGGTACAAATAATCAAATCATACTGGGAAACAATCAATATAAATTTTAAGGATACAAGCAACAAAGTTACAGTCATGCAGTCATAAGTGGGATGATGTCACTTGTGTCTATCCAGCTTTATAGCTGATTCAGCAAACCATGATTAAAACAAATCTTTACTTAATGCTGTGTGAATCTTCAAGGGTCAACAATATTTTTGAACAGTCCAGGTGTGGTGATGTGTAGGGAAAAACTAGTCTTGATTCTTTGTGAAGAATGAGCACCAGATCCTAACTGTACTTTTCCCTGGGCAGCAAGGTTGTGTTTAAAGGCTATAATTCTGTTTTCATATGTCTTAGAGCAGGGGTGTCCAACCTTGGCCATTTTAAGACTTGTGGATTTCAACTCTCAGAATTCTGGGAATTTATTTATTTATTTATTTATTGGTATTTCTTATATGCCGCCCAACTCCCGGAGGACTCCCGAATTGAAGTCCACAAGTCTTAAAGTGACCAAGATTGGACACCCCTGTCTTAGAGCCTTATCGACTAATTGGTGAGGGCAGCGCCCATCCAATCTGGTTTGAATATTTTTTTTAATTACATGAGCCACCACCCAGAGTCCTTGCACCCTTCTCTCCTGGCCAGGGTGCAAGAATTTCATCTCAATAAAAGTGGTTGAGATACCTGAATCTTGTTTACATGCAGGCTGTGGGGAACTTAGCTACAGTATGGGGAATTATCTACACTTGGCTGGCTACCTCCAACATGCTCAAACAGAAACAAAGGAGTGTAGCATGCTGCATGTTGAAATTACGTTATTCGTCCCAGACAATGGGAGAGAAACCAGGATTGAACAATAAGTCTCGTTGCAGGGTCCAAAGTGCCATTCTCCATTTAGGAATGAGGAGGGGGCAGGGATAAACATACCCCAGCAAGAATCCAAAGCAACTCCTAAGCTAACTGGGAAACCTTTGGAGAGGAATTCAATTTCCTTTGCACCCGCTATAGCCCCCAACTTCGCAGTTACTCGTTTGTCTTTTAAGTCCTTTGTATCTGCTGCAAACTGACCACACTTTGTCCATGGAGATTCTCAATCATCCAGGTCATGGTTGTCCCAAAGGTGCTTTTCCAAAAGACTGAAGAACTGAAGAAGTTTCTTGGATGAGAATCAAAACATTTTCAAAGAAAAACACCAAGCCCAGTTGCCTTTTGGTAAAGCTCTTTTGAGATGACCACAGTTGGATTGGACTTTTGATCATTTTAAGACTGATACATGCCTTCCTTTGTTGTGTTTGTTGTGGCTGTGGGTACTTTGGGACTTCTGAAAATCCAACAAAATGGCAGCAGGGGGAAGGAGGAACCCTGTTTCCCAGAAGACCAAAGACCCGTTTTCAAGAAAGTAGATAGCAAGGTTGAGATGTTCCATCTTCTCAAACTTACTTTTGTCTTCCTTCTAGTTAAGGATCAGGTTTTTCAAACCAAGCCTTGAATTGTAGCATTTTTATTTGATAAGGGTGTGTCAAGAGCCAACTTGGGCCCCAGAAGTATCTTGGGATGTCAAGGAGGTGATATTGTGCTTTTGGGGAAACTACTGTGCTTTGCTCAAGAAGAAAATAAGCTACTCACATTATCAGTCTAATAAACTGTTTTAATAAACAGTTTGTGGACTTCACATCAGCCCAGGTTGTTATTTACAAACCACAATAGTAGGGTCTACATCATGGGTGTCCAAGCTTGGCCATTTTAAGCTATGCTGGCTGGGGAATTCTAGGAGTTAAAAGTCCACAAATCTTAA
Source organism: Diadophis punctatus similis (assembly GCA_023053685.1). Lineage (NCBI taxonomy): Eukaryota > Metazoa > Chordata > Lepidosauria > Squamata > Dipsadidae > Diadophis > Diadophis punctatus. The sequence continues at coordinate 1,947,815 of JALIGW010000022.1, forward strand.
AGTGACCAAGCTTGCTACTCCTGCTCTACAAACAAAATCCATGAAGAGAATAAACTCTTACGGCTTGCTGAAAGATGTAAAACCCAGGCAGTGTCCCTCTTCCCAGCTGTAAAAACAAATATTTCTGTTTGATTTCTTTTCTTTACTCTTATATTTGCATCTCATCTTTACTCTTGGCAGGTCAAGACACAACATCCCGTGCTCATCTCATGAGGTAAGTAGGCTGAGAGACTATGATTGGTCACCCTCCTTGAATGGGAAACTTGAACCCGATTCTCTCCCATCCTGGTCACATGCTGGTGATGACATGGAGTTATCTTGCATTGATTGTCCATCTCACTGTTTTAGAACCTGCCTTTGCAAATCTGGGGTTCCAACATCTCAAAACTGCAGAAGTGGAAGAAGGATGGTTTCCTTGCTGCGATAGTTCATCATAGTCATCTTATTTATCTATCATATTGATATAGCTGCCTGTCTCTCAAAAGGTGATTCTGGGCAGTGTACAATGAAAAAAAAAACTACAAGTTAGTGTCATATAAAAAATCTATTTGTAACTTAATATACATGTAGTTCTCGACTTACAACCGTTTGTTTAGTGATTGTTCGAACTTACAACGCCACTGAAAAGAGTGACATGACCATTTTTCACACTTACGACTGTTGTAGTATCCTCATTGTCCTGACCAAAATTCAGGTGCTTGGCAACTGGCATCTCCTTCTGACAGTGTCCCGGGGTCAGGTGATTCCCCCTTTGCGACCTTCTGACAAGCGAAGTCAATGGAGAACCCAGATTCATTTAACAACCGTGTTACTAACTTAACAACTGCAGTGATGCACTTAACAACAGTGGTAAGAAAGGTCGTAAAATGGGGCAAAACTCACTTAACAAGTGTCTCGCTTAGCAACAGAAATGTTGGGCTCAATTGAGGTGGTAAGTCGAGGACCACCTGTATACATAGGATGAAAATATGATGCCGATCCAGTCTTTCGGTGCAAAAAGCACCTGCCTCATCTTTTTTTCCTAGGCCTGTGCAACTCCTGAGACCCATGTAACTTTCAGTTCTAAGGATGCTTAACAGGCTTGCAAGACCACATTCCCTCCTCTCTTTCTCCAGTGGCTCTGTCTTGATCATCTCCCCCTGCGCCAGCAAATCAGGCCATTCTGCCATTTTTCAGCAGCAAACAGGAAGTCCTGGTTAATCATCAACCGGGCAGCCCCACGGTGACAGGTGTGGGCCAAGGACGCCAAGAGATAAGGAAACAGACGTTGCTGGTGGCAGTGGCGGAGCTGGAGGGGACCCACCCTGTAGATAACATGTCGCCTAGCTGTCGCTTAACCTTTTCCAGCCCATCTTCCATATGCTTTGAAAAGGCAGCAGGAGGGTTTTTGGAAGGGAACCCCAAAGGTGATGAATCGGGACAATTCTGATACCCGTTGGACTTGGGGATGAGTTCCAGAAAGTTCAATGGGCCTTGGTATCTAGGTGGTGTGTTTCGCCCAAAACTCCAACCAGTTTTTATTTCAGAGTACGTGTCACACATCCGGGAGAATAACTCTTTTCCGAAATGGATATAAAAAAAAATAGATGCGAACTAAATGTGAGGAAAAGGTTGAGCCAGTCCTTCTTTTGCAGCTAAGCTACCCTGCCAGGTGTTTGGAAAAAACAAACAAACTGGCTCCGAAATGTGGACTGAAAGGCCGGGATGCAAATTTGCTGGGCTTTTCCCCCCAAACCTGAAAGTAGATTATCATCCATTCCCTTTGAACCTGAATTGACATCCGTTTTTCTCCTTCAACCAGTTGCCGGGGGGGGGGGGCAAATAGGTGAGGAGCAAGTAAATGTATTTTAGTATTAGCTCCATCAAGAGTCTTCGTCAAAGTGGGCCTTCCCCCCAATTCAGGGTCCTCTGGAAGTTTGAAAAACAAATGGGAAACAGCCCTTGAAGTGTTTATACCAGGGGTGTCCAACCTTGGCAACTTGTGGACTTCAACTCCCAGAATTCCCCAGCGAGCCATGGGAAAAGAGATCAAACACAATGTCTGATCTGTCCTCTCCTTGGCCAGTATTGTCTTTGACCTACTTGTAACTGTCCCGCAGAAGGCAAAGGACGGCTTTCGTGCAGAAATGATCCAATTTTTGCCAACTGGTGGAATCAACAGCCAGGGACACAAAGTCTCTAAGAAGTGGTGTTTGTGCGTGTGCACCTTAACCTGTGCAAATCCAGCCCTTGTGTTCTGTAGATCATTTGTTGTTAGTTGTGAAGTCATGTCCAACCCATCGCGACCCCATGGACAACGTTCCTTCAGGCTTTCCTGTCCTTTATCATCCTCTTTAAGCTCACGCCAACTGCTTCAGTGACTCCATGCAGCCACCTCATTCTCTGTCATCCCTTTCTTCTTTTGCCCTCAATCTTTCCCAGCATTAGGCTCTTCTCCAGTGAGTCTGTAGATAATTCTTTGTAGATCATGGCTTGGCTTTTACCAGGCTGTGTGAACCTACTCAGCAGTGGCTGATGAAATCAACCATGATGATAATCTTATCCAATTCAGTCGCGTCCGAGTCTTGGCGATTCTATGGGCCAGGTCTCTCCATATCTTCCGATCTTGCACTACTTCTTTGAGGAGTTCTATGCTCTGGTCGGTGTCAGCTTTGATAGAGTCCAGCCAAAATGTTTTTTGACAGCCTGGTTTCCTTTTACCACTAACTCTTCCAAATTTCAATAATTGTTTTTCCAGTGAATTTCCCCCGCATGATATGGCCAAAGTAAGTGAGACGCAGTTTTGTGATTTTGCCTTCTAGTGACGTGCCTGGTATTACATGCTCTGATACTTGCTTATTACTTCAACCATAGTCAACTATAGAAAGTAACCATAGTCAAGTCAAGCCAAGATGGTTTTAAGCAGTCCTAGCACAACGAAGCACATTTGATTCCAGTCTAGCGGTGGGTTGCTCCCGGTTCAGCGAACCGGTGGCGGCAGCGGGAGGCTCCGCCCACCCACCCAGGATGCTTCTGTGCATGCGCAGAAGCTTCTGTGCATGCGCAGAAGCTTCTGTGCATGCGCAGAAGCGTCATGTGTGCGCATGAGCGCACGCGTGAACCAGTAGCGACGGGATTTAGAACCCACTACTGCGCCAGACATGTGACTGTCTTCCTTATTTAATTAATTTCCCCACAGTTTTCTTTCTGTCACACATTTGAATCACCACTCACATTTTTTTGCAATGGGGCAGTCCTGCAATTTCTCCTCCCCCCCTCCCCCAGTCTAGATTCCCCCCACATAATCCTATACTGGCCAAAAGGATTACTCACTGGGGTTTGATTCAGAGCATTTTATCATGGTAAAGGAATTGTTAAAACCAAGAAACTATCTGATCCTTAACTAGGGATGCTGGGGGTGAATTTCCCAGTCTTGGTAGTGCGAAATACAAAATATGGTATTTTTCCTTTCCTTTTTATTGGGACTATTAAAATATCAGTTTTAAGGTTAGGATTCTCTGGGCTGTCTGATTAGATTCCTGGGAACCAGCTGTGACTTTTTCCAAGAATTCAATTATTTATATATGCTTTGTTTATTTATTAGCACTTTTAAGTTGCCCTATCACCAGCTGGAGCATAAGAATATATAAACGTCCTCTAAGATAAATACAGTGACGTAGCCCTCCAATAGAGTAAAAATTATTCCCTCGCTTCTAAAATGTCAGTCATGAGGGGTTCTGAGCGTTTGGAGATTGTGATCAAAATTCAAGATGATGTTCCACACGTAAGAAAGAGAAGTTTGGGGGCATCGTGACTTTTTTGATCCCTGGAGAGGCTGGCAAACCTTTGGAGAGGGGAAGGAATTCCAAAACATCAGGCTACCATAGAAAAATCCTGCTTTCTAGAACATTTTAAGGTAGTGTTTCTCAACCTTGGCACCTTGAGGATGTGTGGACTTCAACTCCCAGAATTCCAGAGCTGACTGGAGCATTCTGAGAATTGAAGTCCACACATCTTCAAAGGGCCAAGGTTGAGAAACACAGTATTAAGACATTAGGATCCGATTTCTAATGGAAAAATGGCCACCAATTATAGCCACTTAAAAAAAAAAGATCTTTGAGCCCCTCCTGGGAGTTTTTGCTTTTTCAAACCAATCTCTCCCCCCCACCCGCTTTTTTTTATTTTGAAAGTAACAAAGCTTTGTGATTAAAAAAAAATCCAGAACCATAAAAGAGATGAGAAAAAAGGTATTCCTGATCCTACAGCTCAGAAAAGAGCCTGGTTTAAGCTGTTTCCCTTCTTAGCCACTGAAATGGACCCCGTTTTGCCCCCTCCTCGACTCTCTGCAACCTGAGAAAAATATGAAAAAGCTCCAGTTTGGTACTTTTGGGGAGTCCTTGAACTAAGGATAAATTTTCAGCCAGTGAGTGGAAGGGCTTGCCTGTAAGAAGGTGCTCCATCACGGGAGGTTTTCAAGAAATGATTGGACAAGCATTTGTTTGAAATGGAGTAAGGTCTCCTGCTTGGGTGGGGGGTTGGACTAGATGACTTCAAGGTCTTTTCTAGCTCTGTATTCAGCTATTTGAGGCTTTAGCTTTGCACAGCTTGCAGGAACTCCTAACCAGAGGAGCGAGACCCCTTCCTTGGAAAGCTCCTGGTTCACACCTGTCCCTTTAAGAGCTCTTCTCCAGCCCTCCCTGTATAGACCTGGAGGGGGGAGAGTGAAATAGCCCTCAGGTAATCCCTCCTGGCAAACAAGGCTTGTGTGCTCAAGATAGAAGGCCGCCCAATCGCCTCTTCCCCCTCCTGAGTGAAACAGCCAGGCCTCTCCCCTCAACCTCACAGCCACCCAAGGGCAAAAGTAATCCATCAAATGGGGACGGGTTTGCTTGCAGCCCATTAACCATTAACCTGGGGTAGGCTTTGCGGCTTCCCTGGCCAGCGCCAAGAGGGCGTTCCTGGGCGCCCCCGGCTTGGGTGGTACTCGTTGGTTGTTGCCAATCTTTTCATTTGGCCCTTAAGAAAGCAGCTTGGCACCCACTCAGTTCCAGCTCTCGGAATGCTACCCGGTTTGGCTAAGTCTTGGCTCTGGGTTCAAATTCTGATCAGCTGCGTGCCAGTGGCCTGCCTCCTGCTGCCCAGAAATGGGCAGCAGGAGGCAAAGTAGCAACGGCCTTGACGGATCCTCAAGAGCTCATTGGAGGTTTTCCTAGGTAGGACATTGATGGGGGGACTTCTCGGTTGATGTAACTGAACAATCATCCCAGAAGCAGGCACTGGTGAACCAGGACTTCATGGAAGTGTCCAGGAGGACACAGATATTATCTGAACTTGGTTGTTTTCTTGCAGACATTTCATTATCCAACTAGGTAACATCATCAGTGCACTATCTAGTTGGGTAATGAAACTTCTGCAAGAAAACAACCAATCTCAGAGAGCATCAAAGATCCCACAGTCATCGTCCCCCTCCTCCCCCCTCCTTCTAGCACTGATGATGCTACCTAGTCAGGTAATGAACCCTCTGTATGAAAATCCCCAAGCTCAGAAAGCACCAAGAGCCCCTCATTTCAACCCTGAGCTACAAATATTGTTCTCCGTCAGTATAGATACTACCTTTTAAATGACTTTAATCTGTTCCCTAACATATGTGTTGGGCTAGGACTCCCAATCCCGGGAGGATGGGAGCTGTAGTCCAACCTGTTTCTAGAAGAGTTCATTAGAAGGATCTCGAGGCTGTTCAGCTGCTGGCTCTGCCCCTTCAGGTAGAGAAGAGCAGAGATGGAAAAAAGGATTAGGCGCTCCGACTCTTATTTTCCCTCCGTGGCTTCTGAGAATCCACCTTCTCCCACATCATCTGTGGCCTCTTTCTCCTTCCCCCCTCCCTTCCTCCCCTCCAAGCCCATCTCTGTTTCCACCCGGCACATGCACGCACACTCGCACGCACATCTGATTTGTCCTCCGGTCCTGCACCTCTGGAGGAAGCTGGCAGCCTGGACAGGCGCATCATTATGCTGGCTGGAAGGAAGCTGAGGTCTTCGCATCCAACCCACCTAGCCAGATACAAAGGCCCAAGTGTTCGGTGTCGTCACCACCACCCCCGACCCCACCCCACCCTCCCCGCTCGCCTGTCCTCCAAGGCTCAACAGGCTGGCTGTGTTGATTTAAGAATGTATGGATCTATATAAAGCCATTCCCAGCAACCGGGGCCAGGAGACGGATGTTTTCGGGGAACTCTAGTGAGGATGTGAAGAAGGGAGGAGAGGCAACAGCTCAACAACACGAATGTTGGAGAGGAAAACCAGCTGCTTGTCCCAAAAGTGCTTTTTCCAAGCTTCAACAGGACTTTCTTGGTTGTTGTTTTTTTTTCCTTTGGAAATGTTTCACTCTTCATCTGAAAACTTCTTCAGAACTTGCCTCTTCCATTTTTGGTGTCGGAGAGAGACCATTTCTGAAGCTGAAGTCTGGGACACTGACCTGGGTGGGTGGGTGGGTGGGTGGAGGAAGCAGTCCAACCACTCTCTTATAATTAGAGGACGGAGAAGGTTGGTTGCTTCCTCTCGCCCACTGGTTCCTAATGGACACCTTGCTGTTTCTAAAACTGGCTAAAATTTTAATTTCGATATACCTTTTTTGCAGTTTAATGTTTGAGAGAGATGAGCGGTTCAGAAATATAAAAAATAAATGTATTCATTGATTTAATTGATATCCCGCCTTGATCATTTGTATAAATCACTTAAGGTGGTGAACATATCTAATACTCCTCCTTCCTCCTCTTTCTCCCACAACAACAACCCTGTGAGGTGGGTTGGGTTGAGAGGGAGGGACTGGCCAAAAGGCACCCAGTTGGCTCTTGTGCCTAAAACAGGACTAGAACTCCCAGTCATCTGTTTTCATGGCTGAACTTGAACTCCTGGTCTCCTGATTTTTAACCTGGTGCCTTAACCACTAGATCAAACTGGCTCTCCAAAATAAATAAAAAATATTAAAACAAAACAAGTGTGCTTCCCCCTCTCTTGAGCTTCCCCCAATCTCTGGTTTCCCTGCTCCAAAAAAGACCCCCAAAAGCTCAGGTGTTGATGGCGTTAGAGGTATCAGCCCAGGGTGTAGCCTATTTTGAGCAAAGCTGCCTTTTGCAATTGATTGACGGTGCTCTTGTCAATGCTTGATGGTGTTCAGCCGCTGCTCCAGATGTTTTAGAGTTGCACCCAAGGTGCCTATTACTATTGGAACTACTTTTGCTTTCCTTTGCCACAGTTGTTCTATTTCTGTTTGCGGGTCTTTGTATTTCATTATCTTCTCCAGTTCTTTCTCTTCTGTTCTCCTGTGTCCAGGTCCTGCCATGTCCACTATCGTTATCATTATTGGCATTGTGTGTGTATATGTGTGAGACAGAAATTACACTCTTTGTGACACCTCTCTTTTTTTAATAATTTAAGGGTAATGATGATCTGGAGCTGATCTTCACTAATATGATGCAACGGCTCTTCCAGTAGTTAAGTAAATAAATAAAGTAAATTGCTATTTTATTGATTGTATATATGTTAATTTATTATAAGTCAGCAAGGAAGATTGGGTTTTTTTCACCTTATCAACGATCAACTTTACTGCCTTTTCCACAGATACAGAAAATCAAGCACTTCCCTCTGATTGATTAGATTATTTTTGAAAGATTTGGGCTTTTCTTCATTTACCTAGCTGAATACCTTTCTGCTCTCTTTTAAGTTTTTAACATTGCCTGGAGCTTTATTCCTTTCCTGCTCTTATTTCCTCTTTGGGTGTAAATTGTTGCTTTAATCACATGATTAAATCATTCCCATTTTTACCTGGGGAATTTGTTGCCAGTACCTCTAATGATAGGGAAGGGAAGGGAAGGGAAGGGAAGGGGAGGGAGGGAGGGAGGGAGGAAGGGAGGGGGAGGGAGGGAGGGAGGGAGGGAGGGAGGGACAAGAAATTAAGGAGGGATGGAGGGGGAGGGAGGGAGGACAAGGAAAGAAGGAGGGAGGGAAGGAGAAGGAAGGGAAAGAAGGAAGGAAGGACAAGGAAAAAAGAAGGGAGGGAGGGAGGATTGATTTTCACAGGTGCTTAACTGAGTTTTCTTTGGGTTCCTGTTTTACCTGTGGGGGCCCTTCCTGATTTACTGAATCAGCCCTTTCAGATTTACATCCTCTATGGAGCGCACTTAATTGAACCATTCCGTTTTGATGAAGAACAGGGCAATGGGGCAAGGCCTGGGCTGGCAGAAGGGAAAGCAGTGAACCGGAGCCACCGTCCCATCCGTCCTGAAAGTAACGGAGGCAGCCGGGGCCGGTCTCTGGCGAGTGCGCCAACAGCCACCGCCCCTGCAGAGGAGCATGAAAGGGGCCTTTGTAGTCTCAGGCCGGGCATGCCAGGAGCCAGGGAAAGGGCTGGGCGCTGTGACCTCCTGCCAGTTATTTATAAGGGCCAGCAGGTATTCCATATCCACCCCGAGCCCATTGCTGGAGTCCGTGGCAAACTCACCTGATCCTGCGTGGCCACTGCCAGCCTTCCCCCCCCCCCCCAGGGCTGAGGAGCCAAAAGTTGGCTGACATCATCCAGTGGCTTCTTCTGGGCTCAGGGAGTCCCCAATAAGGCCAGGCCAGACATGCATATACAGTATGTAAAGAATGTCTCTTCTTAAAAGACCTGATTTGGGAGCTTCCCATTCCACATTTTTAACTGGAGTACCACCCTGCATCTCTCGAACACCAGAGGAGGGATCAGTTATCCATCCAAAGCTGCTATCAACTATTCCTGCCTGCCTGCCTTTGTTTGGAAAGGAAATGCTGGGGAGGCATCAGGCTAGAAAGTGGGAGACAGGGAGTTCTAGTCCTGCCTTAGCCATGAAAGCCAGCTGGGTGACTTTGGGCCAATCACTCCCTTTAAGCCCAAGTCACCTCACAGGGTTGTTATGGTGGAAAAAACTGGTGGGGGGAAAAAACTGGTGGGGGAAGGTGTGTTGGATACATCGGCCACCTTGAGTTCCTTGTAAAATAATAAAGATGGGATACCAGTAATCAAAATAATTAAAATAAAAACAGAAATAGCAACAGCATATGAGGGGCTCTCCTCCCACCTACCCCCTCTGCCCCATCCCGTCAACAAAATTTGTTCCTCGAGGAAAGATTATTGCACACACCCAAAGCATTGCCAGAAAGGCTCCAGCCAGTTGCTGCAAATACCATAATCCTCTCCCACATTCCACCTAGAGCAGCATTTGCACACAAGTGGGAAGCATATTTCATAGAAATGTACTTAGGTATATGTATCTTCATTTCATACTCCCATCCTTCAAGGAGTTGGTGGTTTTTTAAAAAAAATATTGCAGTGGTTCTGCTGTGGGTGGAAAGAAAGGTAGTATTTATATTTGGCTGAGATTTGCTTCACCCTGATTGTTAAACAGGTCCCCAATGGCTGGGCTCACACAGTGCCTAAATTCCTAAAACATGGTTTCCAATGTTTTCGTGTCAAAGAAGTAGGCTTTGTGTTGTTAGTCAGCCTAGTCTTCCTGGTTGACTAACACCCCAATTAAGTTCTGAATTTAGCCAGTTTAGTACCTCAGATGTGGGGCTCTAAAATTCCCTTTTTCTTTGCCTCCTTTCTTGTGCAACCTGCTGCTTTTCCAAGATTCAAACTTCAGCTCCTAAATTTCACCAGTGTGTCTTGTGGCTATCACCATGGCCAGAAGGTGTCAAGCTGTCAGGAACTCCCCAATTTGAGGGGAAAGAGAATTCTTCAAATAGTTATTTGGCAAAAAGAGGGTTTTTTTTTTAAAAAAAGAGTACCAATAGAAGTTAATATTTGTAGCTCAGAGTTGAACTGTGGTGGTCTATGAGCTTGGTTGTTTGCCTGCAGACACTTCATTACCCAACTAGTTAATATCATCACTGCTAGAGGGGGTAGATTTGTGGAGAGGAGGAGGAGGAGGAGAATTATGACTTTGGAGTCTTGAGCTTGGTGATTTCCTTGCAGATGCTTCATTACCCAACTAGGTAACATCATCAGTGCTGGAAGGAAGGGGATTTTGTGGGCAGGAGGAGGAGGAGGAGAAGAACTGTGAGGTCCTTGTTTCTCTCTGAACTTGAGGGTTTTCTTGCAGACGTTTCATGACCCAATTAGATGACATCATCAGTGCTAGAAGGGAGTAGGGTTGGCTCTTATTTTAAGGGACTAGTTTACATTTTCATAGTCATTTTGAGAATGAACAACCCAAACATAGAGAGAATTTAGTTCAGATCCTCCTGCCCTTTCTTATTTCACATTATTTTTTTGTCTGTTTCGAGCCTACCAAAGGTCCATTTCTTGACCTCCTCAGGCCAACATGGAGGATATGGTCTTGGCTGCCTCTGCTGTCTGAGCAAACCCAACCTCTTCCTTAGAGCCCCAGCACACTGCCTTCTCACCCAGCCGGAGGAGCGCATCCAGCGGGCGGAGGCGATTCTCTGCCTTGTTTGCCCTCGTAATGCACGAATGGGAAGGACTCGCCATGGCAAAGCAAACAGATGAAATTGTATGGAGCGAAGAGCTGGGCAGGAATGGCATCAGTTGCCACCTCCAGCTGCCAGCCTCAACAAAAGCCTGATGGGTGTGGATCAGGATGTGGGGCATCCTGGTGGAGATTGGGTGGATGCGTGGGATCCTCACCCAGGGGGAAGCTGGTCTGGCAGGTAAATTCACCTGCAAATACGTCCCAGGTGAGGATGCTAGGGCAACCAATTCTCACGCTGGAAGGCTACCTTTTGCTGGCTTGTTGATTGATGTAGAGCAGGGCTTCCCAACCGTGACCACTTTAAGATGGCTGGCTGGGGAATTCTGGGAGTTGGAGTCCACCCATCTTAAAGGGGCCAAGATTGGAAACCCTAATTTAGAAGTTGGTATTCCATCAAGCAGTGCTCAGCCATTGAAGACACAACATTGCAAACCAGTCAATGGAGATAAGCACTCCCCACAACCTGCTTGAATCTCTGCCTCCAAGGTTCCTCACAAACTAGGAGACCAGTTTGGTTTAGTGGGTTAAGGCACCAGGCTAGAAAACTGGAGACCCTGAGTTCAAGTCCCACCTTAAGCATGAAAGCCGGCTGGGTGACTTTGGAGCAAATCACCAGGAGACTGGGAGTTCTAGTCCCACCTTAGGCATGAAAGCTGGTGCGTGACTTTGGGCCACCCTTTCTCAGCCCAATCCACCTCACAGGGTTGTTGTTGTGGGAAAAATAAAAGGAGGAAGGTGTGCTGGATATGTTCACCATCTTGAGTTATTTGTAAAAATAATAATGGTGGGATGCAAATAAATAAATAAAATAAACTCCAGCCTGCAAGTGCTGCCTACCTTGCTTTGGTTTTCTGTACCTTTCCCACCCGAGTTCCGCCTGTTCTTATTTTTGTTTCCCAGATCTGCTCTCTGACTCTTTTTTCTTCTTTCTTTCTTCTTTCTTTCTCCTCACATTGCCTGTTTTTTCGTGGTGCCAAGCCTGGAGCTGATTTCAGGATCTTCTTTACAGCTTCCATCTGACCATTGTGGTCAACCCCAGCCAGCACACACCAGGCCTTAGCATAATCAGCGCTTTGCTCAAAAGGGTCCATGGGAAGAAGGAAGGAAAAAAACACAAGATGGACTGAAGTGTTTTTCATTTGGAATGAGAACGGAGGGTGACGCCAGGTCGTGGGCTCTGGCAGATAAATTTAGCACTTCTTAAGAATCCAGGTGGCTGTTCTTTCTTCTTTTCTGTCTAGCCTGAACCCCCCCTGAAAAAGGATATTGAAGAAACATTCACCTGGGCCCAAACAGGCTACAGTCCTTTCTCTCGTCTGGATGAAAGCATTTTTCAAACCAGAATGAAACTTTTATTAGTTCAAGGGATGCTTGCAGAGCTGTTGGGTGCATGCATTGTAATGAGACAGACAGAGCAAAAATAAAAAAAACAACCACCTTCTTAATAGCCTTGCTCCAGGGAGCAATCTAGGAGGACCAGTTACTACTATTTTGTTTTTTGCTACAAGTGGAATTGTCCATACTTTCAGAGATTTCTATTTCTAATCCCACTTAATGTATGGCTGCTTAATTTGCTGAGGTTTGAGGGGCCCTTAGTGGTCTCTGAGCTTGGTTGTTTTCTTGCAGACGTTTCATTACCAAACTAGGTAACATCATCAAAGCTGCACTGATGATGAGTTATCTAGTTTGGCATGAAACATCTGCAAGGAAACTACCAAGCTCAAAGAACACCAAAGACCGCACAATTCTCCTCCTCCTCCTTTTCCTCTCTGCAAGCCCCACTCCTTTCTAGCACTGATGATGCGACCTAGTTGGATAATGAAACGTCTGCAAGAAAACAAGTAAGCTCAGAGAGCACCAAGGACCCCACAGTCTCCTCCCCCCTCCCCCTTCTCCTCTTCTTCCCTTCTACTCCACAACCCACTCCCTTCCAGCACTGATGATGGTACCTAGTTTGGTCATGAAATGTATGCAAGAAAACCACCTAGCTCAGAAAGCACCAAGGACCCCTCATTTCAACCCTTAGCTACAAAGATTCTCCTCCATCAGCATACTGAGGTTTTTACCACTCTTGTCCAATGTGATGTTTAAGGGATCGTAGTCCAGGTGTTTCAAGGCTGCCTGGACCACTCATCTTCTGGACTGGTCACATTTCGATACTTGATTACTTCCACAGGTAGCAAAGCTGCCTTTGTCCAATCCTGGGCTCCCTTTCATTCTAAAGGCTGCTTTATAAAACTGCACTTCCTCTTGACTGGGTTTTGAAGAAGCGTCTTAATTATCGCCTCCCTCCTCCCCCTTCGCAATTTCTTGGCTCCAGGAAAGAAAAGTGTTCAGCTTAACTTCAGCTTTTTCATGGGAAACAAAAGCAAGTTTGTCTTCCATGCATACTTCGCAGTCATCAACCTGCTGTGGTTTGGTTTGGTTTTGTTCTGAAATGCAAAAGCTCGTGCATCCATTTGTATGAGTCAGGCAGGTGGGAAACGGTTCCAGATGAGTGAGGCCCATTCAGTCTGGGATATCCTGGTGGGCCTGGACCATTTTTGAACCAGCTCCTGGTTTCCTTTTGGCTAAGGTGGCCCGTTGGCATCTTACCAAGCGAACTCAGAGAACGGGCATCCCCGATTGGTTTTTACGACGAAGAACGGTAAATCCCAAACCAGGAAACAATATCCTGTTCATTTGAGCCACACCTTGCCTTTATCACGGTGCAAGAGAAGCAACCAGGAAGCTGAAATGCCTGTGTGTGCCTTCTTCCTCCTGGTTTATTCTGGACCCAGGCAGAGAGAGAGGTTGCCATCCCCAGAGAGCCAAACTACATGCAGGTGCTCATTTGGTGCTCAATGCGATGCTGAACAGTTGCCTAGGGGGACTTGGGCAGAACAGAATACAGCAGTCCAGCCTCGAAATAAAGCTTGCTATCCTCAGCAAGGTCAGCCCATAGATTTATTTTTACTTATTTTTTTTAATCCTGCCTTTATTACTACATAAGTAACTCAAGGCAGTGAACATATTTCTGAATATGCCTTTCTCCTCCTAGTTTCCCCATAACGACAACTGTCAGGTGAGTTGGGCTGAGAAGAGTGACTGGCCCAGTCACCCAGTTGGCTTTCCTGCCTAGGGCGGGACTAGAACTCACTGTCTCCTGGTGATTGGGTAAAGTTACCCTGTCTGGTTTTCATGTCTAAGGCGGGACTAGAACTCCCTGTCTCCTAGTGATTGACACAAAGTCACCCAGCTGGCTTTCATGTCTAAGGCGGGACTAGAACTCCCTGTCTCCTAGTGATTGACACAAAGTCACCCAGCTGGCTTTCATGTCTAAGGCGGGACTAGAACTCCCTGTCTCCTAGTGATTGACACAAAGTCACCCAGCTGGCTTTCATGCCTAATATGGGACACTGAGCCTGTACAGCTCGGCGGCTTGATTCCCGTGAGGGAATAAACTGCGTAGGGACAGGCGTACTGGCATTCAGGCGTACCGCGGGTAAGATAACATTGCCCGAAAAAATTCCTTTCACAGAGGCAGCCAGCCACTTCGCTGATCCCTGGCTAACACGTGCCATACGCTAAAAAAAGGGGGGGGGGGACTAGAATTCACCATCTCCTGGTTTCTAAGCCAGCACCTTTGCCACTACACCAAACTGGCTCTCTGGTAGCTTGGTGGCAGCCTCTCTTAGAGGACAGCCACGACTGCAAGTAGACCTCTGTTGAAGAACTGAGAGACGCACTTCAGCTCAGGGGCCTCGCTCTTTTTGTTTTTCCTTCCCTGGCAAAGGTGGCACAGAGAAGCTGCAGAGGCCTGACCTTCTCTCCAGCCAGTCTGTGGTGTTTTCATTAAGAAGGTGTTGCTGGAATGACGTTTTGCCCATCCAGCTCTCCGAATAAAGAGCTCTTTCTGGTCAGCGTTTTATCCTAACCCACCTTGGCCTGGAAACTCTTAAAAAACAGCCCTGCGAAGGAAAGGGGAGAGATGGTCAAACGGAAAAGACGGGCAAGGAGGAGGAGGAGATGGTCACCTCTCTTCTCACTTGGGAAAGTTGTCATTTTGGGCAGGCTGGAGGTCACGGAGAGATTGGTGGGCACTGCAGGGATGGTTTGCGCCATCCTCCTCTACACGTCAGGGTGACAGTTGCAATTAAAGCTTTGCCTCTATTTTAGGCATGGACACCTCTGGGTTCCTTTAAGTGTTGCATCAGCCTTGCATTCATCTGTGCAGGCTTGGCTGGGGATGAGGGGAGGTGTAGCTCCTCCGAATGTCAAAGGCATCTGGTCGAGGAAGACCTTTTTTAGATTTTGTAGCATCTGATGCGCCCTTCCCAAGGCAGAGAGTGGGGGACGCGTGCGAAACTTCTCCCCGCATGTCTTGACCTGGCTGATTTCTGCCTAGCGAGCCCGGAAGCCTGCGGGGGAGGGGGCTCCGGCTCGGGCGTCCTCTGGTCTTTCCCCGTCCGACCGGGCGTCGGCCACCGCCCCCCCCCCGGACACAGAGGCCCCTTTTTCCCTCCCGGCCGGGGTGTTGTTTTTTCCAGGAATGTGCGGAATCGCGCTGTGTCCGGCCAGCCGGCGGATCCACGCACACTGCCTCCATTCAAGCCGGCGCCCGAGACGGCCGAAACCGCACCGCGGGCTGGCTGGCTGGCACCCCGCGGGCAGCGGCCGATCCGCCCCTGCCAGAGCAGGCTTCGCGGCCGGCGGAGCCGGGGCGGAGCAGCGCCCTCCTTCCCCGGGCTGCCCTCCGAACGGGGCGCCGGGCTGCAGCTCCTCACCGGCCCTAAAGCATCCTCTGCCGGGTCCAGAACTGGAGGAAGGGAGCGGTTCTCCCACCTCCCTTCGGGAGGGCGCCAGGTTGGGGAAGGCGGATGTCGCAGGACAAGCAGAAGGGAAGACCCGAAAATCGGGAGGGCCTGGAAGCCCCTTTTCCGTCTGACCCATCGGGTTAAATTGTATAGTGTTAATTTTCTTCGTGAGCTGCGAGAAAACTTCCTTCGGAAAAGGGGCGGATAGCTCAGAGTTAAATGAGGGGTCGTTGGGGGATCTTTTTTGCAGATGTTTCATGACTGGACTAGGTAGCATCATCAGTGCCAGAAGGATGGGGGGGGGTTTGCAGAGAGGAGGAGGAGGACTGTGGCTTCCTTGGTTCTCTCTGAGTTTGGGGTTTTTCATGTAGATGTTTCATGACCCAACTAGATAAGTTCATCAGTGATAGGAGGGAGAGGGTTTGTAGAGAGGAGGACGAGGTTGAGGACTGTGGGGTCTTTGGAGATCCCTGAGCATGGTGGTTTTCTTGCAGATATTTCATGACCCAATTAAGTAACATCATCAATGCAAATCCACTTTCTTCTACCGGTAATACTGATGATGTTATCAAGTTGGGCAATGAAACATCTGCAAGAAAAGCACCCAGCTCAAGGAGCACCCTGGCTCTTATTTGTAGTATGCGTAGTCCTCCCTCTCACCCACCCTGGCTCTTCTTCCTGGAAGAGCAAGGAACCCCACTCGGGAAGGCCATGCGCAAACTCAGGACGTGCTTTCAGGATGTGCCCCAAGCGTGCTCCTCCCTGACCCCATTGCCCAGGTGTTGGTGCCCCAGTGAGTTAGTGATTAATCTGCTCTGCAAGGGCAGCGGGTGGGGGTGGGATCTGAGGCCCTGGGCCCCTCCTCCAAGAGATGGGCATTGTGTTTGAGGAGTAAACAACCCTGGGTCACAGACTGCCCTGCGTGGGTGGCAGTAAAAGGTAACTGGGCCTTCTTGGAAGGGGGTCTTCAGGAGCTGGATGGGAGTTGAAATTAGTAGGAGGGGGAGTCCTTTGCACCCCTCTCCAGTTGCTCTTCATAGTCTACTCCAGGGCTATACAACCTTGGCAACTTTTAAGACTTGTGGACTTCAACTCCCAGAATGCCCCAGCCATTGATGTTGAGAAATGAGCAATTAGCCCACTTTCAGTAGAAAGCTAGCATGTCAGGGAGAAAGGTCTTTCTCCCTGAAATGTGTGTGTGTGTGTGTGTGTGTGTGTGTGTGTCCAAGTAATCTGAACACAGCACCATTGCCTTCTCTTACAGGTTGTGGCAGCTAACATAGGGATCGCCAAACTTGGCAACTTTAAGACTTGTGGACTTCAAATCCCAGAATTCCCCAGCCAGCATACCATGGGTACCATGTCTGTGCCTTGTGTGTGTGTAAATCATGCTTTGTTGGTCAGGATATCAATACTGTAGACTAGTGTTTCTCAACCTTAGCAATTTGAAGATGGGTGGACTTCTGGGAATTGAAGTTCACCCATCTTCAAGTTGCCAAGGTTGAGAAATATTGATGTAGACACTGCAATTGAAACAGAAGTTAAGAGAATTTCATAGATATTGGTTATCTATTTTTTTTCTGGATTATACTTTTCTCTTAAAATCGTTTCTGTGATTTAGATGATAGGGCAGAGGTTATTTGGAAAAGGAAAGCAAGATTTCATGGTGTATCTAGGCATGGTTGACTTGGAAAAAATATGTCAACAGTTATTTGTTTATTATCAATAATAATCCAACTATTTGTAAGGCCTCACTAGGGGTTAGGAGTCATCATATCCCCATGGCAGATTTATAAATGTTTCAGAGGAACTTTTTTTTTGGTTCTAATCATCCCGAAAAGCAAGAGCGAAAGACACAGAATTGAAACCAAGACACCGCTCTGAGCTGTCTCTAAAGCACGATATATTAAATCAACTCTTACCCTTTTCCCAACAGAGAGCACATGTATTTAAATATAAAGCCATTACAAAATATATATATATATATTTGAATTATATTCCCTGTTCCACTTCAGGCTGTGGCGTAATCGTCTTTGGTGTAACCAAACCCCTTTCTGTACGTGTAACAATGGAAGTCCTCACCAAGCTTGATTCTGACCTAAACAGGTTTGAGTATCCCGAGACAAAATTTCAATCACCGACTGTAACATTTTCATTGAGACAGCAAAGTCCTAGGCTGCAGCACAACCTCTTCCCTCTTCGTTTACATATGGACATTCACCATAAGTCCATTCCTGGAGAGAGAAAACATAGCTAATTGAAACATTCCGAGTGAGGCCCCTCAGTCCGAGATGGTGGGGTTTTGCCCTTGGGGAATCCATGCTGACCCATGACCTCCATGTCAACGTGGACAGGGAGCCGCCACTGGTCCTACCAGTCTGCCCTTGATAGCAGCAAGGCATGGAACTGGGGGGGTTTTCCTGGCTGTTCCCTGCTCCCTGTTACTGTGGGCACAAGAGTCTGTTGAAGCAGAAGGTATCGTTGACCATGATGAGATTTGGAAAGTTCATCTGAATCAGGTAGACCAGGCCTCCCGGTACGCTCCTTTCCTCTACCCATGTTGTAAGTTGGCTGTTGATGGGAGGGAACATCTGGTGGATGGTCTTCCTGGTGATTTTGGCCGAGTTTCTCTGATCCGTCCAGTGTCCTTCCTTTTGATTTGGTGGTAGGGCAGCAGCCTTATGAGGCGTTGAGCAACGAACGGCTGTAGAGGCTCTGGTAGTAGGAACCGGTCTCGCCGAGTGAGGTGGAGCTCTCATAGGTATGTTTACTTTCCACCGAGTGTGGAGAGTTGTAGCCGCTATACGCCATAGCCTGCTCGTAGGATTTAAGGTCAATCTTGTGGCTTTGCTCGGTGGACATCAAGTTGGTGATGGAAAAAGGATGATTGAAGTTGAACTGAGGGTCCATTTTGAGATCGTTCGGAAGATCCAGGTTGGTAATGGAGTTGGCAAAGTAGTGACTAGTCATAGATTGGGAGATGGGAGCTGGGGAGGCCTCGGACGCCGGGGAGGAGCCCTGAGCTCCAGAACAATCAAGTTGAACCAAACTTCTTTGCTCCTCAGAACCATGGGAGGTGTCTGAATGGCCGGACTCGGCTCCTTCTGAACCAGGGTTGGGACTCTGACCTTCCTGAAGGCCTTCAGAAACCTTTGAGGCTTGCTCTCGAGCGTGGGAAGCCTTGGAGTTGGTCTTCTTAGCCTTATCCTCGATTTTGAAACGCTTCTGGCGTCTCAGGTAGCAGCCATTTTCAAACATGTTGCCCGAGTTGGGGTGGAGGGCCCAGTAGGACCCCTTGCCTGGCTTGTCTGGCGAACGGGCCACCTTGACAAAGCAGTCGTTGAAAGACAGCGAATGGCGAATTGAGTTCTGCCAACGTTGCTGGTTCTCACGATAGTAGGGGAAGAGATCCATGATCCACTGGTAGATCTCGTTGAGGGTCAGCATTTTGCTGGGGGCCTGCTGAATGGCCATGGTTATGAGAGAGATGTATGAGTAGGGCGGCTTGGCATGGGTCAGCGTGCGCCGGTAGGACTTGTTGATCTCCTTGGGCCTGCTCATGTTTGGGGAGGAGTAACCCAGAGGGGCCATGGGCTGGCCAACGTTTTGGTAGGGTGACAGTGAATTGAGAGTGGGGGGCTGGGCTCCCAGTGGCGTCAACACTGGGCTGACCGGAGATGCCACCGTGGGGAGACCCATGGCGCTGGTGGCGTTGGTCAGTCCCGTGACAGAAGGGCTGCTCAAGCCGCTGTTTGGGTAACTCATATTTATAGAATTGGGAGAACTCAACGGATTGAGGGTCACATAAGAATTAATGGGGTTCATCGGCCCCAAACTGGACGCCATTGTGCTGACGGAAGGAAACACCTGAGGAAAAGAGAAGAAAGACTTGGTCAGAAGATACGTTCTGTGGGGAGAGAGTCACAAAACAGGCAGAAAATCCATAGGTGAAGCTTTTTCCCCACTGTGGGGATCAAGCTGAACATTGATTTATGCTGCTGCTTCCAAGATAGTTCTAAGAGAAGCAGAGGCTCAGCTGCTGACGGTACAATCCTCTGAGACTTGTTGGTCTCAGGAGAGAATAATAGAAAGGGAAGACACAGCAAAGTTTATCTAGGGAGCTAGAAGGACAGGGCCCCAATGATTCATAGGGGCTAGCCCAATGTAGTTTCATGGCATTTACAGAACTGTTATCTCTGTTTCATTGAATGGATCAGCCCAACATTTTTTCTGTGAGGTCTTGCATTACCTACCACTCATTGGAAGGAGTTTTTTTCTGTTCCCTTTCCCAACAACACCCCAAAATGTCACCAAACTATAATTTTGATTGTGACCGAAGGAGAAATTTAGTCAATGCCCACCTGGAATACAACCACATTGATTACATTTTATTTTTGTTAACTGTAAGCAGAATAAAATTTAGAAGACTAAACCTCTGGTCCCAGTGACCAACCCAGACTGGATCTAGCAAAAAGGAAACGGTGAATTTGCATAGGGTTTTATAGAAGACAGGAAGTGCACCTGAAGAGGTGAGCATAGGGTGGGAAAATCCAGGTTCAGATCCCAGAACAGTTAGGATATTCCTGGACCTGAATCATGAACACCAAGCAAGGTGGGAAAGATTAGAAAGCAGGGCTAGAGACTCAAATCAAAGCAGCTTTCTCCAAGCCAAAGTCTTTCAGATGATTTGGACTACAGCACCCAGAAGTCACAGCCATCTCTTAGCTCTGGGATTTGTAGTGGAAACATAGCATTCCAACTTCGTTGGAAACTCTATGATGGCACACAAACACACAATCTCCTCAAGGAACAGGATTCTCAGACTTCTAGAGAACTTCAATTCCCAAGTTCCCATAAGCCAGCAGAATGTCCTCTCATTCACACAGTGATCCAGGCAAGTCTCTCGTGTGTGCAAAGTACTTTGGGCTATTTTAAATCACATTCTGTGCAATAAAAGTATCCCAGAGAGCATATCTGAAATTAAAAATATTACATATGGTATACAGAAAGTGATGGCAGAAATTTTGGGCTCAGTTGTGGTTGTTAGTCAAGGGTTACCTGAATAGTTCCCATCACCACCATTGGCAACACCATGATCACTGTGAAGACTGGACTTTGTGGTTTAACATCTATTTTTGCGGTTCAATAAAAAAAGAGTATATCTATCTCAAAGTTAGAACAAGAAGCAATGGATGGAAATTAATTAAGAAGACAGCCAACGTAGAAATAAGAAGAAATTTCCTGACAGTGAGAACAATTAATTAGTGGAATAGCTTGCTTCCAGAAGTTGTGGGTGCTCCAATCCTGGAGGTTTTTAAGAAGCGATTGGACAACATTTGTCTGAATTGTTCTATCTAGGGCTTCCTGCCTGAGCAGGGGGTTGGATTAGAAGACCTCTAAGGTTCCTTCCGACTCTGTTGTTCTGTTATTTTGTGCCTTGTGCTTAGGAAAGAACACTTGGGAGAGTCATCCTCAAATGACGTCTGATCCTCAAGCAGTAACTCATCACCTCGGAGCAAAAAAACGAACTTTCGGTTGACTCTGATTTGGCTGGCTTTGTCTTGGATGCGTATTGCAGCTTAGTTTGGTGGGCCAAACCTTCTAAATCCTTTTTAGAATAAGGGAAGGAGATTAGTAGTAACCAAGGCCAGGGTCCCATTGTCTCTGAGATCACAGATGGCTTTTGAACCGTCTTTCCTTATCTTAGATTAAAAGGAGCTATTTCAGGGCCACTCTCGAAGACCCTTGTCACAGGACTGGGATTTACTAGCCAGATGTTTCTTAGGTCCAGTAGGAACTTTCCCCCCTAAGATGGACAGCAACCTTTGGAACAAGCCCTGGGAGGATTCCTTGACAAGGACATTTGGAAACCCATGCAAAATTCCTCATCTATTGCTCCAGGGGTCAAATCTCTAAGGGTGAGGAGCAAATACAGCTAGTCCTCGATTTATGACTACTGATGTATGTTGCTAAGTGAGACATTGGTTAAGTGAATTTTGCCACCATCGTTAAGTGACTCACTGCAGTTGTTAAGCTAATCACATGGTTGTTAAGTGAATCTGGCTTCCCCGTTGACTTGCCTTGTCAGAAGGTCGCAAAAGGGGATCACGTGACTTGGCGACACTGCAACTGTCATAACTATGAGTCAGTTGCCAAGCACCCAAATTTTATTCACGTGACTGTGGGGATGTTGCAACAATCGTAAGTGTGAAAAACGGTCGTAAGTCAATTTTTCAGTGCCATTGTAACTTTGAACGGTCACTAAATGAACGGTTGTAACTCGAGGCCTACCTATGTATCTTTATAAAGGTAGGGTGATGTGTGCTGTTTGTCCCAGATCGGTCATGTATTTACCAATAAGTCAGCTGTGCTGCATACTTAGGAGTTTGGTTGTTTCTGACACCAGAATGGATGCAGCAGACATAACTTGCCACATAAATTATATATGTGCGAGGCAGCAGTTGTTATAATTATTTTTCCTTATAGGCAGCTAAAAACAATAAGGATGAACCTTATCCTGGCTCAGTTGTTCGACTGGATACTCTTCATGGAGTCTAAACATTTCTGCATAATTCTGTGAGCTGCGGCCAGCTTTTTCTTCAAAATGAATATTCACGGGCTCTATGAAATATTAGAATTATAGATAATCAGTTACACAGCCTATAGGGTCTAAAGTCTCCCAGTACTTGAGGACTGTCATAGAGGGGAAAAGGCCAACCTATTCTCCAAAGCATCAGAAGGCAGGACAAGAAGCAACAGAGGCAACGGAAACTAATCAAGGAGAGAAGCAACCTAGAACTATGGAGGAATTTCCTGACAGGGAGGACAACTCATCGTAGAACCCTTTGACTCCAGAAATTGTGGGTCTTCTAACACTGGAGGCTTTCGGAAATAGACGGGACAACCATTTGAACGGGATGGTATAATCCAGTGTTTCCCAACCTTGGCAACTTGAAGATGTCTGGACTTCAAGTCCCAGAATTCCCCAGCCAGCGAATGCGAATGCTGGCTGTGGAATTCTGGGAGTTGAAGTCCAGACATCTTCAAGTTGCCAAGGTTGGGAAACTCTGGTATAATCGCTCCTGCTCAAGCTGGGAGTTGGGCCTCTGAGGTCCCTTCCATCTCTCATTCTGTCTTCTAGGGCAGGGGTCTCCAACCTTGGCAACTTTATGCCTAGCCGACTTCAACTCCCAAAATTCCCCAGCCAGCTGGCTGGGGAATTCTGGGAGTTGAAGTCCTCCAGGCTTAAACTTGCCAAGGTTGGAGACCCCTGTTCTAGAGTGTATCAAGTCCAATTTAAATCTGGAATTGGGAGCTGTGGGTTGAACTCTCCAGCTATGGCAAAAAGGTGGAAAACTTTGGAAGAATTAATCTTTGTTTTCCGGGAAGGCAAAGCAATTCTGCTCACACAGGGCATGGGTTCCCTCATTTCTCCTTTTTTTTTATTTGCATTTGGTGAATTCCAGCATTCTTCCCTCTAGGTTTTGACAAGTCTCGGGATGGGGGAATAAAAGAGCTTGAATTGCAGTTTTGGGGAGGGAAGATTTGGTTCCTCCATGGCCGCTCTCATCTTCCAGATAGGCCCAAATCCTCTCCAAACAGCCCAGCAGATGCGGGGATTGTGCAAGTGAGCCCAGGGCCGTCACCCCTCACCCTTCCCCCTGAGTAGGCAGCCTTGGACGTTAGCATCTGTTGTTTGCCTGGGGTCTGGCAATCAATGCTGCTGGGCTTGGTTCTCTCCCAAAAGGACAGAGGGAGCTCTTATCCCCACCCCACGTGGACAAGATGACCTTTAGAACTTGAGAGCAGCAGGGCTGCGGCCCACCCCTTAGTTGGGAAACCGGAGTTCAGCCCCCTGGCGCAATTGAGAGAAAGACGGAGAGAGGGATGCAGAATTTAACAGAATGACAGAGTTGGAAGGGACCTTGGAGGTCTTCTAGTCCAACCCCCTGCTCACGCAGGAGATCCTATACCATCCTGGACCAAATGGCAGTCCAATCTCTTCTTAAAAACCTCCAGTGTTGAAGCACCTACAGCTTCTGAAGGCAAGCCCTCCCACCGATTGAATGTTCTGATCTTTTCAAATCTTCTTCAACCTCTGTTATTTTATCAATCCAGCCGACCTCTGACCCATGCCCTGCAGATGTGCTTGGCTGCAGTTTCCATCCCGACCCCTTATCCAGTATTGCGGGTACAGATTAGGAAAAAGCTCCATTCCATCGGGATAACAGTCGATTAACTGAATTGGGAGAGTCACTTTGATTCCCCAGTCAGAGGGCAAGCTTGGGAAGGCTTACTCAGAAGCACGTCTTGCATGTGATCCCAAAAAGTGAGCCCACCCCCACTCCCATCGCAACTTCAGCCCCGAGCAATTGCAACACTGTGCACCCTGCGTCCCCCCAGACCACTGTTGTTTTTTAAATTCACATTTTGTCCTTCCTTAAACAACCAAGCTGGTGGCGAATGACGATCCATTTGTACGAGCACCTTGAGTTGGGGATCAAGTTCTTAACTAAAGAACTCATGATCCTTTAGGGCTAATCTGGGTTCGATGAATGGGTTTTAAAAACTTCCAAGGACTAACCCACCCCCACCCTCCAAAGTTGGGATTCATTGGACCACCTTTAGTTACTTTTTGCAATATAAGGAAAGAGTCAGAAAGTCTGTTCCGTGTTAGAAACAGCCTGTTTCTCTTAGATGATTCCTTTCCCTAATTTTGCTGGTCTCCAGATTATTTGGTTTATAATCCAAAATCTGCATGAGATACGCATGACAATAATTCCAAAGAAACATGCTTTTTGGCCTTCCTGCTCCCTCCCTCCCTCCCTTACTCACACTAAGGATCCCAGCAGGGGTAAAAACATGTAAAACCTCTTATCAAACAAAAATCAGCTAAGTATACAAAGGCGAACTAGCCATTCAACTGGGGTCTTCGGCATGAGTGGGAGGCATCCCAGAGGAAGGGTGACTCTGCTTACCACCCAGGAGTGGGGTGAGGGCAATGGATTAAAGTCCCTTCCCCAACCAGGTACTCTGTACTTGCCCTGATAACTGCAGTTCCCAGAATTCAGGGCACCAAATCGGGCTGAGCCAACCTATCCCAACCTCCCTGCAAATTTCATTCCTCCCCCCCCCCCCCCACTCCAATTTGCTGGCTTCTGGTCAAAAGCAAAAGCAGAGGTACAAGGAGGAACTACGTGGCAAATGCGGTGTCTGTGCTGTCCCTCGGTGTTTGTGTTGACTGCATGTTCTGTCACTCTTGCTCAAACTTTAGCCGGCCAAATTGGACCCCTCCCCCAGACCACAGGTGCCCCCACCATCCCTTCCAAATCTGGCTGCCAAATTGAAAAGATTGATGTGAAGGCAGGCAAGAACGGTTATGATTCAGGGTGTGCGGAGCGCGGGTTATCAAATTACCATTTAATTAAGGGTAAGATCGAGAAATAAATCAATTTTGCTTCCTTCTGGATCGGCCTCTTTGGGAAGCTGTCCTCCTCCTAGCATCCTATCCGAAAGCTGAGCGTGGCCTTACCTGAAAAAACCTGTGGCTTCTTTCGTAACTCCTCTGTGGGGGGAATTCCCAAACCCCTAAAGCTGACACCCCCCCCTCCAATCCCCAGCCCAGGTATGGTTCTAGCCTTGGGAACAATTGAAGGAGACGTTTCAATTGAAGCCAGGGTGATCTAGTGGTTGAGGCACCAGGCTAGGAAGTGGGAGACCACGAGTTCACTTTTACCCTGCTCATGAAAGCCGGTTGGGTGACTTTTGTTTTGTTTATTTATTTATTTGGGAAATGTATATGGCTGCCTATTCACTCACAGTGACTCTAGGCGGCTTACAAGCAATAAAAACACAGCATAGAAAATAAAACTTTGCGCCAATCACCAAGAGACAGTGAGTTCTAGTTCCGTCTTAGCATGAAAACTATCTGGGTGAATTTGAGCTAGTTGCTTTCTTTCTCAGCCCAACCTACCTCACAGGGTTGTTGTGGGGAAAATAGGAGGAGGAAGGTGTGTTGGATATGTTCACTGCCTTGAGTTATTTGTAAAAACAAAGGTGATGGATGGATGGAGAGAGAGAGAGAGAGAGAGAGAGAGAGAGAGGATGGATGGACAGACAGATGATGAAGGATAGATGGATGGATGAATAGATAGATGAGAAACAGAGTGGGTGGGTGGATGGAATCCAAGCTGCTTGCAAGAGATCTGTTGGTTGGACTACAATTGTTACTTCTTGCAAAAGAACACAAGACAAGGGTCTGGGCTGCTGTGCAAGGCTCTTGGGGCAGGATCCTCCTCCTCTCCCGGGAGAACCGCACCCTAGGCCAGGAATCGTCCCTAGCTTGCTCTCCCCCATTTGGAGAACCGACCCACTGGCAGCTTCTCTCCAAGCTCGGCTCACAAAATGTGGAGGTAATGAGTTAACCATTGTGGACCCTGAGCTGGTGGGGGAAGACAGAAGCTCCTCAAGGAGCAGGGATTAGGAAGGCTCCAAAGCAGATATGCAATTGGGGGGAGTGGAAGTACCAGAATGATTCAGCTGAAGGCCACGGATTGTGTTTTCCTGCCCGGGAATCCAGTTTCTGAATGCCAGCCTGCCCTGTTCAAAGCACAGGGACAAACATCGTGCAAAACGCTGCCTTCCTCTTGCACACCTCGGTCCAGTATTCGTGGTGATAAGAGGCACTGGGTTTCCCTTCCAACTATCCCCTGACCTTCTCTACTGGCACCTTCCAGAAAGGCTGGCTTGAAGCAAGAAGCTAAATGAGAAAGGGTTGGCAACTTGAATCCTGAGGGCCTTTGCCTGTCCTAAATTTCCTCACACCAGCGCTCTCCAACCTTGGCAACATTAACACTTGTGGACTTCAATTCCCAGAATTCCTCAGCCAGCCTTGCAAGGAATTCTGGGAGTTGAAGTCCACAAATCTTAATGTTGCCAAGGTTGGAGAGCCCTGCTTACATTGTTGGGGGCTGAAAAGCCACGGCTTTCTCTTGCACCCAGGTTGATGGTTGGTTTGTAGCCTGCCTTTATTCTTTTTGCAAATATCTCAAGGAGGTGAAGACCTCCCTCCTCCTATTTTACCACAACAACAACCTTGTGAGGGGGGTTGGGCTGAGAGGGAGGAATTGGCCCAAAGTCACCCAGCCACTTTCATGGCTAAAACAGGACTAGAACTCACAGCCTCCTGCTTTCTAGTCTGGTGCCTTAACCACTAGACCGAACTGGCTTCAAAACTAGTGGCTAAATCAAACTGGTTCCACCACAAGGTTATTGGAGCAGGAGAATCGTGCCTAGTTTTACCGGCGCACCAGCCTTGATTAAAAGGGCTGGGCGATTTGTGTTTCAGCAGATGGTGTCAATCAGGCTTCTAACACTGAACCAGGATATGATTTATTTGTTTGGGAGAGCCCATCGTGTAAACATGGCCATCGGGCTTTGTTAACAGGGCTTAGCGCACTGTATGAAGCCAGCCAAAGTAGTATTGGGGGGGGGGGAAGGTTGTGGTCAGTTGCGGGGCTGAGAGACATTTTTGGGTTCTATCAAAATGTCTCATAGCCCCTCCCCAGATCTTAAGCCGCCTCACTCAGTTTTCCCACCGTCCCTTCCAGCTTGCTCCTTCAACTTGGCCATTTTAGTTTTTCTTAGCAGCGCAGAAGGAGAGATTGTTAGTCCACGATAGCAAACCACCAGAAGGCCTGTGGGAACCCCTTCTCCAACTAACCCGTTGCATTCAATTGTATTAGTAGGAAAAAGTGCTACCAAGTTCTTCCTAATCTTAACACACAAATGGTTCCTTTTAATTTTGCCTTTTCCGGGTTAGATTGAAATTGGTCCCTATACAGAGAGTCCCCCCCCCCCAGGCAATGTCAGATATCTTCCTATATTCCCCAAAGGGCTGAACCCTCAATATGTGTAAAATAAGGCCTGTCTCCCTTCCTGCTGCTTCCACGCCTTGCTAAAAACTTCATTGTAAACCTGAATTATTTTTATTGCTGAAAATCAGTACATTTTTGCTGCTGTTTTTGCTGACGCTTCAAAGCTTTGTCTGAACTGGCACCCTAGTTTTGTCATCGTGGCTTTGATTTTCAGAATAAAGCCTCCAGCTAATTTTATCAGAAACCCATCCGAGTCCAAAATCGATCACTGAGATCTGCAATCCAGATTAGAATGAGTACAGATAGTCCTCGATTTACAACCATTCATTTAGTGACCATTTTAAGTTACATTAGCACTTATAACGGGTTTTACACTTACAACTGTTGTAGCATCCCTGCGGTAATGTGATCAAAATTTGGACACTTTGCAACCAATTCATACTTACAACAGTTGCAGTGTCCCAGGGTCACGTGATCCCCTTTTACGACCTTCTGGCAAGCGTCGTCAACCTGGAAGCCAGATTCCCTTAACCGTCTTATTAACTTAAAAACTGCCGTGATTCGCTTAACAATTGCGGCAAGAAAGGTCGTAAAATGGAGCAAAACTCACTTGCTTAGAGAAGACAATTTTGGGATCAATTGTGGTCGTAAAATGAAAACTACCTGTGCACTGAGTGTGTGCATTAGTCTTGGGCTATAAATACCAGTCACACTTTTCTGACCTGGCAGAGAATCAGAATTAAAAAAATAGAAAACCTTTATATTAGCAAAAATAATGATGGGTGTTCCTAGTCTAGGTGAAAACACAAAGTAAATTCCCGAGAAATATTTGCACAGTTGCCTTCGAAACGTGGCACAGTTTAAGTTTGTGCCTATCTGCAATCCCACCCTGATTAGACACAAAGGATTGTACCAACAGGAGAGGATATTTGTTAGATGGATGGAAAGAAGGAAGAGTGGCGAAAAATATCCCTCATTTATAGTCCTCTCCACCATCTCTGGCCTCCGGACGGAGTGTCCATCCTGCTCAGCAGGTTTCTGTTTGCTCCATTCCACGAAGACCACAGAAGGTGCTAAAATTAAGTTGATTCTCCTGCCGGCCAATGTTTGGACCAATTTTGAAAGTCTGGGCGCTGGGCGTGATGATGGATTGGTCCACAAAGCAGGAGGGGGAGGCATGCAGGGGCAAAATAGGGGTGGTTGTCTTCAAAACTGCTCCCGGCGCCAACACCATCTGAGCTTGCAATAGGGTTCTTTTAAAAAATAATAATAATGAGCTCTCTAGAAAGATATCCATCATAAAGTAGCCAAATTTTTTAACGGGCTCTGCTCCTGTGCCTCTGACGTCTTTATCTGTTGCATTGCTGAAGAAAAGCGTCTTGTCTTGCAATGCAGTCAAGTTGCCACCAAAGGCAAAAGAGCAGGTCTAGTTTAAAAATTTGGTCAGCCTTTTTTTTCTAGGAGTGGGATTCTGCCAGCCAGCCAGAATTGGTTCACTAAATATGCACACACACTTCCCAATCAGAAGCTCATTTACTAAGATCCCAGTTCTGCTATGATGATATGTGACTTATTTTAAAGCAAGTGTTCAGAAAGTTGCAAAATGTGTGTGTGTGCGCGCACACACACATTTTTGCTT
This sequence comes from Diadophis punctatus similis, assembly GCA_023053685.1. NCBI lineage: Eukaryota > Metazoa > Chordata > Lepidosauria > Squamata > Dipsadidae > Diadophis > Diadophis punctatus. The sequence goes on from JALIGW010000022.1 coordinate 1,976,612, forward strand.
GGAAGTGGCGAGCTGCTCCTTAATAGCATGGCATCAGTCCAGATCTGTCACTGCAATGAACAGGACCTGGAGAATTTAGTACAGATCTGTCTGGCTCTAAAAAGGTCATTTTCTTAACCTCTCTTTTTATTTCCACCTTCCCGATGTTCTGGTAAAGATTGCTTTTTTTTTTTGCAAAGTAAAAGCATGGTGGGATTATCACTGCGTTAATTATTATTCCCAGTTTTTGATAATGCAGAAATACTGACAGGAGTATCTGTGAAAGAGAGAGGAAGAGGCAAAAAAGTCAAAATGGTAGCCACACCTTTGAAGCCCCCTGTTTATGGTGTGTTGCAAGCGGCCACCAATTGAAGCCCACCACCTTAAATACATCTAATTGCATTCAGTAGTATGTTCATCGTTCTAAGATCCAGATCTTAGGGAACTGTTTAAAAATACACTCTTCACAAAATCTTGGAACCTTTAATTCGGGTTCCTGAAGTTGGCACCAGGATTCCAGAAATGCATTTAGAAAGTTTTAGGGGTTTGCCCAGTAAGTAAAGTCCCTTTCCTGTTTTCATACTCTTGTCAATGAGCGGATGAGTCATCCTGCCCGGATCTCCAATGGTACGTTTTAAATAAGGAGAATAACAGAGTTGGAAGGGACTTTGGAGGTCTTCTAGTCCAACCCCCTGCTCAAGCAGGAGGTCCTTTACCAGTTCAGACAAATGGTTCTCTAATCTCTTTTTGAAAACCTCCAGTGATGGAGCCCCCAGAACTTCTGGAGGGAAGCTGTTCCACTGATTAATTGCTCTAACTATAAGGAAGTTTCTCCTTAATTCTAGGTTGCTTCTCTCCTTGATTAGTTTCCATCCATTGTTTCTTATCTTGCCTTCAGATGCTTTGGAAAATAGCCTCTTCTTTGTGGCAGCCCCTCAAATATTGGAAGACTGTAATCATGTCACTAATCATTAGACTAGACATTTCCAATTCCTGCAACCATTCTTCATATGTTTTAGTTTCCAAGCAAGTCAGTAATCCTCACCTCCCTCCCCGAATGCCCCACGGAAGACCCACTGGTGGGTGTAATGCCAGGGAATCCCTCAACTTCCAAAGTGCTGGAAGTTCATGGACACAAGATGACCACTGGCTGGTCTTCCACCACTGATGGATCTGACTATGCCAGTTCTAACCTCGCAGGCAAATTTTTTTCCTGCTACGAGTTATATCAGGAAGTAAAAACCCCAAAAATGGCATGAGTAAAAGTTGTGGTGACAACATAAAAAAAGACGGATAGGAAATAGCCTGCCTTCCGTCTGGGTCAGCAGCGGCAGCGGGCACAACTTTTACAGATGATAAATGGGGCCTGCCCCAATACCCACACCCCTTCCCGATCACTGCACATACAGGTGAGAAATTAAGTCAATAAATATACGTTTGAAAGAAGGGATGTGAGCATTGTGCTCTGACATCCAGATCCAGCCAACTGTAAAGTTCACTTCCGGGGGGATTTCAAGCAACCTCACAAATAAATGGAACCCTGGTTGGTTTCACCTTCCCAACCAGCAATTTTTAGAACAGTGTTTTCCAACCTTGGCAACTTGAAGATGTCTGGACTTCAACTCCCAGAATTCCCCAGCCAGCTTTGCTGGCTGGGGAATTCTGGGAGTTGAAGTCCAGACATCTTCAAGTTGCCAAGGTTGGGAAACACTGTTTTAGAAGATCTGTTCTATTCCGTGCTCATCTTCCAAGTATGTTTAAAACTCCTTTAAGGGTCCTTTACAGTTAGTCCTCGACTTACGACCACAATTGGGCCCAAAATTTATGTTGTTAAGTGAGTTTTGCCCCATTTTGCCACTTCTTGCCACGGTTGTTAAGTGAATCATTGCAATTGTTAATTTAGCTTCCCCATTGACTTTGCTCGTCAGAAAGTCGCCAAAGGGGATCACGCAACCTTGGGGACACAGCAATGGTCATAAATATGAACCAGTTGCCAAGCCTCTGAATTTTGATCACGGGACCACGGGGATGCTACATCGGTCGTAAGTGTGAAAAAAATGGTCCTAAGTCACTTTTTTCACTTTGAACCTGTCACTAAATGAACTGTTGTAAATCGAGGACTACCTGTAATACCTTTTAAAGAAGCCTCTTTTGGGTCTCTGTCTGAGATAACCTTTGTTAAGACTCCGGGCATTTTCCCGGTCCGCCCCTTCGCCTCCTATCTAAGGCTGTGTGCAGTTCACGTCTGTAAGGCTTCGTCACCTTGGGTGTGGGCCACACACTCTTTTTATTGTGCAGGTGTGTTTGCACGTAAGCTCAGCCGGGCTCTGCCTTTGGTGGGGAGGTGGTCATTCTTATCCTGGAATCATGAAGTATACATACAATGAGCAATTTCTCTCCTGAGCGAATAATAGCTGCCCATCCTGAGGGTTGGGCCAAAATAATACGGCCTTCAGCTTGGCGGTTCTCAATCCCTCCTTGAGTTTCCTCAAGTTACAATTCTTTGGTTTGGAGCAGAACCTTTGCCTCTCTACAAAATTAAAACAGTTCGGATAATACAGATAGTACCCTCAACAACAGTTCATTTAGTGACTGTTTGGAGTTACAACGGCACCGAAAAAAATGACTAATGACCGTTTTTCACACTTACAACCGTTGCAGCATGCCCATGGTCACGTGATCAAAATCCAGACGCTTGGCAATTGACCCATATTTATGACAATTGCAGGGTCCTGGGCAGAGGTGGGTTCCTCCCGGTTCGGACCGGTTCACCCGAACCAGTAGCAACCCCCTGGTGACGTCACAATGATGTCATGGAACCGGGTTGGTCGGTGCTGGTCCGTGGGCCACCATATTTTCTTTTTTGGGGGAAAAAAATTTGGGGGAATTTTTTTTTGAATTTTTTCCGTTTTTTTCTTCTTCTGAACATGTGCAGAAGCTGAATTTCCGGCACTGCGCATTCATCACCATCTTGTTTTCGGCTTTTTTGGGGGGGGGATTTTTTTTTTGGCGCGGCCACGCGGTGTGGGAGGAAGCGACCCGGCAGCGAGGTAAGTTAGAACCCACCCCTGGTCTTGGGGTCATGTGCTCCCCTTTTGTGACTTTCTGACAAGCAAAGTCAATGGGGAAGCCAGATTCACTTAACAATCGTGTTCCTAAACAACTGCAGTGATTCACTTAACAACTATGGCAAGGCAGGTCGTACAATGAGGTAATCTTCTAATCCAACCCCCTGCTCAAGCAGGAGATCCTTTACTGTTTCAGACAAATGGCTGTCCAGTCTCTTCTTAAAAGCCTCCAGTGTTGAAGCACCCATAATTTCCAGAGGCTCTATGGAACATTTTATTTATCTTCCTGTTTATTGGATTTATAACATTTTCTCCCCAATTTTATAACTGAAACAGGAACCTCATATGATAGTTCGAGCTGAGAGAGAACAACTGGTCCAGGATTTTAGGGGAGGGGGCATCAATCTGATTCTCCCCAATGCCAGTCCAGCACTTCACTACCACAATCAGTTTTTTTAATGAGATGGAAAGGAGAAGTAATTAAACCCATCATAGGAGCATAATATTAATGGTGCTTAATTTTGATAAAAAGTCAATGAAATGGAAAGCCAAGTAATGTGTACCTTTGTGCTATTTATTCCCAGCTCTTGGCTCCGTAGAGGCTCTGTAAAATTTCCCCACTCTCCTAGGTCAGTGAATTTCATAGCTGCAAACTTAAAATTTTCTACAAAGGAGCCTCAGCAACAAGAACGAAGCTGTTGTGAATTCAGAGTTACACCAAAGCGCCAAAGTTACTGATTAATCCGAATCTTTCCAGCGGTTTACAGAAAAAGCCCCAGTCGTAAAATCCTCCGCAAGATAATAAACATATATTAATCTGCAAGGGAGATGATATGAACCACAGCAGCCTCATTTTTCCACCACGTAAAACAAGTACCTTTAGCCCAAGCTCAGTTTTAAACTGATTTTTGTAGGACTGCAAGTTTTAATTGGTTTCTCCCATAAACGAAGCTCATACAAGGCAGAAATGGCAGCCTATGATGGGCTTTGGTGGGGCAGGATTGTAATTCTAAGAGTGATGCTGAAAGTTAAGGAGGTGGATGCTTAATCTGGGCGGTAGCTCCCTTGGTGAAGTGCTCCTACTTAACAAAACCTAACAATGCAGGTAGCCCTCGACTTACAACCATTCATTTAGTGACCGTTACTGGAACGGCCCTGGAAAAAGTAACTTATGACCGTTTTTCACGTGACCATTGCAGCATCCCCCGTGGCTACGTGGTCAAAACTCCGATGCTTGCCAACTGATTCATATTTATGATGGTTGCAGTGCCCCAGGAGCATGTAATCTGTTTTTGCGACCTTCTGACAAAGTCAATAGGGAAGCCAGATTCACTTAACAACTGTGTTACTGTGTTAAAAACGGCAGTGATTCACTTAATAACTGTGGCAAGAAAAGTCGGAAAATGGGGGCAAAACTCATTTAGCAACCGTCTTGCTTAGCAACGGAAATTTTGGCCTCCACTGTGGCCACAGGTTGAGGGCTACCTCTATTAAGTCTGTCTGTTTCCTTTTTCACAACATCTTCTTTCGTGTGCCTCTACTTAAGTCTGATTTATTCCTTTCCTTTCCTTTTATTTATTAAATTTGTTTATAGCCCATCTTGCCACGAGGAGCGGCTAAATCGAATCAATAAAGCCATAAAGAAGATATATTTACGTTCAATAAAAATACGGGTTGCGATGAAAAGCTGGGGAAGCAGAGTGTGGAACGGGATCTTTGCTGAGAACTCTAAATAGTTCACTAAAAGAGAAGCCAGCAAAATCCTCCTTGGTCAGCCTACGGTCTGATTTTCCCCTTCGTGTTTATTTATATCAAAGCGGGCAGCTTTGGCATGGAGGAAACTTTTCCAGTTTGGCCAACCTGAATTAGATTACCCAGATCACGGGTGACTGTCATTGAGCAACGGCACCCTGGCCTGAAGTGTCGCAACCTGGGTTATTTTATCTCAACGGCCGAATTAAAAGAAATCTGATGAAGCAATTGACCCCATGCCTTTTCTCTCTCTCCCTCGGCCCCAGTTCCTCTTCCGGCTACACGGGGTCCCTTCTTTGCACGGACTCCCTGGACAAAGGGATATTCACGCCAGGCAGGGCAGCTTCCTGGCTGGCCCTGCCTGGAGAGGGTTGGGGTGGGGCTGGAGTTCGTTTGGTGCCTGTGTTTTACTTGGGGGAAATCTGAAAATGCCACCTTCCCCAAATCAGCGACCTGAAGGAGGAAATGAATCAAAAAAGACTTTAGCATCCTCCAACAAGGCGGACATTGTAGGGCGTCCAGTAAAATATGGCCATTCTTTACGGACAGGCTGCTGGGAAGCAGGGCTGAATCTGTTTTCTTCCTCCTCCTCTTTGGGGGCTTTCATCTTGTTAATACTTAGGGTGGTTTTTATCCTTGCGCTTAGTTTTTCTGCTTTGCTTGCTCAAACGGGAAGAAGAAAAAATAAACGAAAGAAGAAAAGGAATAATACCTACCGGTAGGTGTGTGTGTGTGTGTATATGTTAAATAAATAAATATAATCAGCCTTGTATTGCATGATTTTGAAGGCCTCTGGGCTCAGTTTACAGCTACCCAATTCTGAGAGTTTGCAATGCCAAGTCCCTGTTGACTTGTATGTATGTATGTAGGTAGGTAGGTAGGTAGGTATATAGGTAGGTAGGTAGGTAGGTACCGTGTTTCCCTGAAAATAAGACCCTGTCTTATATTTTTTTGAACCCTGAAAGAAGCGCTTGGCCTTATTGCCATGCACTCAAAAGCCCGATTGGGCTTATTATCAGAGGATGTCTTATTTGTGGGGAAAACAGGGTATATATAAACCAGTAAGGGTATGGCTATCTGATGAGAGCTAAATAGCTCTAAATAGCTCTATAATAGTCTCCCTTCATTTTCATTTATCAGCAAAAAATGTTACACACACATACACACACACACACACACACACATACACATGGTATAGGTATACACACACAGTGGGATGAGGGTTTTGTCAAAAAATGTAATTAATTCACATAAGACCACTTTTTATCATGATTATTATGTTTCATCGTACAATTAGCCAGATGTTCAAACTAGATTTGGCTTTTTTGTCCAACTATTGAGTTGTTCTTATGATTATCATCAACTAGATTGTTACTAGAATATCAGTAAATAAAAGAATATTAGTATAACAATAAGAGAACTCAAGATATTTGCAGCAAGAATTTCTGCTGTTTGGAACAGTCACTGATACTCTTTATTTATTATTTGTATTTATATGCCGCTCAATCTCGCAGGGACTCTTTTCCAGGTTATTCCATTCCATACCATTTTCTCCTCCCCAAAGTAGAATTGATTGATTGGTCTCCCTCTGGAGTTCCCTATCCATCACAATCTTCACAATGTCGTGGTTTCCCTCCTGCTCCTGGGCCCCTTCCTCATTGTGGGTGAGTGGTCCACTTGGAGAACCAAATTTGATATTAATAAATAAGGACGGAGTGAAAAGAACGGCAGGGGTGGACCTGCTGAAGTTTCCAGATGACTTATGATGCCTTATGGGTTTTGTGGTCTCATCTACATTTCTTGGAGGGAAATAAGAGGGAAATAAATAGACTCTCTGGGGTTAAAGTCTCCCCAACTTGGATGGCCCTGGAAAGCTACTGAGATACCTGCAGTGGAAGTGATCTTCTCCTTGGTTTTGTGTGCCTCCACAAGCCAACTACTGACAGGACCCCTGAATGCAGATTGGGCAATCCCTAGCTTCTAAGGAAGACCATCCAAGATCTCCCTTCCAACAGGCAAAAGAAATAAAATGAAGGATGAGAACAGAAAGAAATATGGGGATGATGTTTGATGCTAAGCCTGCAGCCTCCTAGGTGATTAAAAAAAGAAAGAAAGAAAATAGAAGATGGTTCAGCACAGGGGTCTTCAGACTTGGCCACTTTAAGACTTGTAGACTTCAACTCCCAGAATTCCTCAGCCAGCCATGGAGTTGAAGTCCACAAGTCTTAAAGAGGCCAACTTTGGAGACCTCTGGTTTAGCAGAAAAAATGGGAAGATGATTTTGGACCTCTTGAGAAGCAGCCTTTGAGTCCCAAACCTGGAGACCTCCAAAGACACTAAAACGGCTTGCCTCCACTCTTGTGGTGCTCCATCACTGGAGATTTTTAAGAAGAGATTGGACAACCACTTGTCTTCTACTTGAGCAGAGAGATGGACTAGAAGACCTCCAAGGTCCCTTCCAACGCTGTTATTCTGTTATTCTGTAATTCTGATATTCTAAGTGATCATTAGGAAAGCAATCAGGTTGTCAGGATTAACATCCTGTTTGGCCTGCAAAGTAAAATCCAAGACCACTAATTTCTCCATGGGCCCATTACTTGGTCTTTGGGGAACGATAGCCCACTGTGACGGAAAGTTATTTTTCTCTCAACAAAACTGGTGTTTTGTTCCCAAGACCAAGAAACAAGCCTGCAGTTCACAATACACATTAAGCAATTTATTGACTCAGGCAACTGATATGGCAGCACGCCTTATATGCCCAAACCCTGGGCAGTTCACAGCAACAGCATTAAAAACATGTTTAAAAAAATGTCATTATGTGTTTTGGGCCTAGGGCGGTGACATTTGCAACCAACATGGTTAAAACCATGATGTAGCATGAGGGAGGGAAGAAGATACCCTGCAACTCAGTGGCTGGACCTGCATATAATCGAGAGTCCTATAATTTGTTGGTTTGACCTTTAATCTGCAGAGAGTCCTCGATTTAAGACCACAACTGAGCCCAAAATTTCTATTGCTAAATGAGACAGTTGTTAAGTGAATTTTGCCCCATTTTACGATCTCTTTTGCCTCAGTTGTTAAGGGAATCGCTGCATTTGTTAAGTTAGTAACACGGTTATTAAGTGCATCTGGCTTCCCCATTGACTTTGCTTGTCAGAAGGTCGCAAAAGAGGATCATGTGACCCCAAGTTTCTGCACTCATCATAAATACGAGACAGTAACCAAGCATCTGAATTTTGATTACATGACATGGGGATGCTGTAACAGTCATAAGTGTGAAAAAGTCATTTTTGGCTTATAAGTCATTTTTTTCAGTGCTGTTGTAACTTTGAATAGTCACTAAACAAATGGTTATAAGTCGAGGGCTACCTGTACTAACTCATCCAGCCTTCTTTACAATTATTTTCAAGTATGGTTTGTTCAGCAAATCAGAGGAAACAAACCATGGTTTGAGCTCACTGGTGGGGAGCGCTTTGAGGGCTGTTCTCGGTTTGGGTGATTCCTGCTTTCATTGGCAGAAAATAGTGGTACCGTTTTCTAGCGGCTGAAGTCACGGGTGGTTCAGTCAGTGGGCTAGTGTTTAGGGGCTGAATGACCTTCTAAATCTAATAAATCAGTCAAGGAATCCAGATCTCCTGCCCACCGTTGCAAATGAGGCATAACTGGTGGCTTCTGCGGATTCACATGGACCCATCCCTTTGCAGTATTTATTAAACTCCAAACAATAATCTGCAGGTGTGGACAAGTCAGTTGACGTGACCTTCCTCAAACCAATCTTTTGAGGTTTGAGAACGTGTCAGCTCAAACAGGGAGCATTCACACGTTCAAGCTGAGTGCTGGGTTGGCAAGGTTTTACTGATGTTTCTTTAGCATTGCTGGGTCTCCTCCTTCCCAGCCTAATAATCAGGCTGAGTTTAGTGGGCAGATCTATGAGCAGGCTTTCGTTTGTGAGGTTTGTTCATTTCCTTTTAGAAAAGTGTATTATTTTAATATAAGAAGTATACTGTGGTAATACCTGCTATAATGGGGCATCCTTGGTGCTCTCTGAGCTTGGTGATTTTCTTGCAGATGATTCATTACCCAAACTAGCCAACATCATCCGTGCTAGGTTAATTCCCCTCTCTCCTAGCACTGAGGATGTTACCTAGTTTGGGTAATGAAACATCTGCAAGAAAACCACCAAGCTCAGAGAGCACCAAGGACCCCTCATTTCAACCCTGAGATACAAATATTCTCCTTTATTGGTACTTGCTCTTATTATTATTATCACCTCCATTAAGTTTGGGCTAACTATATTGAGGATACAGAATTTTTAAAAAAATAAAGTTTTTTCCCATTAATTAAGGAAGGGATCAAGTCCTTTTTATCCATGATGTGCCACCTCGGACTTTTTCGATGTTGTTAAAGGATCCCTTATTTGCAGAGATTGGTTAAAAATACCAGGTGCTGTCTGAAAAAGTCTTCTCCCACCATTTCTGACCATCAAATCCTCTCTGCTGCCAGAAAGTGATTTCCTAGTGAAAATAAATTTGGTCGGGTTGCTTAGAGTTCCATGCCTGCAAAGGAAATTTAAGAATCTCTTTGCAACCGACCGATCCAACAGTGAAGATCCGCTGAAATTCAGCATTGGAAAGTTCCTTAACTTAATTTTGCAACAGAGGAAAGATTTTCTTTTGCCAGCCTGGAATTTCTTGCTCATCCTTGAGTTATTGAGGTGCAGAGAAAGATTGAGCTTTAATCTGCATTTATTTCCAACTGTGATCAGCAGGGTGCTACCCACAGGTAAATGCGTGTGGATTTCAATTGCTGCCTTAATCTTTTCAGAAACTTCTGTTGATTTACTTAGTTTCAGAAGAGATTAAGAGAAGAATGGATGAATTTGGAGAGAGTTTATGGCTGAGAACTGCAAGGAGCAGAATTAGAAATTGCTGGCGAGGCGGGCATCTCTGGTACAAAAGCACATTCTTCAGGTGGCACATGTGTGCGGATGGTAGTTGGACTGGTAACTGAACATGGGCAGCATGGAAACGTCGTACAAACGGCCAAAGACGGTTTCCCAAAAGGGTGTGTATGAAATCAACCCAGATCAAGATCAGACAGGGTGACAATCAGTCCCCCATCAACCCCCTCGCCAGCAAATTCCCTTCCCTCCACAGTGCCAGTTTATGGAGCTGTTTTGGAAACTGGCATTGCAAACTCTCATAATTAGGTAGCTGTAAACTGAACCCTTCAAAATTGGTGCCTTACAAGGCTGATTACTTTTGCTTATTTAATAAAATTAAGAAATAATTAAAATAAGGGCAAGAAAAAGGGCAGGAAGGATGAGTTCTTCTTTATTTACAAAGTTACTGGTTTATTTTAAGAACGTTTATTGGGCACAATGCCGAAGAAATACGGTTTTTTAAAAGATCATTAGATAAAATTATAAGCAATTTCTTTTCTTTGTGGGAGCTGAGTGGAATTTCCAAACCTGGGCAGTTTATAAATAATGAAAATTGATTTGATTTTGAATTTTCTGCAGATACCTAATTTATCACTTTTGGAACAAGGACTTCTTAGGATTAATGGATCTTAGCTGGAGATGGGAGTCCATTCCTCTCTTGTTAAATGTCATTGAACTGTGCTCTAAGTTGTAACTCCTTTTCCTTGGCAAAATTCTGTTACGCCATACGAAATAATAATCGAAATGCAAAATTCAACCAGCTTATGCGATCAGTCTATTTTAGTTTAATGTGTACCTTAATTTAAACTGCTGTGTTGTGTTGTGTTTAGTTTAGTTTAAAAGAGACCATCTTGCTATTTGTAATATTTTGTAGGTCTTCCTATTTTTTTCTGTGAAATCCCATCTCAGGACCCCGCCATTATTTTCTACGCATGGATCCTAACCACGAAGGAAGCACAGAACCCTTCTTTCCCCCGAAACCACCCAGATTCCTTGAATACGACTTATTTTTTAAAAAAAAACTGTCTTCCACTCCACGTACCTCTGTGGGTTCATTGTAGTACGAGGTCCACTCGGAGATGTCGTGTGATTCCATTTTGACCGAGCCCAGCATTCCAAAATCCCGGAGAGGAAAAATAAGTTTGTCTGTGCTTAAAATTTCAAGCGAGTGAGAAATCCTCCAGTTGGTTTCTTAGGGAAGTTTTAATGCTCCTCTTCTTCCCCCAAATACGTTCGTTTTGAAACTCAGCCTAAACCCACAGTCCGAAAGAAAGAAAGATTGATCTTGGATTGGTCTACCTTCCCTTTTTTCCAAAGTGTGCAGTGGCACTTTGGGAGCCAAAGACTCAAGATGCCCAGAAGTCAGAAGAGTCAACAGGTTTCCATGATTATAGGACAATCCATCCAGTTTTGGGACCCAAGGTCCAGGAGGACTTGCACGGGGCTGCCTTTGGGATGTGCAAGCTGTTTGCGTCGGTTGAAACCTGGACTGCTAGTTGTCCCGAGGTCGTCTCCCAGTATCTGAAGGGCTGTCACCTGGACAGGTCTGAGTCTTTATAAAGCTACCTCTTTATCCCAATACTCCTCCTGCTGGCTGACAGTTAAAAAGTTACCGCGCTCTCTAGTTATCTGGCACTGGCAAGCAAGAGAAACCAGGTCCCTCTGCCACCTGGTGGAAAGGACACCGTTGCAAGAAATTGGGTGGCTAAATGGCGTCACAACTAAGGCTTGGTTGAACTTTATGGAGTGGCAACCTCTATTAAGGGGAACTGTTACTGGCTACTGTTTTGTATCAGGCCACTAGACAGCTTGGTGATGACAAAAACATTGCAGCCTACGGGTGTATTAAATTTATTTCACATTGTACATACTGTAATTTCTACTTCACACCAAGCAGGGACATACGTCTAGTCTAAGGAAGAGAACGATTAATGGTGACGTGATAGCAGCCTTCCAATATTTGAGGGGCTGCCACAAAGAAGAGGGGGTCCATCTATTCTCCAAAGCAGGAGAAGAAGCAAAGGATGGAAACTAATCAAGGAGGGATCCAATCTAGAACTAAGGACATTTCCTGACAGGGAGAACAATTAACCAGTGGAATGGCTCGCCTCCAGAAGTTGTGGGTGCTCCATCACTGGAGGTTTTTAAGAAGGGATTGGACCTACTACCATTTGTTTCGTGTCTGTTTGAAGTTATAATAGCACTGAAAAAATGATTTATGATCATTTTTCACACAACCTCTGCAGTATCTCCATGATTCCTTATTTAAAATTCGGACACTTGGCAACTGGTTCCTATTTATGACGATTGCAGTGTCCTGGGGACATGTGATCCCGTTTTGCTACCTTCTGACAAGTCAACGGGGAAGCCAGATTCACTTAACAATCGTGTTCCTAATTTATCAACTGCAGTGATCCACTTAATAACTGTGGCAAGAAAGGTCATAAAATGGAGCAAACCTCACTTAACAACTGTCTTGCTTAGCAAAGGAAATTTGGGGGCTCAATTGTGGTGGTGAAGTCGAGGACTTCCTCTACTGCAAACAGCTCAATATAGAGGCATCCCCATGAAGGGGTCAAGGAGGAAAGAGGCTGGCTATCACCATGGGTCAAACCCCTGGCCCTTATTGATGTGTGTCATGAGACAACTTCACAAAGTGAGCTGCAGCTCATGAAAGCTGCTGCCTTTTAATAAAGTGTGTTAGTCACAAAAACCGGTGCCGTTCTTCTTATTTTGAGCTTTCCTGGACTTCTTCTGACTCTCCTTCTATCACAAAAGCCAGAATTACCCATTGCTTGGGAATTCTGGGAGTTGAAGTCGACAAGTCATAAAGTGGCCAAATTTGGAGACCCCTGCTAAAGATCCTTGATTGCAGAGGAGTGATGAAAAGGAACCGCTTCCCACATGCTCCAGATCTGTCCAGACTTCAGCTGACCCAGCTTTAAGGGCAAGGAGGTGGGCGAGCCAGTAGGCTGGGAGAAGACCCGGGTTCTCCCTCCTACTGTTAAGTAAGTTGTCTTTTCAGACTGCTGCTTTCAGCAGTGCCAGCTGGTGAAGCCACTGCTTGGTAGGAGGTCACCTTGCAGCAGAGCTGATGTTGAGAAACATGGGGAGCATCACAGCTTCATGAGCTGGGGCTGAGAGGTTCTCCCTTTTCTACGGTACCTTTGGGTAGCCTGGTCTTCCAGTTTGAGACTCATAAATTATTCTAGATGAACAGTTGCCGGAATTGGGAAAGCTTAGTCTAACAAAGAGGACGAGGGATGAAATGATAGCAGAGTTCCAATATTTAGGGGACCGCCAGAAGGAAGAGGGGGTCAACCTATTCTCCAAAACACCTGAAGGCAGAACAAGAAGCAACGGATGGAAACTAATAAAGGAGAGATCCAACCTAAAACTAAGGAGAAATTTCCTGACTGTGAACAATTATAATCAGTGGAGCTTGCCTTCAGAAGTTGTGAGGGCTTCATCACTGAAGGTCTTCAAGAAAAGATTGGACAGCCATTTGTCCGAAATAGAATAATAAGGCAAGCGTGTCCAACCTTGGCAACTTCAAGACTTGTGGACTTCAAATCCTAGAATTCCCCAGCCAGCATGGATCTTCTGCTTGATCAGGGGGTTGGACTAGAAGACCTCCAAGGTCCCTTCCAACTCTGTTATTTTATAATTCTCCTACACCTTCACCCTTTGCTCCTGCCCATGTTATGTGAGATTGTTGATTGTCAACAACTGCCTGTTTTGCCTTCATGAGAAAATGATGAACAGGACTCCTGTTTAGGTAGCCCCACCGTCTATCTATCTATCCCTTCTGGACTCGGGCATTGTCCCATGAAATGTGATTGAGGCCCATCACTGAAGCCCCTGCCATCACCTTCCTGACAAATTTGTGGGGAGAATAAACTAGATAAAGGGAAACTTCAGATGACCAGCAAAGTTGTACCTAAGGTGTGTTTGTGTGTGTCAGTACATACACAGACACACAATAGCGGAGAAGGAGAGGAATCCATGGAAAAAAAAGATAACCAAGTTTATTGACAGAGACAAGTAAAAGAAAATGCAAAAACAAATTTAACCTCTCTCTCCCCCTCTCCCCAGAGTTTTCAATGTGGGAATCTGATCCCCACATCTTCTCCCGTCCGACCTCTTCCCCCGTTGCAACACAAACACACCCCAAAGTCGGCAGAACCATCAACGAGTGAAACAGATATGGAACCACACACACACACACACACATCAGAGGTTATGGGGTGGTGCCTGTATTTTAGTCCCCTGCACCTCCAAATCCCATCACACCAAGTGTGCCATTCCTCCTCCCTCCCCTTTATGGATTTATGGCCACCCTTCTTTAATTAAGAATCCAATTTTTTTCCTCGCTGCCTAACACCATTTCGCCACTAAGAGCTAGGAAACCAACAGATCCAGGAGATTCTTCTCTGTCACAGGATTCCTCTGGAGGAGGCGAGGAAGCAGAACTGAACTTGGGGGGGGGGGTTGCCCAGTGCCACCCTGAGCAAGAATAAAACCCACAGCACCCCAGAGCAGTCTCCCCATCCAACCTGACCCCGTGCCCATTATTCCCAGCCTCGGCTGGCTGAGGAGAATGGGTGTGGAAGCCGAGCTCATCTTTAAGGTATGAATACACCTGAAGACGTATTCTCTGTTCTTTTATTCTTTCAAGAGAGCTCGTGCATCAGAAAGAAAACCGCAGTGGATTGGGTCCATAATTCAGTGTTTTCCTCCGCACACCCCTCTCAATCCTGGCCTTTCTAGGACCTCTACAACCTTCCACTTGACAAATTATGCATTTTAACAAAAAAGAAACCCTTATTTTTGGCGTGCATGCTTAGTCTTTTGGTATGAAAAATACCCCCCCCCTAACTGAAGATCAACACGCGAGGCACTTTTTTCATCCCTCTCTTCCTCCTGCCACACTGCTTCCCCCTAATTTCCCAGACCCTCTTTCTCCTTCTCCCCCCCCCCCCACAACCATTCCCACACAGCATGCCTCCTTCCCTTTCCTTCCCCTCCCTGGATCCACACAGCAGACGTCTGAACTTCCCAACGAAGGTGCACAGATTCAGAACGGTGTCCAGCGACGGGCTGTGATGGCCAGGCCGTGAGAACGACATGTACAGAGACCGACCACCCAACGGGGAGGAGGCTTCTTAATGCAATGGAATGGAGAAACGTGAGAAAGTGAAGCTGCAACCAGGATTAAGTAGCACCTAAGGGACCGATGTGGGGCTGGGGAAGTGTTTTGGTTCGGGAAAGAGTCAAACATCAAGACATCGGAGAAAAGCGAGCCGTAGGATCTCCGCGGCGAGCAGGATGCCCCAAAAAACTTCTGAAATTTCAGAAAAGCATCCACCGAGCTCGTCAACCCTGCATTTCGGTCTCCCCATCCCACAAGTGAGTAGTCCATCCGCCCACCCCTCCCCCTCCCCTCCCCCCTGTAGTAGGTTACGTAGATGTGACTTCAGATATAAGCTGGCTATGGAAATAGGATTTAAAAAATAGAATTATATACAGGCCCCCCAAGTCCGCAGCGGGTTGCAGAGGATGTCAGAGAGGCAATAAGTTACTCCAGTCCCTGCCCCGGCTGCAGGAGCCAAGGTGGGTAGGGGGCGTCCCGTGGCACACCGTCCTGGATCATAGCTGCTCCTCTGCCGCCTTCACGGATCGCGCTCCTTTTTTACTTTGACATCCCCCGCGAGGATGGTGGCGATCTCGCCCTGCATGAAGGCCCAGGGCACGTTGGAGCCCACCAGGGGGCACTTCTCCCCGCTGGGGCAATAGACCTCGCCGGCAGCTCCTTGGGCTTTAATGAAATCCCGTGAACAGGGGAAGCAGAACTTGTGGCCCGGCACCGATGGACACTGCACAAAGTGGGTGTCCTCCAGCCGCTCGTGGCAGATGGTACAGCAGAGCGGGGCGCTGCCAGCCCCTCCAGATGAGTCGGGGGCGCTCTGGGTGCCGCTGGGCTCTGCCGCCCCGGAAGAGTGGGCTCCGGAGGACGAAGACGAGGAGGAAGAGGAGGAGGAGGAGGACGAAGAAGAGGTGGTGGTGGCTGCTTGGCCCGGCTCTCCATTGCGGGGCACCAAGCGGTGGGGTCCCGAGGCAGCCGGCGAAGCCGGGCTGGTGCTGTTCTGCCGGGCGGTGGTGGAGTGCACTGGGTTGAGCTCCTTGCCACCCAGCGTGTCGGCCACGTTCTTCAGGGCTGTGATGGGCGAGGGGTCGTTGCGCAGGGAGCCCTCAGGCAGGCCGGCTTGGGCAGGCAGGTGAGCCAGGCCCGGGGGCGGGTACAGCCCAGTGGAGGATCCCGGGGGCAGCCAGTGTTGGCGCTGTTGCTGCAGCTGCTCCTCTCCCGTCAGCTTCCCGGCTGCTAGGTCCCCCTCGGGCTCTGGGGAAGCCTTGCGGCGTCTCAAGCCCGGGCGGGTGGGTGGCGCGGCCCGCAGCAGCACGTTGGGTGGCCCAGCGGCTGAGGAGCCGTCGAGGAACTGCTGGGGCAGCGCGTCGGGCGCCGGTGGTTCGCGGAAGTAGCGCACGGCCTCGGTGAAGAGCTCGGCCAGCAGCCGCCAGTCGCCCGAGCCGTGTCGTTTCTCGTACTCCAGGTACTTGTAGCCCGACGACAGCACCTTGCCCGGCTCCTTCAGGCAGTCCTGGAACATCTGCTTGGCCACAGCCAGCACCCCGGCGAAGACGTTGCCCGAGCCGCACGGGTACTCGGCGAAGAGCTTCAGCTCGTACTCGTAGCCCGGCCGGGCCGCCGCGTCGAAGGCGAAGATGCGCCCGGTGAGCGAGTGGTCCTTCTTGAAGCGCACGGTGAAGGGCGCGCAGCCGCACAGCGCCAGCAGCTGCTCCCGCACCGCCTTGGGCTTGCCGTGCCACTCCTCGGCGCGGGCCCGCATGGCCTCGTTCAGCTCGGCCAGGCACTCGCTGTGCCGCGCCTTCTCCTTCTCGTACTCGTAGCCCGCCCGCGACGCCGGCTTGGCCAGCTCGCCCAGCAGCGGCGAGGCCAGAGGCAGCGGGGCCGGCGCGGGACGCACGGCCGCCGCCAGCATCAGCCCCGGCGGAGGCACCAGCCCGGGCGGCGCGGGACCCACCAGAGCGCGCCGGGCCGTCGGGCTCTGCCGGCTGCCTTCGCCGCCGCTCGCCTCCTCGCCGCCGCGGCCCAGTCCGTTGGGCAAGCGCGGGCTGAGCGCGTAGTCGGGGCCGGCCAGGCGGGCTCGCTCGTAGCGCTCCAGCCCCGTCCCTCCGCCGCTGTCCTTGGCCTGCTTGGCGCCCGGCGGCCCCGGCGATCGGCCCTCGGGCATGGCGTGGCTGCGCTTGAGCTGCCGCGCCGTCTCGATCAGCAGCTCGATGCGATCGGCGCCCTCGAAGTTGACGCAGCCCCGGCAGACGGCCTCGCTGAAGTCCCAGATCATGGCCCAGGGCATCTTGGGCAGGTCGCACAAGTAGCACCATTGTCTGCGGGACGCCTGCACCGAAGACATCTTGGCCGCCGCCGCCCGCCCGCTCCGCCTGCCTGCCCAAGCCGGCCCCCGACGCCGAAACGCCGCCGAAACAACCGGCCCGGCAAGGGGGGAAGCTGGCCCGCGCGGCCGAGAAGGGGCTCCGTGCGGGGCGGGGGAAGGAGGCAGGCAGGCCGGAGCGAGCAGGCAGGCAGGCAGACGAGGCGAAGAGGGAGGAAAAAAAGGGGGGGGAATCCCCTCTCTCGCCTGCCCTCCTACATGGAGAAACTTACATAAGTCCCTCGCGAAGCCTGTCGGGAGATGTAGTCCTGGAACTGGAGGGAGGCGGTCTGGGTTTGCGTTGGGGGAGGGCGCTCTTAAAGGCCCCGCTGCGGTCTGATGGATTGCTGAGCCTTTGCAAAATCGAGGATGTCTTTGGAGCCTCGCTCAGCCAGATGTCTCGCACTGGTGAGGGACTACTGTTCCCATCTTTCACAAGACACGGCACAGGGGTTGGGGAGTCTGGGTGATCTCAAAGAGGTGCTTGAGTGGCCGGTTGCACTAAAACGGGGGTCTCCAAACCTGGCCTCTTTAAGACTTGTGGACTTCAACTCCCAGAATTCCACAGCAGACATGCAGCTATCTGGTTGGTTGGCTGGCTGGCTGGTGGAGTCTAGCAGTTGAAGTCCACAAGTCTTAAAGTGGCCGAAGTGTAGAGACCCCTGCACTAAAAACCCTTAAGAGGATGGTGGGAGTGGGTTGCCCAACTCTAATGCTGCCTGGGTGTTGCATTGGAGTTTGGTAAGGTAGCTGCATTAGCCGGGGATGATGAATGCAGCAGCCACTCCACAGGGAGGATTGAGTGGACAACTGGCAGCAGCACCCCATAGTATCATTGCACCCCTGTCCATCCTCCGCAGAGGGGTTCTTTTGCTCCCAAAGCTATATTGATTAAAGCAGGTAATTCTCATGAGATGGGCAGCAAACAAATTTAATAAATAACAAATAAATTAATTTGGGGTGTCAATATTAAAACAGTTTCTTTTCCCCAGGAACTAAGGACTCCCCACTTTCTCCCTTCCCTGCCTGTGCCCTTACGTTCCAGATGTTCCAGATGCCCAAATATTGTCTCTCAACTATTGCAGAAGGACCGATTCAGATAACCACTTTCCCTGTAAATCACAGATTTAATTTTCAACTTTTATCATGGGTGGTCCTGCTTCCACCGCTTTTTGGGGTGCAGGTGAAGGTTCCGAGGCCCAGGATGTCTCTGCTCCTCAAAAATCTGTACCTGCCCTTCCTACGGAGGATATCCAAGATCCAAGAAAGAGTTAACTGGGCTTTTCAGTGTTAAGGAAAAAGAAAATACATTACCCACTTGGCAAAGCGGCTTGAAAGCCCGGATGTTGGGCTGTGGTGCATTTCCGGCTGCACCACTTCCTCTCCCCCACCCCATTTTGCAAACCACCCTCCCTTTCCCCTGCAGTTCAAAGTTCAATTTTAGGGGGTGCTGCTAAGGGGGTTCTCGACAGGCAGGGAGAAAAAAAACATAAAATCCACAAGGAAGAGGCAGTGAAGATGCAAGCCTCTCTCTTATTCCTTTTCGCCCAGCATGATGGCCCTTTGCAAATCCTTGCAACGATTAACGGAGACAATGTGGTTGGCGTGCAGAGAATAGACCCAGCGTTGTTTAACCCAGTGTGTTTTCAAACTTGGCAACTGTGAGATGTGGGAACTTCAACTCCCAGAATTCCCCTAGACAATTTTCTCCGGCTCCCAAATATCCCGAATCTGTAAGCCAGGGGTCCCCAAACTTGGCAACTTTAAGACTTGTGGACTTCAACTCCCAGAATTCTCCAGCCAGCATCCTTTGAAGACGTCTGCTGTAAGCCCTGCAAGGATGGCATTGAATGGTGGCAGTTGGCAGTACCCAGAAGCCCCCATGGGGGATGCAAAAGGGGGGGGGGTGTATTCAAGCAGGCATCGCTTCCCTTCCAGACATCAAGGCAGCCATTCAAAATCCCTTGTTGCTTTTTATTTGGGATCAACCACCATTTTTTCCTCTTTCCCCGTTATTTTATTTTTTTTACATCCAGGCTTGTGTGGGTCTTTGGAAAGAGCACTGAAATATTTTAATCACAAAGCTAGGGGTTTTCCAGGAGACCCCTGGATGGGCTTTGCAAAGAGCCTTTCATAGATTTGAGGCCTCTGTGGAAACGGGGGGTCTCATTTGTCCTGCCATCTGAGCCGGAATGGTCACGAGGAAGTTCCCGATGGCTGGAGGGGAGGAGATGTTTCTCCAGAAGCCTCAGCCAGCCCAACAGATGGCCAGAGCCTGACTTCATCCCCGTTGCAAGTGAAGGACTCCAATAGAAGAGAAGCTTGGGGTTGAAAGGTGGGGTCCTTGGTGCTCCCCGAGCTTGGGGATTTTCTTGCAGATGTTTCATGACCCAACTAGGTAACATTATCAGTGCTAGAAGGGATTTGTGGAGAGCAGGAGGAGGGGGAGAGGGGCAGGAGGAGGATAGCAACTGTGAGGTCCTTGTTGCTCCTTGGACTTGGTTGTTTCCTTCCAGACGTTTCATCCAGACAAGCCATCACCCAACTAGGTAACATCATCAATGCTACTGATGATGACACTGAGCAACAATGATGTTACTGGTTGGGTTATGAAATGTCTCGCTGAGCGGTGGAAATTCCTGTCTCAGTTGCGGTCGTAAGTCGAGGACTACCTGTTTGAGCAAAACCAGCAGTATGAAACATTTGAGAATATTTCTTAAGCGACCGACTTTATCCCTTTTGCATCTTAAGAAGGCGTGCGCCAGAAAGCGGAACCTTCCCTGCCTGGTGCCCTACCCTTGCTCGCCTCTCGTGTGTCACAGGTGTTCAAGTGAGAACCTAACAAACCCCCCCCGAGAGATCTGATCATCGTATGAAAATAGTTTATTGAGCTTCTACCAGAGGGAATCCAGTGCCACCAAAGGCATTGACTGCCACCAGCTTTCTTCTCTGCGATGCTCCTCTGATCTTCCAGCTTCCGGCCTGGCCTGAAACTTAACCAAAAGTTAAGTTTGTTTTCCGGCAATGGGTCAGACAAAAGGGGCCTGGACCAACTCCCCATAGGGTAGGATGGAGCAAATAAAACAGTTGCATTGTGGGAACAGAACTGCAGGAGCCTTGGGTCTCACTAAGCAATCCGACCAGTTTACAGGTAGTCCTCGACTTACAACATTTAGTGACCGTTCAAAGTGACCACAGCACTGAAAAAAGTGACCGTTTTTCATTCAACCATGGTCACGTGATCAAAATTTGGATACTTGGCAACTGTCCCGTATTTATGACAGTTGCAGGGTCTCAGGTCATGTGATCCCCTTTTGTGACCTTTCGACCAGCAAAATCGACAGGGAGGCCAGATTCACTTTACGACCGTCTTACTAACTTAAACCACTGCAGCGGCTCACTTCACAGCTGTGGCAAGCAAGGTCATACAGCGGGGCAAAGCACACCTAAGAAATGTCTCACTTAGCAACAGAACAGTTTGGGCTCAATTATGGTCGTAAGTCGAGGGCTGCCTGTCCTACGTGGCCCTATCTATTTTTTTCTGATTTTTTCCCCAGCAAATTTTCCTTTTGGAGTTGAAGACTGACATTCCACGAATGGAGAAGTGGGCAGCGGTGCGTGGCAGCCCACCGGGCATGGAGTAAATGTTTGCGGTTATGCCTGGACCACAAAAATCAGTAGAGGGGACCTCAGGGACTGGCATGGAGTGTGGCCCCTGGCGCGGCCACCACGGGCCCTGGCGCTGGAAGTGGGGGTAGTGCAGAGGGGTCCAGCTTGCCCTCCCTATGGGAAAGTGGAGGGGAAGACTGAAAGAGCCATCCCAGGGGAGCAGCCCCCCCTCTGCCTTTCCTTTTGGGATGTGGGGGAGGCCCATCTATCCTGATGCTCACAAATTCTTCCAGCGTCCTCTGCGTTTCCGAGTTGGGGTCCCCTTCCTTCGCTTCTGCGCCGCAGGGGTCCGGTTTGGAGATGGCCCCCTTTCAGTCCCGGGCTCTTCCTGCCCTGGAGATAGCTCCGACTTGGCAGGCATGCCCTCCCGAGGAGGGGCAGTCTCTGTGCTTGGGGCTGCCGTGGGGAGACCGTATTCCCCATGTGGGGGCAACAGACCGTTGGGCAAAGCCGGAAGGAGGGGCAGCAGTGCCGCCGCCACGTCCGTGAGCCGTTCCAGGCCTTGGCGCAGGGTGTAGGTCAGCTCCCGGATGGCTGCGGCCGTCTCCCGCTGAGCCTGAAGGAAGTCCAGAGAGGGCTCGACAGGCAGGTCCAGGTGGGCACGTCGGCGCCGCAGGGGGGGTGAAATCGAAGGGCAGGGAGTGGTGCCCAACAACTCTCCCGGGGAGTGTTCGGGATGTGGCCGGCAGCCCAGGCAGGATGGAGATGGAGCCAGCTGGACAATCTGCAGTGACAAGGGTTGGCCTGGAGGGGGCGCCGGCGAGTCACGCTCCTTGGGTTTCAGCAAGCACGAAGGCTGGACAGAGGTCTCAGGGCTGCTGGAGAGCAGATCTGTAGGGGCTAAGGAAAGAGAGTTACTACTATGAGGTCTTTGATGCTCTCTGAGCTGGGTGGTTTCTTGCAGACATGCTATTGCCCAGCTAGAAGGTAGTGGGGTTTCTGGAGAGAAGGAGGAAGAGGACTGTGTGGTCCTTGGTACTCTCTGAAATTGGTGGCTTTCTTGCAGACATTTCATGACCCAACTAGGTAACCTCATCAGCCTCTTTACCAGTTACTTTAGTCTGGCAAGATTCTGCCCATAGATGGGGAACAATAACAACAATTACTCAGAAGTAACTACATGTTGTTCTTGGGGCCTGCTGGCATCCAACCAAGTTGCTCCTCTTGACCCCACCCCCAATGCAAAGGGAGCCCCATCCCTGACCTCCCGTGCCAGCACACCTGCCGCAGGTGACAGCTGAGTTTCTCTAGTCTAGATGGATATTGCTGGTATGCAGGGAAGGTGGCAGAGAAACCTCATGGGGATGCTACAACGATCGTAAGTGTGAAAAATGGACATAAGCCACTTTTTCTAGTGCTGTTGTAACTTTGAATGGTCACTAAACAAACTGTTGTAAGTCGAGGACTATCTCTAATGGTTTGGTTGTCGGAATAAAAAAATGCTGGAGTTTATTAATCCAGCACTTTAAAAAAAAGAGTTTCAAAAGATTTTGTAGAGTTTGTAACATCTACACTGATTTAACTGTACTTAGGTCTTTGGACCACGCAGGATTTTTGTGTGTCTTTCGCTGCAGTAAATTTCCTACGCCAGAAGTGAATATTTCATTTCCGTGGTGCTAGCCACAGCGGAGAGATGGATCCATCTGTTGCCTCTTTAAAAATTGGGGGTGAGGAGGGGGGGCAGGTGGCTGGCCTCAAACTTTGCCTTAAGCCCCTACAACTGGAAGGGTTGTCCTGCCCCACAGCAATATATGAAAAAGGCTTCTTTTTATCATTTATTCGGAGAGAAAGTTAAACAGCTTATTATGGTCACAAACCAGCTCAAAACAAATGCAAAATTCAAAGCAGCTGTTCCCAAACCACCAATCATAAAAATAAGCAGGAGGACCCGGCACTCTGAAACCTTAGTGGGAGTGAATAATTAGATTCATTAAATCTGAATATTTGAGGGGCTGCCCCAAAGAAGAGGGGGGGGGGTCAACCTATTCTCCAAAGCACCAGAGGGCAGGACAAGAAGCAACAGATGGAAACTAACCAAGGAGAGATGCAACCTGGAACCAAGGAGAAATTCCCTGACAGTTAGAACAATTAGACAGTGGAACGACTTGCCTCCAGAAGTTGTGGGTGCTTCCATCACTGGAGGCTTTTAAGAAGAGATTGGACAGCTCCTTGTCTGGAATTGTATAGGGTCTCCTGCCTGAGCAGGGGGGTTGGACTAGAAGACCTCCGAGGTCCCTTCCAACTCTGGAATTCTCTTAGATAAAAGTAGTCTGTTGGCTTGTCAATGGTAGCGGAGCCCTTGGCTCATGTTCAGAGGCACCCTGGCAAGCCTGTCACCTTCCCTGAGGTTGAGTTTGGGCCCTTTTTCGTTTAGAAACCAGCTCCAGCTACTGGCAACTGTCTCTTCCCACACCCTCAGAACCCAATCCGGCCCAAATGCCAACCCACCTCTTGACCAGTTGGTCCAGAGTGTTCCTGCTCCCTGATGCCCAACTGACCTTTGGCCCCAGGACCATGGCTACTCACCGATGCCATGCTCAGCTGCTGGTTGGTAACTGGGTGGCCCAAAGCCCGACATGCTCTGCAGGAGCCCAGGCTCTGCCCCTCCTGGGCGTGGCATCATGCCAGGCCCCAGGATGGCAAAGAGCGTCTCCTCTTCGGCCGAGAAGGCCTCGTCACCAGCATTGCCCGTCCCTTGGGTGGAGTGGGGCACCCGCGCCAGCTTCTCCTTGGTGCGCCGCTTGAAGTCATTCCAGCGTTTCTGCACCTCCTGGCCGGTGCGCTTCCAGCTGGTGATGCTGTTGATCTTGCCGGCGATGCCCTCCCAGATCCGCCGGCGTTCAGACACCGTCACCCGCCGGCTCTGGGTGCCATAAAGCTTGCCATAGTTGGCTCGCACTTCCTGGATCAGGATCTGGTTCTCCTCGTACGAGAAACGAGGTTTGCGAAGACGGGTGATCTCCTCGCTGTCCCCAGACATCTCCGGCCACCAGATCCCTTCTTAAGTGGGGGGGCTTCTGCCCTTGGGACCCTCCTGCCCGGCTCCTAGCAGTCGGGTGAAGATGGTGGGCACTGCCAGGGGTCTCAGCTGGGGGCTGCGGGGCTGGCAGTGACAGGCGGGGGGGGGGGCGGCAGCTGAGGCTGGTTCTGCCGCTCCAGGGAGCAAATGGAAAGCTCCTTCGGGCATCACTGGGCAGGAGCCTGGCAGCCTGCAGGCTGGCACAGGGGACCCCCCCCTCACAAGAGGAAAGCAATGGGAGGGGGGCAGCCTGGCTGCTGGGCCCCTCTGCTTCACAGGATGCTCTCTAGGGATGTCCATTCAAGGCTGCCCGGCTCCATCTGATGCCAGCCTCTCTCTCTCTCTCTCTCTCTCTCTCTCTCTCTCTCTCTCTCTCTCTCCTCCCTCCCTCCTCCTCCTCCTCCTCCTCCTCCTCCTCCTCCTCCTCCTCCTTGGGCATGCTCACTGCTTAGCCGCACTCCCAGCAGGCCATGGGGGCAGCCGAGCGGTTTCCATAGCAACCGTGGCCTGCTGCCTGCCCCCCCCCTTTGCCTCCTCCAGCCAGCCCCAAAGCCTGCTGCCAATTTGGAGCGCCAGCAACACTCTGGGTCACAAGCCCCAGGTGGGGGCCCTCTTGGCCACATCTCTTCCTCCCCCCAGTGGGGTAAAAAAGGCATGAAAAGCAGAGCTTGGCACCCCCAGTTCTAGGGGGTTAACCCTTTGGGAATGGGGGGGATGGGATTTTGTCATTTTCTTTTGCAGAATGGGTCTCTCTGCTGATGGGAATCCAGGTTCCCTTTAATCTCCTCTGGTTGATCTTCAGCCAGCAGGGACCAAGGTCTCATTTGGTCCCCATTTCCCCATCTTCGGGGATCCTGCACAGATGCTAAAATAAATAATAAAATAAAATAAAAATTCGTTGGCCTGTTGTTGGGCAAACGACCAGCAGGTGGCAGTGCTGGAGCAGACTAGAATGCAAACCAACACAATTCTAGGCTTTGGTCCCTGTTTTGTCCTTTCAGATGTTATTAAACTTACTATATAGAGCCCTTTTTCTCAACCATGACAACTGGACGCTTTGTCGACTTCAATTCCCAGAATTCTGGCTGGGGAATTCTGGGAGTTGAAGTGCATACAGCTTCAAGTTACCAAGTTTGAGAAACACTGCAATAGTATCTGTTATTTAACGTGGTCCTCATTCATATATGTTAATTTTTTAATAAATGCATTTTAACTTTGTGTTAAACTTTATTTTGCTTATTATCTATTAAAGATGGATGGATGGATGGAAGGAAGGAAGGATGGAAGGAAGGAAGGAGAGAGATAGAGAGATAGATGCATAGGGGTGGTTCTTGACTTAAGACCACAATTGACCCCAAAATTTCCATTGCTAATGGAAAACAGAATTTTGCCCTATTTTACAGCCTTCCTTTCCACATTTGTTAAGCAAATCACTGCAGTTGTTAAATTAGTAACACGGTTGTTAAGTGAATCTGGCTTCCCCATTGCCTTTGCCCGTCAGATTGCCACAAAAAGGGATCACGTGACCCCGGAACACTGCAAGCATCATAACCATGAACCAGTTGCCAGGCATCTGAATTTCAGTCATATGACCATGGAGAGGGTGCAATGGTCATAAGTGTGAAAAATGGTCGTCGGTCACTATTTTCAGTGCCGTTGTAACTTCGAACGGTCACTCAAAGAACCGTTGTAAGCTGCTAGGAACAACTGGGAAATCTTCAAAGGTCCTGGATCATTTTGCTCAATGAATAACTGTATAATTTTGTTGGATTGGAGTCTCTTTACCTAGTTTTAGGAGTTGAAACAGACCACATCTTAGGCCCAGGTTTGCATACAAATATTGAAAATTCAAAAGCATTTGCGAAGTTTTCCTCCCACCTCTGCTCTGTGGAGGGCCCAGGCTGTGTGAAATTGCACAACCAACGTGCGTGAGTGTGTGTGTCGTCTTTTCTTTTCCTTTGGAGCAAAAAATCAATTCTCCAGCAAGTCTAGGAGGGGGCCAGGTGGACAGAAAGGAAGGGTGGATCCCCTGGGTGGATCCCTCAGCCCCCATCAGGGAATGGGGGGGGAGGAAGGACGTGGTGGTGGCGGTCCCCCTTGGAGGCTCAGCTTCCTTTGCCCGGGATCAGACAGCAGGACCAGGGGTGGGGGTCTCTGGGGAGTTTGTGGAGCGGGGTGGGGGGGCGCGTCCAGGCTGCCCAGAGTCCAGATGTGTCAGCCGCGGACAATAGGCAAGCAGGAAAGGACAGACAGATGGGCCGGCCGAGACAATGGCCGGCCGCTTAACATTCAGGAGCTGTTCTCCGCTGACTTGCTGCCCCCCCACCCTCGCTATTGAGCCAGCCAAAGACTGCCAGGATGAAAAGCCCATCTGCTCAAGGCTCTCTCCCCCCCCTGCCCCCCATTCACTTGAGAAGCAAAGAGGGCCTGAAAGAGAGGCTGCTCGGCTTCCCCGGCCTTCTCTGTGCCGAGGGCTGCAAATGGTGTGTGTGTGTGTGGGGGGGGGTTAGGTTTCAAAGTGGCCCTTGACATGTGGATCCTTCCTTTCTTTCTTTCTTTCTTTCTTTCTTTCTTTCTTTCTTTCTTTCTTTCTTTCTTTCTTTCTTTCTTTCTTTCTTTCTTTCTTTCTTTCTTTCTTTTTCCTTCCTTCCTTCCTTCCTTCTTTCTTTCCTTCCTTCCTTTTCTTTTTCCTTCCTTCTCTACTTCCTTCCATCCCTCTTCTTTTCTCTCCTTTTCTCTCCCTCCATTCCCTCTTTTCCTTCCTTCCTGCCTTCATTACTTCCTTTCTTCCTCCTTTTCTCCCTCCCCCTTCCTCTTCCTTTCTCTTCCTCTTTTCCCTCCCTTCTCTTTCCCCTTCCTTCCTCCTTCCCTCCCTCCCTCTTCCTTTCTCTCCTTCCCTCTTCCTTTCTCTCCTCCCTTCTTTCTTTTCCTCCCTTCCCTCTTTTCTTTCCTCCCTTCTCAATTTCTCCTCCCTTCCTCCCATTGCCCATTAGAGAAGCTGGGGAAACAGTAAGTTATCAGCTACCTACCTAAGTGTCTGGATATCGAAGCCCCTGTCAAGGAAGGGGCGTCAATCCGAAGCGTCTTGCAGTGCCCTGGGCAAAGGCCTGCATAGAATCCAGAGTGTCTGAATTGAAACTTCGGGTGCTGCCTCCCTTCACCCAGACCCGGCTTATTACACCGGCTGGCGATAACCGCTGGGTCGGCAAAGAACGGCTTACTAAGACACATCCCTGAAGACTTTGTCTTTGTGGAGGGGGGCCATGGACAAAGATGAAAATGATTTTAATAATAATAATAACAGCAATAACATTATCCCCAGGTTTGATGAGAGATGGATGCTGAAATCACAGCTGGGCTCAGCATCCATCTCTAATCAAACCTGGGGATATTATTATATTCTAGCCGTAGAGCAGGATTGGGGCCAAATGGATCAGCAGCCAGGATTTACTAAGTACTTCAGCACCCCCATTTCAAGCTCTGCTGGACAAGTTGCTGAGCTCCTTAAAAAAAAAGCAGTTCATTTATTTTTATGCTTATGTCTGAGGTTGGATCTGTGGAGCAAGTAAAAGGAGGGAGGGAAGGAGGGAGAGAGAAATGGGTGGGCAGCCCTGGCTATAAATGTCCAACATCACAAATCTCTGCTTTCCACTACCGATAAGAGAGAGAAAATATACAGATAGTCCTCGACGTACGACCACAACCGAGGCCAACATTTGTGTTGCTAAGTGAGACAGTTGTTAAGTGAGCTTTGTCCCATTTTGTGACTTTTCCTGGTCACGGTTGTGAAGTGAATCCCTGCAGTTGTTCAGTTACTAACACGGTCGTTCAGTGAATCTGGCTTCTCCGTTGACTTGGCTTGTCGGAAGGTCGCAAAAGGGGATCACGTGACCCCGGGACACTGCAACCGTCACAAATGTGAGCCAGTTGCCAAGTGCCTTAAATTTGGATCGTGTGACCATGGGATGTTGCAACAGTCGTAAGTGTGAACATTGGTCCTAAGTCACTTTTTTCAGTGCCGTCGTAACTTTGAACGGTCACTAAATGGATGGTTGTCAGTCGGGAACTACCTATCTTTGCATTAGAGGAAACTGGGGGCTGAAACCATAATTACAGTGTGTCTTAAGGTCTTTTGTGATGTTTGTGTCTCTTTTGTGAGCCCAGCTGGGGCACCGTGTGCAGGGAATGGGTGCTTGAATAACCCAGGCAGGACAAAATTAATGCTGTGTCCCTCGGACGAGGGCAGACCAGAGAGGGGGACTGGGAAGCAGCCAGAGGCGCCTTCCTCAGTTTCCCCTGCGGTATATTTTAAAGGAAAATGTTCCTGGGATCAACCCGGGTCTCTCTGCAACGGCAGTTTTCCTGTGGAGCCTTTGTGAGGCAAAATTAGGGGTGCCCTGCCCCCCCTGGAAAACGGGAGAGAAACAATCCCTAAACATGACACCCCCTGGGTGGTCTTGTCAAACTCCACAAGATGAGAGGCTTTTCCCATTGATGCTCGGAGCACATCCCACCTCCACAGCCCCTTTAGCCTCCTAACAGCCCTGCGAGGTAGGCCGGGAGGATGCAGAAGGGCAGCGGGTGGCACAGCCCAAGAGGAAAGGAAAAGGAGGAGGAGGAGGGAGGAGGAAGAAAAAAGGATGGATGAACGGCACCCTGGGGCAGGGGTCTCCAACCTTGGCAACTTTAAGCCTGGAGGACTTCAACTCCCAGAATTCCCCTGCTGGGGAATTCTGGGAGTTGAAGTCCTCCAGGCTTAAAGTTGCCAAGGTTGGAGACCCCTGCGCCTGGAGGACAGGCCAGCAACCTCCCCACACACCCCGCCTTTTTCCTCTCCCCATCGTCTCTGCCCTCCACCCCACCCCACCCTCGGCAGCTGCCTCTTCTGTCCTCCCCCTCCCCTCCCCCCTCCCCTCCCGCCCAGCTGCGTCCCCCTCCCGGGAAGAATAGCGCCTCTCTCTCTTTCTCGTGCCGTGCCACTCCACCGCCCCCCCTCTCCTTTCACTTGGGAGCTCCTGGCAACCAATCTGCTGGGGTGGGGGTGGGGAGACGGACGGGGCGGTGGGGGGGTGGGTCTCTGCTTCCACGTCAGGGGCTGGGCTGCTCCCTCCGACGCCCCCCCTCTTCCCCCGCCCCCTCCCTGCCGGCTGCAAGAGCGCGATGCGCGGAAAGCGGAGCCGCTGCTGCCCTCCTCTCGCGCTTGCTCGCTCTTTCCCAACGCGCTTCGGTGGGTTTCGTTCCCCTCGCCCCCCGCCCCACCTTCCCGCTTCCTCCCACCTCCGGGGCTCCCCCGCCGTCGCCCCCTAAATCCCCATCCCCGTTTCCCCCTCGCTAAGCACCTAAATAGAAGGGCGGGGAGACGACCCCCCCCCCCGGGGCAGGTGGGAAGGAGGGTGGGTGGGCTAGCTTTTTCTCCTCCTTCGCTGCGCCTCTCTTCCTTGGCGGGTGGGGGGCTCAATCTCCACCGCCCCCAGAGCCCGCTTTTCCTGGGGGAAGGAGGAGGAGGGGAGGCTGGGTAAAGAGAGAGCGAGGGAGAAAGAGGAACTGAGAAAAGGAGGTCTGGGAAGCCCACCCACCCAATTCCCGTCTCGGCCGATCCGTTTCCCTGCCTCGGGTCCGTTGCACCTGGATGTCTCCGCTCTTCCTCAGCTGGACACACCTCCCTCCTCCTTCTCCCACCCCTCCCTAAACGCTGAGCATCTTCGCCCCCCCTCAACACCCCCTCCCCCTGCTGGAGTCTGCCGGGTACGGCGTGGGGGGGAGTCCTCCGCGCCCTCGGCTTGAAAATGCTGGCAGGTGGATCGGTCCATCAGAACGGGCTCTTTCCTTCGGCCCCCCAGCAGCCGCAGCAGTCGCCGCCGCCCTCGCTGTCCCAGCCGTCGCAGCCGCCAGGGGGGCCCCAGCCTCAGCAGCCCCCCCAAGCCGCCCCGCAACCCCCCATGGATTCGGATCCCCCCGACTCCAGGAAAAGGCCCTTGGAGACCCCCACCGAAGCCATCAGCACCAAGAGGAGCAACACGGGAGGTGAGTCTATGGGGGGGGGGGCGCCGAGCAGGTTGCGGGGAAGACGGGGGGGGGGGCGCGGACAGGGTCCAGTCTTGCGGCGGTGGGGAAGGGGGGGGGCTTAATCGAAAGATTGAGGAAATCAACGGGGAAGAAAGACCCTTCCCCGTTCCGAGCCGGCTTCCCAACCGGCGAGATGAACACCTTGCCTGGGCTGAGGTGTGTATGGGGGGGGGGTGCGTGGGGGTGTCTCTGGGAATTCCGACAGGGACCCCCCTGGCTCCTGAAAAGACCCAGCCCCATCCTTGGGGAGCCCGTCTCCCTAAATATAATCCCTGACATCCCAAGTCTTTCCTGCAAAAAAAGTCTCCCCCCCCAGGTCTGAATCTTCCCCCAAAAATCTCTTAAAAGGAAAAAATCGGGCTAGCCGAACCGGTCTCTCTTTCTCTTATCGGGGCATCAAAGCCCCTTCGATCTATTTTTCCTCCCCCCACACAATTTTTCTCCTCCCCTTTCCCCCCACCCCTTCATTCCCTTCCTCTTCGCTTTCTTCCCCCCTCCTTTGGGGGGGAGGATTTCTTCTCCCAGCCTCCAATATATGGGTTTTGTTTCTCCCCTCCCTCGTGCCCCGACCCCCCCAACCCACAATTTGCACCCTCCAGAACCAGAGGCTGAATCTTGCTTGGATCAAAAGATGGTTTTTTTTCTCTGTCTTGGGCTTCAGCATCAGCCCTGGAAGGGTCTGGGTGAATCGGGCCCTTCCCTTCCTTCCCCAGCCTTTCTCCGGGGACAGCATCTCGGCCTCCACCTTCCGCCTTTCCTGCCTCGAAAGGGGTGTGGATGTGTGGATGCACACAAAAGAGGACCCCCCCCCACATACGCACACACCTCTTTCCCCCTCGTTTTCCCAGCTCTGGGTCCACCTCAGCCCATCACAGCTGGCGATGTCAAAATGGAGTCGGCTTGTCTGCTTAGGAAGGGAAGGGAGAGGAAGCATTGATATATATATATATATATATATATATATATATATATATATATATATATATATATATATATATATATATATATATATATATATATATATATATATATATATATATATATATATATATATATATATATATATATATATATATATATATATATATATATATATATATATATATATATATTTGCACCCAGAGGGACTGTGGAAAACCTGCCAGTCCCTTCATTCGCTCGCCCTCCCCTCTACAGCAGCAGCAGAGGAAACGGAGAGGGGAAGGATGTGGAAATGTGAACAAAAACAAGGATGCAAAAGGGACCAGGGATTTCTGGGCAAGGAAGGAGGGACTGTGCCAGCTAAGGATCTTTTGGGGATGTGCTGGTTTTATTTGCTGCTGTTCTGAATGCGGAGGGGGAAAGGCTTTGAAAAGGATTGGCTTTGAGGTGTGGATTTTAATCCTGGTACTGTCTAAAAAAGAAAAAAAGGAATCTGGAAAATAGCAATCCCTCCCTCCCTTCTTTTCTTCCTTCCCTTCCTTTTCTTCCCCTCCTCTCCTCTTTCTCCCCAATAGGACAGCAGTCAGTTTATGTGTTTTTACTCATTATTCCTCCTCCTCCTCCTCCTCCTCCCCTCCCTCCCTCCCTCCCTTCCTTTTCTTCCCCCTCCTCTTCCTTCTCTCCAATAGGACAATTAGCAGTTTATATGTATCTTCTACTCATTATTATTCCTCCTCCTCCACCTCCACCACTCCTTCCTTCCTTCCTTCCTTCCTTCCTTCCTTCCTTCCTTCCTCTCCCTCCTTCCCTCCATTCCTTTTCTTCCTCCTCCTCTTCCTTCTCCCCAATAGGACAATTAGCAGTTTATATGTATCTTCTACTCATTATTATTCCTCCTCCTCCACCTCCACCACTCCTTCCTTCCTTCCTTCCTTCCTTCCTCTCCCTCCCTCCCTCCCTTCCTTTTCTTCCCCCTCCTCTTCTTTCTCTCCAATAGGACAATTAGCAGTTTATATGTATCTTCTACTCATTATTATTCCTCCTCCTCCACCTCCACCACTCCTTCCTTCCTTCCTTCCTTCCTCTCCCTCCTTCCCTCCATTCCTTTTCTTCCTCCTCCTCTTCCTTCTCCCCAATAGGACAATTAGCAGTCAGTTTATATGTATCTTCTACTCATTATTATTCCTCCACCTCCACCATTCCTTCCTCCCTCCCTCCCTCCCTCCCTCCCTCTCTCCCTCCTTCCCTCTCTCCCTTCTTTCCTCCCTTCCTTCCCTGACCCTTCTGTGAAGGGCAACTTCAATTCCGTGAGGTTTCCAGCGCTTTTGTGCGTTTGTTCCTTCCCGGTGCTAAGAATAGATTCCTTCTTATCATGATGATGATGATTACATCGTGATTGCATCTGGGTCTGTTTTATTGCTTCGAATGATGATCCGGGCTATAGCAGCGCCCACCGAAACGCGTGGCTGCCCAGGCAAGGCAGGGAGTCAACGCTGACACCACCCTTGCCTGGCAATTAACATTTGGAGATGCTGCTCGGGAACTGCAGTGTTAAGGCAGAAAGCAATAAATATGGCTGAGAAATATGGCTTTGGGGTCCTGGAGGAAAATGTCCTGCTTTGATGATTATGCTCCGACCAGAGAGATCAGAAATAAATAAGGCTTGGAGAGGAGGCCTGAACAGCCAAGGGGGACTTGGCTAGTCAGGCCTGCAGATTAAAACATAGGAAGAACGGTTGCAGGTTTTGGGTTTAGCTACTCTAAAGAAAAGAAGAATTAGGAGGGACATGATAGCAGTATTCCAGTATTTGAGGGGCTGCCACAAAGAAGAGGGGGTCAAATTATTCTCCAGAGCACCAGAAGGCAGGACAAGAAACAATGGATGGAAACTATTCGAGGAGAGAACCAACCTGGAATTAAGGAGAAACTTCCTTAACAGTGAGGACAATGAACCAGTGGAACAGCTTGCCACAAGAAGTTGTAGGTGCTCCATCACTGGAGGTTTTTAAGAAGAGGCTGGACAGCCACTTGTCTCAAAAGGGATAGGGTCTCCTGCTTGAGCAGGGGGCTGGACTAGAAGACCTCAAAGGTCCCTTCCAGCTCTATTCTGATTGATTGATTGACATGAGGAAGGAAGCGGGAGAAAAAACAGGCCAGAAATGGAGGAATTCCCGCTTGGGTGGCTGCATCAGAGGGGATCAAGAAGGAGATGAAGCCTAATTTGGCTGCGGAATGCAGACTGTGGTTATCGAAAGCGGTTTTTATTTTGAAAAGCAACTGGACTGTTTTTTATTTTTATTTTTTGGAGGAAAGAAGAAAAAGTTTCGCTCCCTATCCTGGAAGCTTCACCCGTTGTAGCTTCGTCAGCTTCCAGGCTAGGCAGCCGAAATGTTTTCTTCTTCCACCAAAAAAACAAAAGCAAAAAAACCCAGTCCAGTTTCCTTCCGTTCAAAATGAAAAATCGCTTTTGATACAATGGATGACCGAGAATCTTCCTTAGACCGTGGTGGTTATGTGCCCGGCGGGTCCTGCGTTTCATTGAGGGCTGGTCTGGGTGGCGTTGGGCTGATTCCAATATGGATTTCAGAGAGGAAGAAGGGAGTGAATTGGATGGCACGACAGGAGGGCGGGAGGGAGCGGACGCACCGAGATGTGTTCGTAGTACCTAACGGGTGTGTATATGTGTGTGTGTGTGTGGCAACGGACAACGGATGGCGGTGGAAATGCGCAAGGCGGAAGGCCAGGCAGGCCTCTCGGCCCAGCCAGGAGGTCAGTGAGCCTGGGGTCTTCGAGGAGCATCTGTGCATGTGCGCCGCCCTGAACCCAGTGGGAGTGAAGGTCAAAACAGGGTGGGATTTTTTTTTTAACTCGGCATGTCCGGTTAGAGGTTTCGTTTTGTTCTGTTTTAAAAAGGGAAGGTTGTTGGAGCATGTCGGAAGGGCGAAATAGGAAGGGATGCAAATGACCGGATTAATTCTGGCTTGGCGTGGCCAGCCGGTAATCCCAGCGCCGCCGTTTCGTGGAGTCTCTGGGAAAGCATCATGAAAACCAGGCCGGTCTCTACTACAATGGACAAGCAGGCCTTGCCGGAGGAGGAGGGCAGAGACAGCGTGGCATCATCGCCAGCTGGGCGGCCCGAGGAAAATCGGCGCAGGAGCGTGGCTAACCTGATCTCTGGGTCTAGGAGTTTGCAGTTGCAGAAGCCGTGGGGTGGGGAAGGGAGGGAGGGCGAAATTTAGGGCCGGGCGGGAGATTCGGTTGAGGAATTCTGGAAGATGGATTCGGATGGGTATTTTTAGCTAGGAAGCCGAGACGAGGTGGGATGGCGGCGTTTGGAGAGGCTTCCTGACGTCCCAGCCTTGGGGTTTCTCCTTCATGCTGGTGGACAGCTCAGATCTTTTGTGGTCCTCAAGGAAGCCGACTGGCTGGGGCAAGAGGAGGTTGCTGCTTCTCTCAAAATGGCTGCAGAGGCGACATCTCCCAGGCCAAAGCTTGCTTACGACAGGAGTGGAGACCCACAGACCACTTCCAAGGCCCTAGAGGCTCCCTTACCACCACCAACCAAGAACAGAACAGCAAAGTTGGAAGGGACCTTGGAGGTCTTCTAGTCCAACCCCCTGCTCAGGCAGGAACCCCAATACCATTTCAGTCAAATAGTGGTCCAATCTCTTCTTTAAAGACCCCAGTGTTGGAGCCCTCACAACTTCTGGAGGCAAGTTGTTCCACTGGTTAATTGTTCTGACTGTCAGGAAATTCCTCCTTCGTTCTAGGTTGCTTCTCTCCTTGATTAGTTTCCATCCATTGCTGCTTTTTTCTGCCTTCTGGTGCTTTGGAGAAGAGGTTGACCCTCTCTTCTTTGGGGCAACCCTTAGATATTGGAAGATGCCCATCACGTCAGCCTTAGTCCTTCTTTTCACTAATCTAGATATTACCCAGTTCCTGCAACCGTTCTTCGTATGTTTTAGCCTCCAGTCCCCTAATCATCTTTGTTGCTCTTCTCTGCACTCTTTGTAGAGTCTCCACATCTAAAATCTAAACCAGTGTGTCCTTCACATTTTACAGTGTGTGTGTGTGGGGGGGGGAACCTTGGCCCTTTTATTTGTATTTGTATTTGTTTATTTGTCAAACATATATGATTATAAGCAAAGTACAAACAGTGAAACATGATTGAATATATATGTAATATTACAAACATGAATAAGAGTAAAAGAGGTATGAATATATGGGTACATAGGACCGGAACGGTAGGCACGATTGTGCGCTTATGCATGCCCCTTACTGACCTCTTAGGAATGGGGTGAAGTCAATGGTAGATAATAAGAAGTTGAAGTTTTTGGGGTTTGGGGAAGAAACTACTGAGTCAGGTAAAGTGTCCCAGGCGTTGACAACTCTGTTGCTGAAGTCGAATTTTTTGCAATCAAGTCTGGAGTGGTTTACATTCAGTTTGTATCTATTGTGAGCTCGTGTATTATTGCGGTTGAAGCTGAAATAGTCGTTAACGGGTAGGACATTTTATGGCTTGTGGACTTCAACTCGGGAGTTCTGGGGTTTGAAGTCCACAAGTCATAAAAGGACCAAGGTTCCCCACCCCTGTTTTAGAGGACGGGGGAGACTGAATTAATACGGAGAGAAGCGACAGGTCCTACCCACACAAGGGAGCCCTTTTTCGCAAAGCCGTGGGAGCAGAGGGTAAGGAACTGGTGAATCAACCATCTTTCCAAGTTTGGGAGAGTAAACAACCCCTCCCACCATGGCACGGTCTTGTTGCCGTTGTTGTTGCTTTCGAGACGAGATGCCTTCAAACACCACCACCCCTCCGCATCCCAATAAAACCAGCAATTGGTGGCTTGCACAAAGAAGCACAAATCCTGCGTGCAACAAATGTAACCTGGATTATTTGGGTCTGCGCCGTAAAAGAATCAAACGGGCTGGATCCGCACCGGATGCCAGGCTATTCACGTGCACACACACAACCCCCCCACCAACGTTAGTTAAAACTAACCAGGTTTGTTGAAGTCCACAAATCTTAAAGGAGGCCAAGTTTGAAGAGCCCTGTTCCGAAGTCCTAAATGACCAAGTGAATCTCTATTGGGGCTTGGTTAGATTAGCACTGGGTTGAACCTCCCTCCCTAGCTTTGCTGTTGACCTGACTAAGCGTGTTGCGTGAAGCCCACCTAGCGGTGTGGTTGTCTGCCTCCTTAATGGATGGGAGACGGGGAGCATGTGTGCACTCGGGGCAGGGAGTCCCTGAGGAGCGATGGGTTTTGGGGAGATCAAGATGGCTGACCAGGAAAAGCTAAAAGAAGCAGAGAGGTAGGTAGAAAAGATCTCCTGGGATCTGCTCTGCTCTTCTGTAGAAGGAGATTCTCCTAGGCAGGAACAGGGAAGGGGGTTCTCTTTTGAGGGGATCTTGGGTTCTGGGGTGCTGAGGGTTTCCTTTAGGACCGGATCAGGGCCCCAATAGAGGATCAGTTGGTCATTTAAGACTTTAGAGCAAGGGTCTCCATCCTTGGCCCCTTTAAGACTCGTGGATTTCATCTCCCAGAATTCCCTAGCCAGCATGGCTGGGGAATTCTGGGAGATGAAGTCCAGGAGTTTTAAAGGGGCCAAGCTTGGAGCCCTAAATGTCCTAAATGACCGAGTGATCTTTAGAGGCCGGATGATGATGGGAAGAAATGATTGTGTGTGGGCTCACTTTCTCGGTCTTGAAGGCTACAGGTGTGGGCTGCTACGTGAGTTCTAGGCCTCTGCTTTGTATACAGGTAGCCCTGGATTTGCAACCGTTCAAAGCTATAACAGCACCGAAAAAAAACCTGACTTACGATCATTTTTCAAGCTTATGACCGTTGCAACATCCCCGTGGTCATATGATCCAAATTTGGATGCCGGTCAACTGGATCATCTTGATGACGGTCGGACTGTCCCGGGATCACGGGATCCCCTTTGGCGACCGTCCGACAACCAAAGTCAACGGGGAAGCCAGATTCACTGAACAATCGTGTAACTTAACAACTTCAGCAATTCACTTAACAGCTGTGGCAAGAAAGGTTGTAAAACGGGACAAAAACTCACTGAACAGGTATCTCGCTTAGCGACGGAAATTTTGGGTTCAATTGCCCAAAAGTCGAAACTCCCTGTAGATGAAGACATTTCTTCTTCTCTGCCCGATCTACAGGGAGACGAGGGTAATGCTGGCAGTGGGCACAGTCTCCAGGACCCCCCAAAAACCCAACCTTTTAACAGATTAACAGAGTTGGAAGGGACCTTGTAGGTCATCTAGTCCAACCCCCCGCCCAAGCAGGAGACCCTACACCATTTCTGACAAATGGCAGTCCAATCAATCTCTCCTTGAAAGCTTAAGGAAAGACATTGGGTAGAAGGAGGCCTCCAGAGCTGGCAAGCTATCATCCACACTCACAGGCAGGGCAGAACAGAGTAAGTTTTGGTTGCAAGTCAGAAAAAAGTTGAGCTGGAAGTGTTTAAATGGTTGGAAGGCCAACTGGCAGGGATGCTGATGATGTTACCTAGTTTGGTCTTGAAACGTCTGTAAGAAAACAAGCAAGCTCAGAGAGCACCAAGGACCAACCCTCACGTCAACACTGAGCTGCAAATATTCTCCTTTATAGGGATGCGGTCATGATGAATTTTACTGGAGAGGAAGTTGATTTGATGTTGGTGATGTCCAGGGCCCTTCCAACCTGTAAACATGATGGATTAATATAAGAATTGTAATGTTCAAAACCCCCAAAGGGGACACGACAATGCCATTTAAATCCCAGAATTCTTAGCAGCGGCCTTGCTGATTGAAGACTTCTGGGAATTGAAGTCCACAGATCAGTGCTTACCAAACCTGAGTAAATTATCCAAAATGGGCTACAAGTGGTTTTTATGAAACATTTAAATTGAGTTAAAATATTACCAGGGCCTTATAGTGTTACGCAAACTCGGCCACTTTAAGACATGTGGACTTCAACTCCCAGAATTCTATGCTGGCTGGGGAATTCTGGGAGTTAAAGTCCACAAGTCTTAAAGTGACTGAGTTTAAAGAATCACTGGATTAAAGGGTTTGGGAATATAACAAATATCAAATAACAAAGAGGCCGTTTCCCAAAATCTCAAGCTATCCCATTTGTGATTGCTACCGATTTGCTTTGGCCACGATTCTCAAAGAATGAACCAAAGGGGAAAACAATGGCTAACCAGCCTATCGATCTCAAATATAGATTTCACACAGCGCCTTGAACTCACAAAAATATTTGGCACTCGCTGGGCAGGTCAGTTCTGAAGTTGGTGTCAGTGTTTCTAACAATAGTTTCTTGTGATCCGGTGAATTTCAGGGACACAACCTTGTGGTTTTCCTGGCAGTAATTTGGAAGCCAATTTCAGAAAGGATTTTGATTTCCCAGTGCCTGGTGCTCTCCCCCTACAGGTAGTCCCCGACTTACATCCATTCATTTAGTGACCATTCAAAATTCGTCATCAAAATTCAGACACTTGGCATTTGGTTCACATTTATGACGGTTGCAATGTCCCCGGGGTCACATGATCCCCTTTTGCGACTTTCTGACAAACAAAGTCAATGGGGAAGCCCGATTCACTTAACGACCGTGTGACTAACTTAATTATTGCAGTGATTCACTTAACAGCGGTGCAAGAAAAGTCCTAAAACAGGGCAAAACTCACTTAACAAACTTCTCACGTAGCAATATAAATTCTGGGCTCAGTTGTGGTCATAAGTCGAGGACTACCTGTATTCCCCACTTCAGATCTCTGGGTGAAAAACAGAGAGAACCCGAGGTTCTTCATCCCTAGCATTCCCCAAGACGCGATGCAGAGGTGCCCATCACAACACCCCAGCAGTATCTGCAGGGCATCTCAAACAAGTCAAGATGGAATCTTGGAGCATTCCCTGTGGACACCCAATGCAACAATATTGTGCGAATGACACGGATTATACAATCTGCAATGGACACACCATCTCCTCACATCCTCACTCCCGGAGGATAGCAAGGAAATGACTTTATCTCAAAATGGGTCCCGTAACTATTGGCCCAAAGGTGCTTTTTCAAGAGGCAACTGGACTTCCTTGTTTTACTTTGAAGACGTTTCGCTTCTCATCCAAGAAGCTTCTTCAGCTCTGACTGGATGGTCGGGAATGGAAAGATTTATGCTCCTTGCAGACAGCTGGTCATTTGCATCCTTTTAGAGAGTCGTTGAGGCCATTTGGAGGTTTACCTGTGTCCTCAGGGTCACCTGAGTGTGCAAATGGGTGTGGAGCCTTCTTGGAACTGTTGAAAAGACTGTGTTGTAGACTGGAGATAGATGATGTTTTATCCCCACCCTCCACCCCCACTCGGTTGAGAGAGGGCTGTTCAATCTTGATATAGATGGCTTCTTTGACCCCTCTTTTAAACCAGTGATCTTCTCTGTCCAAACTGTGGACTTTGCTGTCTTCAAAAGAATGGCCTTGGTCTTTTAAATGCAGATGGACCGCTGAATCTAGTCCTGATGGGTTTGTTCTCCTATGTTGTGCCACATGTTTACGAAGTGGCTGTTTTGTTTCCCCAATATACAGACCTGCAAACGGCTCCCTGCATTGTACTGCATATACCACATTGCTCAGTTTGTGTCTGGGTGTTTTATCCTTGGGGTGGACAAGCTTCTGCCTTAGTGTATTCTTGGGTTTGAAACTGAGGTGGGTTCCTCCCAGTTCGGACCGGTTCTATAGAACCGGTAGTAACTTGGCGGCCTGGGTCGCTGGAACTGGCAGCGACCCAGGCCTGCCACCCCGCCGAGCCGGTTCTCTCGGCGGCGGCGTAGGCTCAGAAAGTCCAGTTGCCTCTTGAGGACAGAGAATCTCCATAGACCTTAACTATTGGGTTGATCTCTGCTGGTTGATCTCTCCAGCCAATTCAGAGCAGACTTCTCTGGGAGAATCTGGGCTCTTTGCCTTCAACCCAGTGGTTTTCCTCCGGCTGCCGTCAGAATCTAAAGGGCAGAAGAATCTTCTCGGGCCTGGCAGATGGAAGGGTCCGCAGGACCAGTTGGCGCACCGGGGGAGGGTGTTGGTCCTGCCGCCTTCCGATCGGTTGGGGGTTGTTATTATGGGCCATTTCATTTGTGCAAAGTAAACGTCGTCGATCGATCTTGTCTTGCCCCGGCTTATTGGTTTTGCAGAGCGGGCCCTCGTCTTTAGCCTCTACTCCCTTCGCTCCATTGCTGATAGTCTGGGGGACTTGCCGCAGGCGTGCCGGATGCCTGTGGAGGATACTGAGATGACAAGCAAGAGATGCGTGGCAGTATCCGAGCGGCGATGGTGGCTGTGGATTTAATAAGGCCCCTTAAGCCGATTTGATGCTGGAAACTGAACATAGCATTGCTTGAAGCTGCAGTTTAGCTCACTCATCTCCTAAAGCAGCGTTTTTCAACCTTGGCAAAATTAAAAGTGAATGGACTTCAATTCCCAGAATTCCCCAGCCAGCTGGCTGGGGAATTCTGGGAGTTGAAGTCCACTAGTCTTAAAATTGCCAAGATTGGATGCCCCTGATTTAGACAAAACTAAATCACCCAGCTTTTAGTTTCTGACTCCAAATTAGGAGTGTTCAACCCTGGCAGCTTTAAGATGGATGGACTTCAATTCCCAGAATTCCCCAGTTGAAGTCCACAAGTCTTGAACTTGCCAAGGTGGGAAACCCTGGATTTAGAGGGAACTAAATCATCCAGTTTTTAGTTTCTGACTCCAAATCCGAAGTGTCCAACGTTGGCAATGTGAAGATGGATGGACTTCAATTCCCAGTCATCCTGGCTGGGGAATTCTGGGAGTTGAAGTCCAAAAGTCTTAACGTTGCCAAGGTGGGAAGCCCGTGATTTGGAGCCAGACATTAAAAGCTGGGTGATCAACAGACAGAACTAAAAAGAAACAAAAAAGAAAAAAGAAAAAGGCAACTGAAAGCCAGAAGGCAGATGATGAAGAGAGAAGAATTATTTTTGGAGCTCAAGGTCACCCAGTCACATTGAGTTGGGGGGGGCAGGTCAAGACTTTCTCCCCAGTTATAATTAAATGGAGAGTGATTTTTGGCAGACACAAGGATGCCAGATACTCCTTATATTAAGGAGAAGCCTTGAAATGGAATTACTTCCATTTCAAGAGGACGGTTTTCTGATTTACCCAGGGTTTACAAGCCGGGGAGAAACCTGGCAGGGTGCAAAGGATGGAGGGGGGCTTTATTTTATTATTATTATTTATTTATATCCCATCTTTATATCCCATCTTTATTGAGCCGAGATGGCGCAGTGGTTAAATGCAGCACTGCAGGCTACTGCTAGTTCAGCAGTTCAGCTGTTCAAATCTCACCGGCTCAAGGTTGACTCAGCCTTCCATCCTTCTGAGGTCGGTAAAATGAGGACCCAGATTGTTGGGGGCAATATGCTGAACTCTGTAAACCGCTTAGAGAGGGCTGTAAAGCTCTATGAAGCGGTATATAAGTCTAATTGCTATTGCTATTATTTCTGCAAATAACTCAAGGCAGCGGACATAACCGACACGGCTTCCTCTTCCTCTTTTCCCCACAACAACAACCCTTGTGAGGTGGGTTGGGCTGAGAGGGAAAGACTGGCCAAATGTCACCCAGCCACTTTCATGCGTCAGGTGGAACTAGAACTCACTGTCTCCTGGTGATTGGCCCAAAGTCACTCCGTTGGTTTTCCTGGATTTGAACTCATGGTCTCTTGCTTTCTAGCCTGGTGCCTTAACCACTAGATCAAACTTTTCGGAAGTCTTCAGAGAAGGAGGCCTGAAAAGTCACAAAGGAGTCAGATGGGGGGAAAGAAGAAAAGCCACTTTCTCTTGGCTGATCTGAGACAGTTCTAATGACTGAGCTGCTTTAATCCACCTGAGAGAGGGAATTCTTTTAAGTGGATTTGGACTGGAGATCCCTCTGCTTAGAGAAACCCTCATGGGAATCTCGTGGGGGGGGGGTCAAGACTGGAGGGAGGCCAAGATGTCCAAGAATGGACGTGGTTACGTTTCTCCCGGTCTTCCTCACGAGGAGCCACTTTTATTTCCAAGTGGCATAATAATAATAATAATAATAATAATAATAATAATAATAATAATAATAATAATAATAATAATAATAATAATAATAATAATAATAATAATAATAATCATGAGGAGGAGGAAGAAGAAGAAGAAGAAGAAGAAGAAGAAGAAGAAGAAGAAGAAGAAGAAGAAGAAGAAGAAGAAGAAGAAGAAGAAGAAGAAGAAGAAGAAGAAGAAGAAGAAGAAGAAGAAGAAGAAGAAGAAGAAATAATAATTATGAAATATCGCAACCTGGCCATTGAAACTACAGGGCTATGGATGAAACATGTAACAGTGATACCCATTGTCATCGGGGCACTTGGTACCATGTCCAAGAATTTCACAAAACACATCAAGAAATTGCAGCTTCCTGCAATGACACCAGCGGAACTGCAAAAAACTGCACTACTCGGAACATCATATATTTTAAGAAGATACTTGGTTGATACCTAGGACGCTGGCAGCAACCTGTATCAACCATTAGCACCAGTCAGTGGTATTTGTGACACTTTTTAAAATGTTCAGTTGACTGAGTTTCAGGTTTAATGAATAAAAGAGATAATAATAATAATAATAATAATAATAAAGATTGTAATGATTGTAGCACAGCCTCTCGAAACATTCCTGAAAGCCAGTGTTTCTCTTAGCAACTTTAAGATACAGGTAATCCTCGACTTACGACCTCAATGGAGCCCGAAATTTATGTTCGCTAAGTGAGAAATTTGTGATTTATGTAGTTTTGCTCCGTTTTTCAACTTTTCTTGCCACGTTTGTTAAGCGAATCACTGCTCACTAAATGAGTCACCCGGTTGTTAAGCGAATCTGGCTTCCCCCATTGACCTTGCTTGTCAGAAGGTCGCAAAAGGGGATCACTGCAACCGTCATAAATATGAACCAGCTGTCAAGTCTCTGAGTGTAAATCACGGGACCAAGGGGATGCTGCAGCAGTCTTAAGTGTGAACAATTGTCATAAGTCCCTTTTCCCCCAGTGCCGTTGTAATTTTGAACTGTCACTAAATGAACTGTTGTAAGTCGAGGACTAGCTGTACCTGTATTTGTCAACACGAGTGAATCTCTGAATCTCCAAAAGCTGAAGAAGCTTCTTGGATGAGAAGTGAAACGTCTTCAGAGGAAAAACCAGAAAGTCCAGTTGCCTCTTGAAAAAAGCTCCTTTGGGACTCTGAATCTCCCTTGTCCACTCCCTGTACACAAATGTGTGTGTCTGTGTGTTTGTGGTGCAGGTGTAGGAAATACTATATTTTCTCTGTTTGTGCTTCATGTGCTTAATAATCGTGATAGAGCTCTGAAACCTGTAGTTCTGTATGTGCTCAAAGCAACCCAGGAGGCCAGGAACTGTGATTCCAGAAAGATGGCTTGTTCTTAAATTGGACCACATTGTAGTTAACCCAAGTTTCTGCAAACGGTTTAAACATGTCATCCGGAGGGTGACCCCCCCAGTGACCCCTTTGAAGGCTACAGTCAAGCAAGAGGGAAGCTGAGATGGGTGCATTTGTTGAAGGGGTGGGTTCTAACTTACCTCGCCACCGGTTCGCTTCCTCCCATGCCGCATGGGTGCGTGCGCAGAAGCCAAAAACAAGATGGTGGCGCCATAGGCCAGTTTGGGGGTGTGGCCAACCGGCAATCGTTCCCGGTTCGGCGAGTGGGGGGGGGATTCCCGCTACCAGTTCTATAGAACCGGTCCAAACCGGAAGCAACCCACCTCTGATTTGTTGGTGACAAGCGTCGGTAAGGATTGATGCGATGCAGTGGGAGAAGGGAAGAAGAGGTACATCAGAACTAATACAGACATTATTAAAAAAGACAGCTGGGGAATTCTGGGAGTTGACGTTCATGCATGCTGGCTGGGGAATTCTGGGAGTTGAAGTTCATGCATGCTGGCTGGGGAATTCTGGGAGTTGAAGTTCATGCATCTGGCTGGGGAATTCTGGGAATTGAAATTTGTGCATGCTGGTTGGGAAATTCTGGGACTTGCAGTCCATGCAGGCTAACTGGAGAATTCTGGGAGTTATAGTCTGTGCATGCTTTCTGAGGAATGCTAGGATTGACATCCGTGCATGCTGGCTGGGGAATTCTGGGATTTGCAGTCCATGCAGGCTAACTGGAGAATTCTGGGAGTTATAGTCTGTGCATGCTTTCTGAGGAATGCTAGGATTGACATCTGTGCATGCTGGCTGGGGAATTCTGGGATTTGCAGTCCAGACATCTTAATGTTGCTAAGGTTGAGAAACACTGGATTAAACACTAGTCTTACATACACTAAACCTGGTTAACTGACACCCTTTTAATATATATTGATAGGGACCCCCTGCCCTTAGCCTGTCTCTAGAAGCGTCGTCTGCTGAAATCCAATACTCACTTTTAGGGTTTAGGATTGTCCCTTTTCGACGGTGCCTGCTTTGCAAGTATTGGGCGGCGGGGCAAACCCCACCACCCTTGTCCTTTTGTAGGAAGACCCACAATTCCTGGGCCCAGCTTCAAAAACAAACATCTGAAGGAGAAAGGACCAGATTCTTAAGGTAACCAAGGGCAACAGAAAGCATCTTTTAAAGAAACCAAGTTATGTTCCAGGAAGTAAACAGAACATCGGTTATTCTCAACTCCCAGGCTCCAAGACAAACAAAAAAGGCTGCTTAGACACTGTCCAATGACTTTTCTGTATTAGTGAGTTATGCCTAGATCAAGGGGTCTTGCGGACTTCAACTCCCAGAATTCCCCATCCAGCCATGCTGCCTTAAGCATTAAAGCCAGTTGGGTAACTCTGGGTCAATCACCAGGAGATGGGGAATTCTAGTCCCATGATAGCTGGTTGAGTGACTCTGGGCCAATCACCAGGAGGCAGTAAGTTCTAGTCCCACCTTAAGCATGATAGCAGGACTAGAACTCCCAAGAGGTGAGAGTTCTAGTCCTGCCTT
Source organism: Diadophis punctatus similis (assembly GCA_023053685.1). NCBI lineage: Eukaryota > Metazoa > Chordata > Lepidosauria > Squamata > Dipsadidae > Diadophis > Diadophis punctatus. The sequence continues at coordinate 2,021,552 of JALIGW010000022.1, forward strand.
AGGCATGAGTAACTTGGGGCCAATCCCACCCTCTCAGCCCAACCCACCTCACAGGGTGGTTGTTGTGTGCAAGACATGGGAACGAAGGAGTATTAGGTATGTTTGTCGCCTTGAGTTATTTCCAAAAACAATAAAGGTAGATTTTTTAAAAAAAATTAAAAGGCATTTTCATAAGATTGTGGGAAGAAGGTTGCAAAGTCATCTGAAAAAGGAAGGGTATTTTTAGGCCAACATTCTCAAAATCCAGAGTGAAAGGAGAATATCTTAGAGTCCTGGGAGTTGAAGTCTGCAAGTCTTAAAGTTGCCAAGGGTGCTGTAGATACACTCCATTCACTCTGCATTTGGTCCTTTTCTCTGCCCTGAAGTTTTGGAGCACAGCAAGAGCTTCAGGCTGACTGATACGGCAAGCAGCGGACTTGATGGATCCGTTTCTTTGTCTGCAAGTGCATTTACTTTTACGCAAAGTTATTTAAGGCAGGAGCCCTGAGCTGCAAGCATTCCAATAGATTTTGGATTGCTGCAAAGGAAAAAAATTGCTTTGCTTTGCCTGCAATCCATCTCTTGTCAGCCGGTTCTCTAGGGTGCACCCAATTTCTAATCTGTGTTTGTGCAAATCGCTTAACTCCATCGGTTAAAGGCCTCCCAGCCGTACACTTGTAGTGTTTGAAAGTCTGGATAATTTTAATCTTGGGCAGTGTTTCCCAACCATGGCAACTTGAAGATGTCTGGACTTCAACTCCCAGAATTCCCCAGCCAGCATTCGCTGGCTGGGGAATTCTGGGAGTTGAAGTCCAGACATCTTCAAGTTGCCAAGGTTGGGAAACACTGATCTTGGGTGTGTCTCTGTCTAGCTGGGTTTGTACGTGTGTTTCACTCTATTCCGGGGATCCAGTTTACGATCCAGTCTGTTTTGCAAAACTGCGAAGACTTGGATTAGGCCAAGTTAATTTTTTTATCAAGAATTAGTACCGCTTGATAAAGCCTTAGTAAGGCCGCACCCGGAATACCGCATCCAGTTTTGGTCACCACATTACAAAAAAAGATGTTGAGATTTTGGAAAAAGTGCAGAGAAGGGCAACTAAGATGATTAAAGGCCTGGAGACAAAAACAGGAAGAATGGTTGCATGAACTGGGCAGTCTAGAGAAAAGAAGGTGACACGGTCTCAATATTCCAATATTTGAGGGGCTGCGACAAAGAAGAGGGGGTCAACTTATTTTCCAAAGCACCAGAAGGCAGGACAAGAAACAATGGGTGGAAACTTATCAAGGAGAGAAGCAACTTGGAAGTAAGGAGAAACTTCCTGACAGTGAGGACAATCATCCAGTGGAACTGCTTGCCACCAGAAGTTGTGGATGCTCCAACACTGGAGGGTTTTAAGAAACGACCGGACAGCCACCTGTCTGAAATGGTATAAATTATCCTGCTTGAACAGGGGGGTGGACTAGAAGACTCCAAGGTCCCTTCCAGCTCTGTTCTGAATTTGCAATTGAGTCTTGTGCCTGAAAAGGAGTTTCAAATTTCCCACTTCTTAGAGGTCCTTTAAAGGCTTCACCATCAAAGGATCCCATCACTGTTTTTCTTCTATCCTGAGCAGCCCCGAAGATCTCCGTGGGGAAACTCACCTTGCCTTCGGGAGGCCACCAAGGAAAACAGTGCAAGGCGCTCGGTTGTGCTGTGGGATTTTTGTTAAAAAAAAAGGGGGGGGAAGAAAGTGTGTTCCTGTGCATGTGCAAACGAAGGATCTGTTCCTCTCTCTCTCTCTCTCTCTCTCTCTCTCTCTCTCTCTCTCTCTCTCTCTCTCTCTCTCTCTCTCTCTCTCTCTCTCTCTCTCTCTCTCTCTTTCATTTAGCAACGGAGTTACGGAGTTTTGCAACGGGGGGGGGGGAGAGAGCGGTGGGAGCAGATCACATGTTCTTCTCACCAGCTTAGCCGTCGCCTCTTCCCCGAGCATAGGTGAGAGAGGCAGGAGAAGTAGGTCAGCCTCCTTCTGGAGTAAGCTCTGTGCAAGAGCAACCCCTCCGTTCGGGTCAGGTAAAAATAGATACTCCTGAGCGAAAGTGAAGGGACGGATTTGGATAAGGGCATACTTTCTCTCTGCACCGCTCGCCATATGCTTCGCCGGACAAACGCCAAACCAGATTTAATTTTATGTTGTGGTTGCAATGTGTGTGTGTCTGTGTGTCTGTGTGTCTGTGTGTGTGTTGAGAGGGGATTGTAAGCAGGAGGGATGGAGAGAAGTCTTTTGCTTTTAGACTCCACAGGTGCCTTGAACCGCGAGGTGGGCGCCAAAGCATTTGATGATCGTCAGAAATACAGAGAAATAGAGGTCCTTGGCTTACGACCTCAGTTCAGCTCCACATTTCCGTTGCCGAGTGAGACAGTTGCCAAGTGAGTTTTGCAACCTTTCCAGTTGTTAAGTGAATCACTGCAGTCGTTAAGTTAGGAACACGGTTGTTAAGGAAATCGGGCTTCCCCCTGGACTTGGCTCGCCGGAAGGTCGCAAAAGGAAATCACCTGAACCCCGGGACACTGCGACCGTCATAAATATGAGTTGGTTGCCAAGCGTGTGAATTTTTATCAGAGGTTGATCACATGACCACGGGGATGCTGCCACGGTCTTCAGTGTGAAAAAAATGATCATAAGTCACTTTTTTCAGTACCGTCGCAATGTCGAACAGTTACTCAGCAAAGGTCGTTAGTCAAGAACTAGCCTGTATTCAGGAATGCAACTCAACTGTTTTTGGATCTGGAGAGCTGATTCTTCCCTCTCTAAACCGAGTCGCGTCCATTTAGGCCACAGGTGTCAAAAACTCAATTTCATTGAGGGCCGCATCAGGGCCGTGGTTGACCTGGGAGGGGCCTGGCCAACGGGGTGGGTGTGGCCAACGGGGTGGGTGTGGCCAACGGGGTGGGCGTGGCTAGTTTGACGCCACTCCCCAAACTGCTGGCATGTTTCCTCTTCACATTGGGTAGACCAGGATGAAGCCAATCTTTCCTCTTCACATTGGGTAGACCACGACGGCCCCGCATGCCGGATCCGACCACATCGTGGGCCACATCCGGCCCGCAGGCCTTGAGTTTGACATCCCTGATTTAGGCGATCAGAAGAGTAGATAATGTGGCAGCAATTTTCTCCACCAACTATATCCAAATATCTGGAAAGGTTTGAGCTAAGGAGCCAGGGCAAAACTCAGTGTAAAATTAATATTTTAAGCTACAGCCATGGAGGTTGGGGGCTTAGCACGCTCATCCCAGCTCAGCTGGCTTGAGTCGCTTGTACGAAATCCTAACAGCATTCTTCTTCTTCTCCCCCCCCCCCGCCCCCAATAAACAGACTCTCATTTTGAGCAGACAGAGCAAACTCGATTATGCTACGGATTATTAAATTATGGCGAGGCCACTTTGCTTCAAACCTGCAATTTCAGGATTGTTGTGGGTTTTTTTCCCCCTGGTGCTGGAAATAGCTGAAGATCTTCTGAATTGCAATGCGGGGATGAATGAAACGGCCCCATTCACACAAGCATAAGAAAACCACCGTCGCCACTGACTTTCTGGAGGACTGACCCGAGGAGGAGTTTGAAAGTGAAAGTGGGGGCAAAGGGTGTGAGGAATAAAAGGAGCTTTTGTTCGAGTTAGAACCGGAGTCAAGCTTCTAGTCCTCAAGGTTGTAGAATGGAATGGAATGCAGAATAACTGAATAACAACAGAATTAGAAGGGACCTTGGAGGTCTTCTAGTCCGACCCTTGCTCCAGGAGGAAATCCTATACCATTTATAGGGCTTGTAGAATAGAATAGAATATAGAATAGGCTTTATAGAATATTCTATTCTATTCTATTCTATTCTATTCTATTCTATTCTATTCTATAAACTCAGGGCGGCGTACAATAGGAATAAGAAAAATACAATAAAAAACATGATAATATAAAAACATAATATCATTTAAAACTGGTGTTACTGGTGTTCTTGTATATCTGCTGTACGCCACCCTGAGTCCCTCGGGAGTAGGGCGGCATATAAGAACCAATAAATAAATAAATAAATAAATTTTCAGTGCCGTTGTAACTTTGGTCACTAAATGAACTGTCGTAAGTCGAGGACTTAGCTCTCGTTGTTTCGCAGGTTCATCACAGCCTAAGGAGAAAGTGACAGCTTTTGCTTGATCGGGAATTCTTGCGATGCCTCACAAGATTTTGTCTCTTGTTTCCTTCCCCGCAGAAGATGGCGAGTACTTCCTTAAGGTCCTGATTCCCAGCTATGCCGCCGGATCCATCATCGGCAAAGGGGGCCAAACCATCGTCCAGTTGCAGAAGGAAACCGGAGCCACCATTAAGCTCTCCAAATCCAAGGATTTCTATCCAGGTGAGTGGACCAATCCGCCTTTCTCTAGCCAAGCACAGCAGAGATGCGTAAAAATAGCAGGTATCATTTTGCTCCTGGGATACGATTTCATTTTTTTTCCTGAATATTGTAGGGCGCTTTGTATGTTTCTGGATTAAATATTGACTCCAAAATGGAGTACAAGTTAGTCCTCGGCTTATGACCACAATTGAGCAATTCCCCAGCCAGCACACTAGCGAACGTGAAAATGTGTGGACTTCAACTCCCAGAATTCCCCAGCCAGCATGCTAGCGAACGTGAAACTCCCAGAATTCTGGGAATTGAAGTCCACTTATCTTAAAGTTGCCGAAGTTGAGAAGCATTGGAAGCATTGACTGAAAGACTTGCTGTATTGCTGCTTGAACCCTGCGTGGACTGTGAATTCTCGTCTTGCAGAGGCATGATGGGAGTTGTAGTCCCAAAGCCCCAGAGGACTTCAAATCCTAGAATTCCCCAGCCAGCATGCTGGTGAACTTTAAGGTGCATGGATTTCAACTCCCAGAATTCGGCAGCCAGTATGCCTTGAATTTTAAAACTGTTGGATTTCAACTCCCAGAATTTCCCAGGCAGCGTGCAGGTGAACTTTAAGGCACATGGACTTCCAACTGCTAATTGTCTTAGTTGGCAGGGGAATTCTGGGAGTTGAAGTCCACAGGTCCTAAAGTTTGAGAAACTCTGACTTGCTGTATTTCTGCTTGAGCTATGCTGAGGCTGTGAAGCCTCGTCTTGCAGGGGCATGATGGGAGTCGTAGTTCCAAAGCCCCTAGAGGTTTCTCAACAGGGAAAAGCAAGCCTAGGTCTCTCCACTCCCCCCTCTCATGACCAAGGACCCCTTCCTTTGCATCTAGCCTTGTGTCCATTTCCCTGCCCAGGCCTTCCTCTGTCTGGATGATGCCAAATCCTATCCTTCCATATTGGGAGAAGGCTGAAGGATTTGCAGAGGGCACCCCGGGCTCGGACTGGGACGATGTTGTGGCCTGCTGGCCGCCGACCCCTCCAGCAGCCGAATCAGAGGAGGAGGAGGAGGAGGAGGCGTGGGAGTCAGGGCCACCATCAAGGCAACCTGAGAGCTCCGAGGGGGAAGAGGGAATGGAGCTGTCAGAGAGAGAGAGAGAGAGGCGGAGCCTGGGCCCTCCGTCAGCCCTCAGGTGGAGAGTCAACAGCCCCCAGGTCTGGAGGTGGTTGATGAGGAAGAGGAGGAGCAGCTGGGTTCAGTGCCTGATGTGCGGATGCGCAGAAGGCAGAGGAGAGGAGAGCAGTAGAAATCTATGGGCCGGACCTTGGGATGGAAGAGCCACTGCCGCTAGGGAAGCCCCACCCTAGTTCTGGGGATAAAAGGCAGGGAGACGAATAGATGTGGCAGACAACTATTCATCTTCCAGCCAGGTGGACCTGTTAACCTGTGTTGAGAGTAGTAATGGGTTTCATTTACTTTTGATACCTGTTCGGAGATGTGCGTGCGCCACTTCTGCGCATGTGCAGATCGTCCATGATGATGGCCGGGCAGGTGGGCAGAGCCTCCTGCCACCGCCGCTACTGGTTCACCCGAACCGGGGAAAACCAGTAGCAACCCACCACTGGTTGAGAGAGAAACTTTTTACCGGGGCTGCTGGCGCTCCTAATAAAGGAATCATTGCTTCAACTCCAGAGGGTTTGTCGTGTTTGGGGAGCTGGGTCAGAAGAGACGGGGTGGGGGTGGGGAGCATGGCAGAGCAAGCCCAGGCTGCGGTGAAGACCGGATGAGCATGCGTGTCCCTTCTCCTGCCCTCTTTTTTTGGGTCTCTTTAATCCCAGCTGGGATTGAAGGACACACACCCTTCGGGTGGGGCAACTCCGCTAAGCCGCTTTGCCTTCTCAACCCTCCATAGCTGGTTTAGAGAGGCCGGGAAATTCTCCCTGATGCAAAAATAAATAAATAAATAAATAAATAAATAAATAAATAAATAAATAAATAAATAAATAAATAAATAAATAAATAAATAAATAAATAAATAAATAAATAAATAAATAAATAAATAAATAAAAATAAAATAAATAAAATAAAATAAAATAAAATAAAATAAAATAAAATAAAATAAAATAAAATAAATAATAAAATAAAATAATAAAATAATAAAATAAAATAAAATAAAATAAATAAAATAATAAAATAAAATAAAATAAAATAATAAAATAAAATATAATATAATAAAATAATAAAATAAAATAAAATAAAATAAAATAAAATAAAATAATAAAATAAAATAAAATAAAATAAAATAAAATAAAATAAAATAATAAAATAATAAAATAAAATAAATAAAATAAAATAAAATAAAATAAATAAAGGATGCTTGGGCGGACAAGAGGGAGAGAGGAAGAAATCGGCCTGGATGGTGTTGCCATGGCGATGGGGAGCAGGTGTCCTATTTGCCGGCAGCTTCCGGGAGGGAGGGCCCCCCTTTCCCTCCCCTCCCCTCCCCTTTTCCTCCAAGGGGAAGGGAACCCCTCTCTATTTGACAGGATTTTGGCAGCTGTGGAAACGTAGCGCGAAGAAGAGGCAGAGCCGGGTGCCCTTGACGGCGCCTGGCGCTTCGGGGACATTTGCAAAAAAAAGCTCCCTGCATTTGCAAAAATCTCGGCCTGCCGTTGTGCATGGGGGGGAATTAATCCCGGGGAGGGCTGCTCCCTTCCTACGCCCTGGGCAATCCGGCTGACAAATCCAGCGGTTTGCAGCTCCTGCTGCTGGCTGGGCCTTCTCTGAATATGGCAGGGCAGCCTCTGGTGCCAGCCGGAGGGTGGGCGAGGGTGGCAGGCCTGGGCAGGGAAATGGCAGAAAGCTAGGTGCAAAGGAAGAGGCCCAAGATCAGGAGGAAGGGGACAGAGAGAGCTAGAACGGGTTTTCCCTCCTCAGAAACCTCTGGGGACTTTAGGACTACAATTCCCATCATGCCCCTACAAGACGAGGCATCACAGCCTCAACACAGCTCAAGCAGAAGTTCAGCCAGTCCTTCACTTACAACAGTTTGTTTAGTGACTTAGGACTGTTTTTCACACTTACAACCGTTGCAGCAACCCCAAGGTCAGGTGATCAAAACTCAGACGCTTGGCAACCGACTCATATTTATGACGGTCGCCGTGTCCCGGAGTCACGTGATCCTCTTTTGCGACTTTCTGACCAGCAGAGTCAATGGGGAAGCCAGATTCACTTAACAGCCGTTGACAAATGCAGCGATTCACTTAACAACCATAGCAAGAAAATTCCTAAAATGGGGCCAAACTCACTTAACAAACATTTCACTTAGCAACTTAAGTTTTGGGCTCCATTGTGGTCATAACCCGAGGACTTCCCGTACAGAATTGCTGGCATCGAAAAAGGAATTTCACTTTTGCAGGCAGAGAAGAAAACCTCAGCCAAGATTTCCAGTTTCCGTTGCCAAGGACCAAGAATGGCCTCTGGGTTTTTAAAATCCGGACCCCTCATTTGGAGGTGGGGTAGGGAGTGGCAGCCTGCAAAAATAGGGGAGGGGTCTCCTCTGGATCCCAACCAGGGGCGCTACGATCATCCTGCGCCCCCAATTTGTATCCTTGGAAGTATTTTTTGCTTGGGACCTTCTGCAGAAGTTTTGCGTGGGATGTTTTGAAGCAACGGAGTTTTGGGGTGAACGGAAAGGAAACAGGAAGGGCTGGTTGGGCAGGGCTGGACCGGCCGGCGGGGGGAAACGGATTGAATGGCAGGAAATGTGCCTGGTGATAAGGTGAAGGGCAGGACACGGCCTGGGAGGCTGCACTTCAGGGATGGGGAGGCCTGGAGCAGATTGGAACGCTTTGAAGCCGATGAAGAACGCTTGTGGGAATTGGGTACGGCCAGTCTAGAGAAAAGAAAGACTAGGGGTGACATGGGAACAGTCTGGGAGGGGGATAGCAGTCTTCCAGTATTTGAGGGGCTGCCCCAAAGAAGAGGGGGATCAACTTATTCTCCAAAGCACCGGAGGGCAGGACAAGAAACAACAGATGGAAATTAATCAAGGAGAGAAGCAACCTGGGATTAAGGAGAAACTTCCTGACATTGAGGACAAATAGCCAGTGGAACGGCTTGCCACCAGAAGTTGTGGGCGCTCCATCACTGGAGGTGTTCAAGAAGAGACTGGGCAGCCACTTGTCTGAAATGGGATAGGGTCTCCTGCTTGAGCTGGGGGCTAGACTAGAAGACCTCCAAGGCAGGGGTGGGTTCTGGTTTTCTTCACTGTTGCTTCGCTCAGTGGCGCACTGCATGGGCGCAGAAGCAAAAAACTAAATGGCAGCGCCTATGGTGGCTCCGAGAGAGCCGGTTCGGGGGCGTGGCAGGCCTGGGTCACTGCCGGTTCCAGTGACCCAGGCCACCAAGTTACTACCGGTTCCATAGAACTGGTCCGAACCGGGAGGAACCCACCTCTGCTCCGAAGTCCCTTCCAGCTCTTTTCTATTCTAGTCTAGTCTAAGGAGAGAAACAACCTTGAATGAAGGAGAACCTTCCTGACAGGCCAATTAACCAGTGGGAGCCCCATCTCGCGGGTGGGAGGGGTCTCTTCCTTCATTCCAGAGGTGCCGAGAAGCACATTCTGCACATGCTCAGGAACACACCCATCTTGGCAGCTTCCCATCAACCAGGAATGCCTCCCCCTTCCAATATAAGATGCTGTGGATTCCAATATGGTAGGTGGGAGGGGGGCGCTTTGTCTCCTCCCCAATGCCTCTTTTTCACACCTCCCCCCCCAGGCAGCTTCGGATGAGACCCTGGCAAAAGATGATAGGGCTGCCCCCCCCCCGTCTGTCCAAGGCCACGTGGGCAAAGTGGTCCCCTCTTTTCATCATCCTCTGGTTGCCTTGGCGATAGCCTCCTCCCCTCCCCCACCAAGCTGCCTCCTTTTTGCTGATGAGGGGGTGCTGGTTGCCGTGGCAATGGGCCCTGGAGGCCAGCCGCCACGGATTGGGAGGTGGCGGAGGGCGGGGAGAGCCACCGTGGGTTGCCATGACAATCGCAAGCCGGGGAAGAGAAGCCGAGGATGCGGGACCCATCTTGGGGATGGGGGGGGGGTTGAGTGGGGGCAAACAATTCGCTGGAGGGTTCAGTCTTCTAGACATCCTTATCTCCGCCGCCTCTTTGGCTTTCTTTCCTTTCCTTCCTCCTCCTTTTCCTCCTTCTGCTTTTCTTTTTCCTCCTTCTCTTTCTCCTTCTCCTTTTTTCTTCCTCTTCTTCCTCCATCCCTCCCTCTCTCCTCCTTTTCCTTCTCCTCCTTCTCCCCAATAGGACAATTAGCAGTTAATTCATATGCATCTTCTACATTTTAGTATTTCTCCTTCTCCTTCTTCTCCTTCTCCTTCTCCTTCCTTCCTTCCCTCCCTCCTTCCTTCCTTCCTCCCTCCCTCCCTTTCCTTCTTCCTTCCTTCCCTCCCTCCTTCCCTCCCTCCTTTCTTCCTCTTCCCCTCCTCCTCCCCTCCTCCCCTCAAGCAAAGTGTCATCCTTCCGTGCTGCAACCACCTTCTATTGCCCCCCAAAAGCCGTCTTTCCATCTCAGAGGCGTCCTTCCCCTCACTCTGCTCCTTCCCTGCTTCCTTTTCCTGAAGCCGAGTGTCAAAGCCCCTGCTATGCATGCCCAAACTCCTGGCAACGTCGTCGTCGTCATCATCATCATCATCATCATCATCATCATCATCATCATCATCATCATCATTATCATCATCATCGCCTTTAAATAATAACCGGGCCACCCGGGGAGTATCAGAACTGCAGTGGGCGGGGCCAGGGTGCCAAGTGGGTGGGGCCATGTCATCCCAAGGGCAAAGATTCCAGGCGGAAGGATTGAACACACCCAAAGAAAAGGGAATCCCAGTGAAATAAATGCTAGGCTATTGTGTCTTTCCCACACAAAACGGAAGGCAGGCAAGCTGGACTGTCCATTTGGGGGTCCCTAAAAACAGGATGGGGGTCTAGAAACCTCGGACTCCTTATTTGCAAGAAGTGGGATCAGGGAGCAGGTGAGAGGGAAAAATCTTTCTTGTTGCAAAATCCTTGAATCCAGAACCCTGCGGGATGGATCAAGCGAGCAGATCCTCTTCCCGAATGCCTTCCGTTTTTTGCTCGTGAGTTTTATTGACAGCTAGTCCTCGACTTACAACCACAATTGCCCCTCCCCCATTTCTATTGCTAAGTGAGGCAGCTGTGGTGAGCTTTGCCCCATTTTACGACCTTTCTTGTCACGGTTGTTAAGTGAATCTCTGCAGTCATAAAGTTAGTCACACGGTTCGAACCTGGTTTTTGCTTGTCAGAAGGTCGCAAAAGGGGATCACGTAACCCCCAGGACGCTGCCACCGTCATAAATACGAGTCAGTTGCCCAGCATCTGAATTCTGATCAAGTGGCCAGGGGGATGCTGCCACAGTCATAAGTGCGAGAAAGGGTCACTAATCACTTTTTCCAGTGCCGCTGTTCCTTCCAACGGTCACTGAATGAAGAGTTGTAAGTTGAGGACATTCCTGTATTAAATTGATAGGCTGCCCATCTCTATCCAAAGCGGTTTGTGGTTGCTTGTCCCTCCAAGCGGAGACCCCTTCCAGGTAAAGGCACCCAGCTGATTTCAACTCATTCCAGACCTGCCAAGTCCCATTTTAAAATGTGATTTTTTTCCCCCTCCACGCAGGGACCACGGAGCGGGTATGCCTGGTGCAAGGCACCGCCGAAGCCCTCAACGCCGTCCACAACTTCATTGCCGAGAAGGTTCGAGAAATCCCCCAGTCGGTGGTGAAACCAGAGTCCGTCAATATCCTGCAGCCACAAACCACCATGAACCCCGATCGAGCCAAGCAGGTGAAGAACAGTGGATATTTCGTACTGGTGGGGCTTTCAATTACTGGTGGGAAATGGCGAGATTAGAACGAAGGGCATTTCGCTTAATTTGTCCCAAATCTGAGGCTCTTCAAATGGATTAAGACCAGAGTGTTTTTTAAAGTTTTGACAACTTTAAGATGAGTAGACTTCAACTCCCAGAATTCCCCAGCCAGCCATGCTCCTGTTAGCATGCTGGCTGGGGAGTTCTGGGAGTTGAAGTTCATGTATCTTAAAATTCATTAGCATAGTGGCTGGGGAATTCTGGGACTTGAAGTCCACCCATCTTAAAGTTGCCAAGTTTAAAAAACACTGGATGAGCCCCCAATTCCCATCATCCCCAGACCAGCGAAATTCGAGGAGTGGTGTAATCCAACACATTTAGATGCTATCAGATTCTGCCACAGCGTTATTATTTGAGAAAGATTTCTTTCTTTCTTTTTTTGCTCCTGTTACCATTGGTTGCAAAATATTGGAAGTCTAAAGGTTAAGCAGATGCTTCTGAAAATATCCACCCGAAATGTTATGAAGGCTTTTCATCAGCCCTCATTTTCATTCAGCTTTTCCCAAGCACCTAACATTCAGACATTGTGCTATTTTTTACCGTTTTGCTGGTACAGCCGAGAGTCACCTGGGAGACGTAGTGCTTATTTTGGTCTTTAATTGATGATTAAACATTGCAGAGGGCTGTCAAACTAGGCTTCTCTTTCTATTGTTTGCTGCGTTTGAAAAGGGATCTAAATTCAGGCCTGACAATCAGGCGTTTTCAAATATAAATTCCAACAGATTCTTTCTGAGTGATATTTAAAATAGTTCTCCATTTCTCCTGCATTAAAACTTGGGCCCATTACATTTCAGCAATGCATATTTTTATTGATTGATTACATTTATAAGCCGCTATCTCGACCGTGATTCTGGGCAACTTGTAGTGCAATAAAATAAGAATATAAAAACACATTTATCAGTGTAGAAACACTTAAAATTACTGGCATTCAAGAGAAAAAAAGGATAAAAACCCATCAAAATATTAGGGTCTGATGCTTTCCGCTCTCCAAATCAAACCTTAAAAAGTTGGCTTGAACCACCATATAGGCAGCAAATAAATTTGATAAAGAAATAAAAAAATAAAATAAATCAACAAAAATTCAAAAACACAATCTACCTTCTGTTTAAACAAATAAACAGCCCCAAAGCAATTCATGCTTTTATAAAAAGGGAGCTGCATAGAGAAAGATCGGTGTTTTTCCTATTACCAGAAGAAAATGCCTTGAGGTGATCTTTCTGTCTCTCTTTCTCTCTCTCTTTCTCTTTCTCTCTTTCTCTCTCTCTCTTTCTGTCTCTCTTCCTTTTCTTTCTCTCTTTTTCTTTTTCTCTTTCTCTTTCTCTCTCTTTCTTTCTCTTTCTTTCTCTCTTTCTATCCCTTCCTTCTCTCTCTTTCTCTCTCTTTCTCTTTCTCTCTTTCTCTTTCTGTCTCTCTTCCTTTTTCTTTCTCTCTTTTTCTCTTTCTCTTTCTCTTTTTTCTTTCTCTTTTTCTCTCTTCTTTCTCTTTCTTTCTCTTTCTCTTTCTGTCTCTCCTTTTTATTTTTCTTTATTTTTATTTTTATTTTTCTCTTTCTCTCTCTCTTTCTCTTTCCCTCTTTCTGTCCCTTCCTTTTCTTCTCTCTCTTTCTTTCTCTTTCTCTTTCTCTTTCTCTCTTTCTGTCTATCTTCCTTTTTCTTTCTCTCTTTTTCTTTTTCTCTTTCTCTCTCTTTCTTTCTTTTTCTCTCTCTTTCTTTCTCTCTTTTTCTTTCTCTCTCTCTCTCTTCTCTCTCTTTCTCTTTCTGTCTCTCTTCCTTTCTCTCTCTCTCTCTCTCTCTCTCTCTCTCTCTCTCTCTCTCTCTCTCTCTCTCTCTCTCTCTCTTTCTTTCTCTCACACACTCTCTCTCTCTTTTGCCATTCAAGCTTCATGCACATAGAAGGGATTGGATCTGCATTGTCCCTGGATTGTTGCTATGACAGCCAGTTGTGGGTTGTGGCTACAAGCCAGGCACAAAGATGATGCCACATTTACACAGGAGTCAGGAATGTGGTACAGAAGTCACTTTATCTGCCCATCTGGATAGATGTGGAAAGAAATAAAGTGTTTCTTAAATGCATCCTTGACTCCTAAAAATACCCTTCTTTTTTCAGGCTTTGCAACCTTTTCCCCACATTCTTATGAAAATGCTTTAAAAAAATATTTTTTTAAATCCTGCCTTTATTATTTTTGGAAATAACTCAAGCCTACAAACATACCTAATACTCCTCCATTCTCATGTTTTTCTCACAACAACAACAACAACAACAACCCTGTGAGGTGGGTTGGGCTGAGAGACCCGTTGGGATTGACCCAAAGTCACCCAAAGTCAACGGAAAAGCCAGATTCACTGAACAACCGTGTTACTTAACAGCTGCAGTGATTCCCTTAACAAATTGTTACCAAAAAAGTCATAAAATGGAGCAAAACTCACTTAAGGAATTTCTTGCTTAGCAACACAAATTTGGGGCTCAATTGTGGTCGTAAGTCAAGGCCTACCAGTATCCACTCCTATCTCCAGAGCCAACAGCATTATTAAAGAAATACCCACAAGTACCCACAAACACACAGACACACGATCTCATTCAAGGCCCCACACATTTAATTATATCTGAATCCCAGGAGTCTAACTTAATCCCAGTCTACGTCGAGTGCCTTCTGACTAAACCCGTGTATGTTCAGCCGTTCAGCAGAGGCACTGCCAAAATTCACTGCACGCCGGCTTGTCTTCCAAATTCACCATCCCGGGCAACAACCAAACAGCAAACGCAATCTTCTAGTCCTCATGCATATTTCATATTTCCCCCTCCTTGTCGGGAAAGGGCACATGAGGTTCCGGCTATAAGTAGAACAAGTTTTGCTTTCCTCTCATGTGTGCATTTGGGCGTGTGTGTGTGTGTGTACGCTCAGACAGAGATTTCACTTTCTATCACGTCTAAGATGGAATGCCTGGAGCCCAAACATGTCAAAACTTTGCCTGTCCCTCCGTTGAAAGGGTCACAAGGCCCTTTCAAGGCGGCCCAACCTGGAATTGTCCTCAATCTTGAGGGTTTCAATGGAAGGAGAACGATGCTGTCCGTGGTGCTGAAGGCAGTTTTGCAATTAGGCTGTTTGGCAAATATAGAAGAATATAGGATGGGGTTTTTTTAAAAAAAAAATTAAAAATGGGGATGGGGGGAGGAAGAAAATTAATGGGCCTCCATTGTCTGTGGTTTATTTTATACAACTTTTTAACTTGCCCCTGACAAGACAAGACAAAGTCTTAGTAATATTCCACACTTGGAATATTGCATCCAGTTTCGGTTGCCATGATGTAAAAAAAGATGTCGAGACTCTAGAAAGAGTGCAGAGAAGAGCAACCAAGAGGATTAGGGGACTGGAGGCTCAAACATATGAAGAACGGTTGCAGGAACTGGGCATGGCTGTTCTAGTGAAGAGAAGGACCAGGGGAGACATGTGAGCAGTCTTCCAATATTTGAATGGCTGCCACAGAGAGGAGGGGGTTAGGCTATTTCCCAAAGCACCTGAAGGCCAGAGAAGGAATAATGGATGGAAAATGAACAAGGAGAGATTCAACCTGGAAATAAGGAGGAATTTCCTGACGGTGAGAACAATCAACCCATGGAACAGAAGTTGCCTTCAGAAGTTGTGGGAGCTTCATCACTGGAAGCTTTCAAGAAGAGACTGGACTGTCATCTGTCTGAAATGGTGTAGGGTCTCCTGATTGGGCAGGGGGTTGGACTAGATGACCTACAAGGTCCCTTCCAACTCTGTTAGTCTGTTTAAAAAAACCTGATTGAATTGGATTGCAAAGGAGTTTAGAAAGCAGTGCAGGTAGTTGTTGGCTTACAACAGTTGGGTTAGTAACTATTCAATGTCACAACGGCAAAGGGACTTATGACCATTTTTTACACTTACGACCGTTGCAGCATCCATGTGGTCACATGATTGAAATTTGGATTCTTGGTGAGGGACTCCTAGTTATGACGGTGGCAGCGTCCCTGGAGGGTATGATATGATCCCCTTTTGCGACCTTCTGACAAGCAAAGTCAGCGGGGAAGCCAGATTCATTTAACGGCCGTGCCACTAACTTAATGGTAGTGATTCGCTTAACAATGGTGGCAAGAAAGGTCGTAAAATGGGGCAAATCTCACGTAACAAATCTCTCACTTAGCGATATAAATTTTGGGCTCAACTGTGGTCATAAGTCGAGGACTACCTGTAGAAACCCTAAACCTGTGTCAATGAAACCTAATTGCTATTTTGGGGGGGGGACATGAAATTGTAGTGATGGGTAACATGAAGGTCTGGTTCCCATGGACACACTAGCTCAGAAACACCATAATCCCACAGTTTTTGTTAGGGATGATACCAGAAAAATTTGATAAGAAAAGTATGTATCTAATATTACATGTCTTAATAGCAGCGAGGATTGTCTTCACACAATATTGGAAAAATGAAGAAACACCGGAAGATGAAGAGATAATTAGGAAGATATTAGATTGTGCAGAAATGGATAGATTTACATTGAAAAATCAAACAGAAAGAAGACACAGAATATTATCCAACATGGAACTTATTTTACCAGTGGTTGGAAAAAAGGGGTGGAGAGTAAGAATGGAATCTGTATTGCTAAGCAAATTAAATACCCAGATAACACGATGTTTATTAAGCACTAAGAAATGTAATTAATAGAAAATTAATAAAATTTATTTTTTAAAAAAAGAAACAACATAATCCTAGTTTAGCCTAATTTAGCACGATGTGCCATTCCGCCCTGATGTAGAAGAGGGTTAGAAGTCACAATCCGAACTCAATGCTCTTCCTCTTCTTTCCCCCCCAAATTCAGGCCAAGGTGATCGTCCCAAACAGCACAGCCGGGCTGATTATCGGCAAAGGTGGCGCCACCGTCAAAGCCATCATGGAACAGTCCGGCGCTTGGGTGCAGCTGAGCCAGAAACCTGAAGGCATCAATCTCCAAGAACGCGTGGTGACCATCAGCGGCGAACCCGAGCAGATCCACAAGGCCGTCGACATCATCGTCCAGAAGATCCAGGAGGATCCGCAGAGCAGCAGCTGCCTCAACATCAGCTACGCCAACATTACTGGCCCGGTGGCTAACTCTAACCCAACCGGATCGCCCTACGCCAACTCTACAGACGTTCTACCCGCAGCTGCGGCTGCCGCCACTGCTTCGGGCTTGTTGGGCCACACCAGCCTGGCCGGCGTTGGCGCCTTTCCAGCTGCCCTGCCGGGTTTTTCCGGCAACGACCTCTTGGCCATCAGCACAGCGCTCAACACCTTAGCCAGTTATGGATACAACACCAATTCTTTGGGGCTCGGCCTCAATTCAGCCGCCGCTTCCGGGGTCCTGGCTGCAGTGGCCGCCGGAGCCAACCCAGCGGCCGCGGCTGCCGCTAACCTCTTAGCTTCATACGCCAATGAAGCTTCTACGAGTACCACGGCCCCAGCCGGTGCAGTTGGCGCCTTCACCTTGGGCTCTTTAGCGGCGGCCACCGGGGCAGCCAACGGCTACTTAGGGACCGCCTCCCCGTTGATGGCCAGCTCCTTCCTAGCCACTGAGAAGCTAGTGGAAAGCGCTAAAGATATGGTGGAGATCGCAGTGCCGGAAAACCTAGTAGGTGCCATTTTGGGCAAAGGCGGGAAGACGTTGGTCGAGTATCAGGAGCTGACAGGGGCCCGAATCCAGATTTCCAAAAAGGGGGAATTTATTCCAGGTACCAGGAACCGTAAAGTCACCATCACCGGCACGCCAGCCGCCACTCAAGCCGCGCAATATCTCATCAGCCAGCGAGTAACGTACGAGCAAGGAGTCCGGGCCACCAACCCACAGAAAGTGGGATAAGAGGAGGCCAAAGAGAAGGCTGGGGAGGGGAGGAATAGGTTCCATCAGCCCTTTCATCGTGAAAAATGGTAACCGCCATGACCCCGGCCCCTGCCCAGTGCCCGTCTCTCTGCCACACACACACACACACACACACACACACACACACACACACACACACACACAAACACACACACACACACAGAGCCCCCTCTGATTATTGGGAAGCAGCCCATCATATTCTGCTGGACGTTTATTTCACCAACGGTGTGGCCTGATTGTATATATATTTCTCTCTCTCTCTCGATCTATATATACATATATATATATATGGCGACGTTTTCTTTTCTTTTTTTTCAGTTGATGGATTTGAATAGAAAAAAAAAGATTTTTTTTTAAAAAGAAAACAGTCCTCTTTCTTTCCCTCTCTTGTTTCTGAGTCTCCAAACGAGTCCGATGGAGCCAGGACCACTAGCTCTCTAGCTTTCTTTCCTCTCTCCGGGAAGAGGGTAGATCAGCTTCAGGAGTCTCTCGGTGGGCTCTCCGGAGCCTTCTCCGCCTCCACCCGGAGCTTTGATCCCGGGTAGATGATCAGGTTGGGTCTTGGGAAGGAAACGGGGAAGGAGTTAGGCCCGGACCGGAAGCGTGACGTTCTTCCTGCCGTGATCTATTCCGCTTCTCCCTTGGAGCGAAAGGAGACAGTGGGTCTGTGCTTCTGAGTTGCGTTGTTCGTCCTAAATGAAGATGAAGTGGGAGAAGGAGAGGTTGGGGTCACAACCTTGTTCAGTTGGCTTCGAAACAAACAACTAGATTATTCAAAGCACCTTTTTATACAGGTAGTCCTCGACTTACAACCACAACTGAGCCCAACACTTCCATTGCTAAGCGAGACAGTGGCTCAGTGAGCTTCGCCCCATTTTATGACCTTTTCACCACAGCTGTTAAGCAAACCGCTCCAGTTGTTCAGTGAATTGTGGCTCCCCACCCCCACCCCCTTTGACTTCGCTTGCCGGAAACCGGCTGGGAAGGTCGCAGAAGGGGATCCCAGAACGCTGAAACTGTGCTAAGTGCATGCCAGTTGCGAAGCACCTGAATTGAGATCGGGGTGGACCGTGAGGGACGCTGCAATGGTCATAAATGTGAAAACCATTTATATAAGATCACGTTTTCCTCAGTGCCCTTGTAACTTTGAGCGGTCACTAAAACGAACGGTTGTAATTCGAAGACTACCTGGATTCTTATTTTTCATAGGGAAAAGCTGTGTCCTTTCTCTCCAATTCCCCAACCCTGGTGATCAAAACAAGGTTCCTTAGATGAACGTATTGTAGATAAGATCTGTTTTCTGGGTTCTACTGGAGGAGGAGGAGGAGGAGCTTGGACCAGGGGTAGAGAACTGGATCCAGGTATTGACCCAGGGAACTTATGATGATAGGTGTCTTCTTGTCTTGCTGGGGATCTGGTCCAGAGTTGCTGTGATGACTCTTCCTGGGGTTTCCCCCATTGCAAAGAAGGCTGGACCTCCTGAGATACAACATGCTGGACCTCCTGAGATACAACTTGTGTCCTGGGAGGAGATGGTCAGGTCCTCCTTGTGTGATGAAAGTCAGACTCCTGGAGTCAGGGTGTGGAGACCTTCTTCTCCCTGTGGTCCGCCTACAATTTGTTGTGTCTTCCTTCCCAAATGAGGTGCTGCGTCCTCTCTACTCTCACATCCAGTTGTGTTTGGGCCACAGGAAGATCTTCATGCGTGAAGGTGCCATCTGAACCTGGAAAGGCCCAAACCCCAGCTTTTAGCTACAACTCTTAGCATCAGTGGTGGGAAATTTGGAAGGGACGACGTGGCAGTGAAAGCTCCTTCTTTCCCCGGGGGGCCAGTCAGGTGCACCTGGTGAAGAAACGGAACTTGTCAATATTATGGGCTGTTGAGCGTCTCCTCAAGCCCAGACATTTGCATTTTCTTTCTGACTTTCTTTTTCTCTGTTTATTCACCCTCTGGTATGGTGTTCCTCAACCTTGGCAACCCTGAAGAAGTCTGGACTTCAACTCCCAGAATTCCCCAGCCAGCAACACTGTTGTATCTCAGGAGGTTTCAATCTCCCATCAGAATTTTGGGAGTTGAAGTCCACACCTCTTCAAGCTGCCAAGGTTGAGAACTTGCTCTTAGTATAAACCAGCAGTATTACTCACCCACCATGGTGAGATGGCCTTCATCCATCTGCTCCCTTCATTCATGAATCTTCCCAGTGAGGGTGTTCTGGTCTTCATGTAGGTTTTTTTTTGTTAAGATCATAGTTTGATCAGGGCTTCCTGTTCTCAGTGTGAACTCTGGGTAGCCGTGAAGGCCACATCAAGAACAGGTCCCACCACCCAAGTGGTGACTTTCCTCTTGGTAGGACTCTGCGTCTTGATCTTCTAGTTTGGTTAGTTTCCAAATGGGATGATGACCGCTGGGTTATCTCCTCCTCTCCTTCTCTCACCCTCAAAAGGGTGCAATGGATGGATGAAGGAATGAATGACTAAATTTAAAAATAAAAATAAAACACAGGGTATCTCCCTGCAATGTTTACATATCGGGCTCGCGACGTTCTCTCCGTCCGTAGGGAGCTCGCCAGCTTGTCGGCTTTTGAAGGTTGCCAGCATTTTAACCGAGAGTTTCTTGATCGTGCTGGGTTTCCCCCAAGGATGGTCAGAGTCCAGAGTCGGCCAGCAAGGTTGAATAGATCGACCACATCATTGCAAGTTTTTGTGGTAGCTTGCTCTTTGTGTGTTTCTTCTAAGGATGGTGGCGTTCATCCAAACGGGGCTGGAAAAGTTAGTTTGAGTAAGACCTCACGTTGTTGGCTTGTCCGATGGCTTGTGACAGTTGCCGGTTCCGTCATTCAGCATAAAAGACCTGAGTTGTTGAAGTCAAAGCCTACCTCTTCACGGAAGATCCCACCGAGGTGTAGAAGATAGGATGATGTTGCTAGTGGACGCCTACCCGGGCATTGTGTTGGTTGAGCTAGGCTTGTTGGAAATGAATTGGTGACCTAATGTTTCTTGAAGTTTGGGGGAGACGTCCCACATGAGCCTTAGAGAGCCTCAATGTTCTTTAGGATAGAAGTTGTTGGCCAGTGCATTTGGTGTCCTCCTCGAGACTCGAGACCAGAAGAAGCTGGAAAAAGTAATTAAAGAGAGAAGGTCTCCAGCCTCAAGTTTCTTCTCTTGAGGGCTTGGCCAGGTCCTTGTCTGTCCCTCTGGCACAGATTTTCCTATGCTGCATTAAAACTCCCTCGACTCTTCAGCACTGAGTTATGGACTTCTGCAATATTTCAGTGACTCTCAAAGGGCGGGTGGGAAATACGGTTCCTTTCAGACTGTCTCCATCCATCGGCTGGAGATTCAGATCTGGCAGGAAAGAACTTAGCACACGGCCCATCTTTCCTTGACGCTCTTAAAACAAAGAGTTTGATCAACTGACCGGCTGGCTTAGGCCAATGGCTCTGGTTTTGGGGCGGTAGAGGTTGGGACATATAAATGGGTGGGTGGGTGGGGAGGGTGGGTTTAATCTCTTAGGTAGTACCGGTAGCATGTGTCTGTTTTCCTTCTTAGGCCGAAGGGAGGGTCTTAAGACTCTGAAAACCACTAGAGAGCAAACAAAACAAAAATGTGAAACTTATATACTATTAATGTGTTGGGTTTTTTTAAGGAAGCAATATCTATTTAGCATCTTGCACTGATTTTATGGAGTAAGAATGACTGCAATCAGCATTTTATCGACCGAGGTTCGCAGCTAGGGAGGTTTTTCGCAGGCAGGGGGAGAAAAAAACCCTGCCTTTCCACTGGCTGAGAGTCTTATTCTTATTTTTATTTTTACAATGAACAAAAAAATATTGTTGCAGTTTTGCAGGTGCATTGCATATCATGCTTTCCTTGGGGTGGGCTTGGGGTGGGGCTGGGGGGGGGGTCCGAGGGGAGAAGAATGATACAGAACAGATTTTTGTGCCAAACTCTCTGCGTCTTTTTAAATATGGTCAGTATTGAAGGGAGAAGGAGCCTCTTGCCAATTTCTGCCCCCCGCCCCAAATCCTGTGTATATTTCGACAGTAGAGATCGTCCTCGACTTACAACTCCCATTTGGATCATAGTTTCCATCGCTGGGGGTTGTTAAGCAAGTGAGGCCCAATTTCACGAACTTTTTTGGTGAAGCGAATTATCGCAGTTGTTAAGCGAGTCGGATGGTCGTTAAGCGAATCCATCTCCCCCCCCCTTGATTGGCTTATCCGGAAGTCAGCTGGGAAGGTCACAGCTGGCGATCACTTGACACACACACACACATCCGAGACATTGCAACTGTCGAAAATACACGCCGGTTGACAAGCGCCTGAATTTTGATCACCTGACCATGGGGAATTCTGCAGTGGTCGTAAGTGCGAGGACTGGGCTGTCAGTCCCATTTTTTCAGCGCCATTGTAATTTCTGGCGGTTGCTAAACGGAATGGTCGTAAGTTGAGGACGACCTCTGTCTGGTCTTATTTCACCCTACTTTCCTTTCTGCCTCCGGAGGTTGTGTGCCAGACTGGGCGCCTTTCAGTGTCACAATTGTGTGGGAAGGAAACGAAGAAATAAGGAGAAGGGCAATCTGCCTGGAATTGGGCTGGGCAGCCCCGTTGGGCCAATGCCTCTCATTTTGCATATTCCTGCAAAACTGATGATTGTCAAAAGGAGGAGAAGCCCCCCTTCCTCTATCGCAGACACCCCTTTCCCACAGATTTTGGATCTGAAATTGCAAAAGTTGGCTTCCCTAAATCTGTTTTTTTTTCCTTCCCAAAAGCGGCTTTCGGATTTTAATTAAGGAAGCCGGCTGTTGCACTTTGCAAATGCCGCAAATTTACATATTCTGCAAATTGCAAAAAACAAAATAAAAAAAATTGCAATTTCTTGCAGTTCGGGAGGCAGAACATCCCATTTCCCTAGCAGAATTCCTGCTGTGTCCCCAGCCTTTTAGGATAGGTTTCCCAGGAGAAAAGACATCGGGTCTAGAAATAAAACTAGAATATTGGGAGTTGAAGTCCACGAGTCTTAAAGTGGCCAAGGTGGGTAGAGCCCTGGTTTAATTTGTCCTTTGCTCCCCAAAACTTGCTGCCGTACCAGGTTGGGGAGAGAGAGTCCGCATGTCCAGTTAATTCAGGGGTGGGCAATTAATTTCCAAGCCCTTTTCACTTTCCTCCTTCAAATCCACGCAATTACAGGTACTCCTCGATTTACGACCACAGTTTCGGTTGCTAAGCGAATCCGGCTTCCCTCCCCCTCCCCTTCTTTGACTTTACTTGCGGGAAGTCATGACCTGCAACTCTCATAAATTCATGCCGGTTGCCAAGTGAATTTTGATCACATGACCACGGGGGAATGCTGCAGTGGCCATAAGTGTGAGGACTGAGTCGCGTCTCTCTTTTTCAGTGCCATTGTAACTCCGAACGGTCGCTAAACGAGACCTTTTATGTTTTAAGCAAATCAAAAGTTTGGGATCGCCAAAAGACAATTCTGGTCTGTAGAATACCTTCTCCGAAGAACAAATACACTTCAGAAATATTACTGACATATCCTGTTTAAAAAGACGCACTTATTCCCCCCCCCCCCCAATATTTGAAGTGCCAAACTACTATTATTTATAGGGAACGTGCAGCTTTTAAAATAAAATTGAAAAGAGGGAAAATGTTGGGGAAGCTAGGGGCATTTTAATATTTAAAAACAAACGTTTTAAAAAAAAAGATAAGTGTAGTTAGCGGATCTGGAACCTGGATCCTTAGTAGCTTTTAAATATATAAATATAAATATAAATATATATATATATATATAATTTTTTTTCCTATTAAAAAAGAGAGAGGCCGTTGAGGACTTTCTGTCACTGTTTAGGAATCTCCGTAGCTGTCTTGATGCTAATTTCTGGTTGGCTAGAGGCCTGATTCCTAAATATTTTTCATCACAATCTTAGGGGGTGTGATTGTCTATTGATTCCTTTGGGGAAGTGTGAATCTGCTTAGCAAAACAATGTCGGTGTTCTACCGTATTCATTGGGGTTGTTTTTCTTTCTTAAAAAACACAAGCAAGCAAAACGAAACTCCAAATCTGATAAAATGCCATGTTTTTTTGCGAGCAAAGAGAGAGGTTTCCTGCGTTTGCTGAGCCTAACCCTGCTTTGGTAGAAAAAAACGTAACCTTACTTACTCAGGCATATGCTGGTTTGCGAGAAAAGTGGAGAGACGAGAGGAAAGCCGGGCGGATTGTTAAGTAAATCCTAAAGTGATGGATTGATACCCAGTTCCAGAAAATGTTGAATATTCTTCCTCCAACAAACGGCGGGGTTTGGGGTAGAAAAGCTTCAGGCCTCTTTGGATACCGGAGAGGCCGGCTCTTGCCAAAATCAGCCAGGGGATTTTAGCGGGATGCTCCTAAATTCCCTCCCCAACTTTGTCGTCTCTCCGTCCTAAACCAGAATAAGGTCTCCTTGATGTCCGTGGGACCCATGTGCAAGTCAGTCAGAGTTTGCTGTGAAGCACCCCAGTACGGCCTGTGTTTTTGGATCTGCCGGCTGTTTTCCATGCTGGGATATGACCTATCATGAATCTCAAGGGTGGGATTGAGGGGGAATTACTCCTGGTTTTGACCTGGTTCTCCTAACCCCGATCCACTTGGAGAAACGACGTCGTTGTGCCGGGTCAATCCTTCACCGATGGCGTCCCTCGGCTGCACCTGGAGAGAAAACCAGGGTCAGCCATGGCGAACCTTGGCCATCCAAGGGCCCGTTTTTAACCCGTCTCCTCTCTTGGCCAGATTCCAATACTGGGACTTACTGGGACCTCCAGGTTCTCTCCCTTCCCCACCCCACCCCTCTTGGATCAGTTCCTAAAGCAACCCTTCCTTGGATGCATGCGTACACCCTCCCCTCTTGGTGGACGGAGGGACAGTGTTGCTTGAGCAAAGCAGTGGTGAAACAAGACTTTTGAGCTTTTTCATGTGCCAAATATGAGCCAGATGTTTTTCTGAAATCCATAAGGACAGATTTTGGGGGGGAGGTGGGGGGAAGGCAGCCGGGGAAAGTGGCCCGGCCCGGCTGGACTTGTGTGATGTTGCCTCTTCCTGGTGTCTAATCCGAGGTCTCCTGTCCTGCTTGGATTCACTCTCTGAGTCGCTCCCGTCTCCTGCCAAACCGGAGCAGGGAAAACCTACTTGGTGCTTCTGAACCCAAGCTTGAAAGATGAGGCCTGAAAGAGGGTCAACCCCACAGGAAAAACAAAACAAAAAAAAGGGTGTGTGTGTGTGTGTGAAACGTTCCTCTCCCCAAATTTCAAACCCCGAAGGACCAAGATGCAGCATCGTAGCTCGTAAGTCACCGTCACCCAGCCGGAGAAACGCAAGTGGGGAGTTGCGTTCTTGCGTCCCTTCCCTTCCCTTCCTCTCCGCATCGATCATCTCAATTGTGGCTAGTTTCTTGTCTTCTTCCTTTCTTAATTTCCAGGGAATTTGGATCAAAATCAGTGGTTTGGTGGCAGGAGGAAGGGGATAAGCGAAGGGGCGAGCGGACCTTCTGCAACTGAGGTCGTTCTCAGTGGTGACCACACACAGTTGAACGTGAACGTTTGTCAGGCGCAATTCCTCACCACCCCTCGTGTGAACATCCCCGTGTTTCGAATGCCGAGCCTTCATATTTTTCCCCTCTGCCGCCCCTTTCCTTAAAAGTATCCGCCTGATACTTCTTATTTTGGTTTGTGTCGGGACATTCTCATTAACCTGGAGCATCCTTTTTTCCATTCAGCATTTTGACACGTCCGCCCACCACAAAGTTCTCTCTATAAATATATATATAAGTATATATATATATATATAATTTTAAAAAACAAACACACACTTATTCTAAAGCAGCATGGGACTCTTTATTACAATAGCTGGCTACCTCCGGACTGCTCCCCCCCACCCCCAAAATCCACCTTCATATCTTCCTCCACATCAAGAACATTTCTCGAGTGTTGTTTTCTCGGGCGACGCAACCTTTCATCTTTTCCAACGTTTGTTTGTTTGTTTTTTCCAAAGTCAACTTTTTTGCTTCATCCGAATTTGGGGAACCCCATCTCGAATTCTCTCGCTGCCGGGGAGCGCTCATCTCGTTCCGATCCGTCTTCTGAACTTTCGAACTTCACCCCTTTCATCATTTTGAACTTTTTAACAACCCACCTTCTATGTTCATCCAACCTGTGTTTTATGGAATTCTTCCTCATCTTCCATATTACAAAAAACAGAAACGAAAGAAAAACATTTCAAAAATTATATATATAAATATATATATAAATATTAGGGGCGGGAGGGTGCGAAAGGAAGAAAAACAAAATGCAAGAGACTGTCCAAGTCTTAACGATTTAGACGATTCGAAGAGGGGATTTGATGTTACAATTTTTTTCCCCTTTTAACTGTGAAGAAAAAGAAAGAAAGAAAAACCGTTTCTCCACCATTGCTTCATTGTAAATGCTTGGTTTCTGTTTTAAACATGTCTGCGGAGTTGGGGGTGGGAGACAGGGATAGAAGGGAGACCATGACTTTTTTATTTTTATTTTTATTTTATTTTACTTTATTTTCACGGCACAGCCGTAAGTAAAAGAACTGGAGGTTTGGAAAGCAAAACAGGTCCGTTAATTTAATTGCCCGGAAAAAAAATTGCAGAGCAATGAAGTAGCCGTGAGGATTGTTTTCTATTTATTATTGCTCACTAATGCAGTCAGAAGTGATGGAATGATACCACTTCCGTCGTGAGGGGAAGCGATAGTGTTACCCATGAAACCATCTCACACGGAAAAAAGAAAATAAAACTTACCTTTTCATGCTATACAGCTCTGAGAGAAGGATACAAACAGAAACACTCAAAAGGGGCAGTCTCTTTGCCCCTAATGGGAAGCCATTCAAATTTGGGAGGAATTTCAAGATGGGTTCCAGTGAATCTTCTGGTGACCTGGATGGACGATTGGATGGCACCATTCGCGGGTTAACCTATTCCCAAAAATTTGCAGCGAAACAGCCGTCTGTTCCTTCCTTCTTTGCGGTCCTAATGGACTTGCTGAGGAAATGAAGGAAGATTGGAGTTATGGGGCTGAGAATGAGTTGGAACAGACAGGGGACAAACAATCTCATTCTGTTAGGAACTGTCCAGTTTGAGTAGCGAGGTGAATCCCATCATTCTTGGGATGTCTAGAACCAGGAAAAGGAGAACCATAAATTAATTTTGCATGATTCAAGTTCTTCTGTCTTTAGATAGCCAGGTTTCCTTGCCTTTAGTGGTCAAGAAGTCTCTGTTTCATGCCTTTTAGAGTAGTGTTTCTCAACTTTAACCATGTTAAGATGTGTGGACTTCAACTCCCAGAATACCCCAGCCAGCATAGGAACCCACAAACCTCCAGTTCCTTTTATACAAACTCGCTTGCAAATCATTCCCGATGTTTTTCGTTCTCCATCCAACCTTTCCTTTTGAACAGAAGTCTTCTTCAGTCTTACAGGGGTTGGTGCCAAAAGGGAATGGCCGCACAGCCAAGGAAAGAGTTATGGTCGAAAATGGGGTGGTTTTTAAAATTATTATTATTATTATTATTATTATTATTTTTTAAAGGAGCAACTAAGTAAACCAATTCCATCATCCTGGCTACCTAGCAAAAAAGAGAAGAGAAAAAAAAATTAAGAAAAAAAATTCTGAATGTCTTGGTAGGTTTGTGTGTTTTAGTGTAAAGTTGTGTATTGATTTTGTGCTTGGTGGAGTCAGCCTTTTTTTTTTTAGTGCTAATACTATTAACTCATTTCTTGTCATGATAAATGTCCATTCACGACATCTCTTCCGTCTTCTGTTGTCGTTTTTTCTTTACATTTCACGACAATCTCTTAACCCATTTTAACTAATGGGGAGGGGGCAGGGGGCCTACAATCAACAACAAGGCATCGAGGGTTCATCATCTCCCCCCCTTCACACACCCTCCTTCGTCCCATTAACCGGGCAGAAGGTCATTCTCGAACCACCATCCCACCACGCACCAGGTTCCTTCAACTGTGTTGGACTTCCTTCATCCTCACCCACCAGAGGTGTTGTCTGTGCCAGAGATCACAACATTTGGGGGGGGGGCAGTGGCTCTCAAAAGCGTGGCCTGGGGGGACCAGTGAGGGGTCCCCAAGACCCCTTCAGGGCTTCTCCCATGTCCAATGTTTTAAAATTTCTCAAATCTTAATTTCTACAGGAACTATGGATAGACACCACCTTAAACTCTTTTGAGTTCCTCAGTCAGAAGCTAAAGGGATCCTTCAGACCAAATTATTTGACAACCACTGGTTTGGGGTTTTTTTTTTTTGATCCCCGATCCAGATGGTCCTGCAGGACTTCCAGTGTTTGGCTGAAGGTCACCTCCTGGTTGCTCCCCATCCAGCTGTCAGGTGGTCAAGTCACTCCACAGAAAAGTGTCGCAAGGAAGCTGCCCTGCTGTTTGTTCTGCATGAAACGTGGTTGAAGGATCTCACAGGGGGACTAAAGAGGGAAGAACGAAACCACCCCCGAAAGGAAGGGGCTCACTGGGGTCTAATATTATAATTGTATGGCCATTTTCTTCCCTTGGGGCACGGCCGAATCAGTCCTTGGCTCCAAATGTCTCAATCACCTAAGCTCAAGTAGTTATGGAAGCTACCTGAGACACGTAATACAACCCCACTGTGCCCAGTTTCGGCCGTTGTGTTGCTGACCCTGGGAGTAGAGAAGTTGGGGTCTTCCAGGAGGTGCATGGTCTGTCTGCTTGGCAGCCCCAGCTACAATCGCCACTGGCCGGAGAGGACAGGCATCCCATTCCTGCATCATCTGCAGAAGATCCCAGAACTTCTCAAACCTCTTAAACAGAGGTGTCCAACCTTGGCAATTTTAAGACCTGTGGACTTCAACTCCCAGAATTCCCCACCCAACATGGCTGGCTGGGGAATTCTGGGAGTTGAAGTCCACAAATCTTAAAAGTCACCAAGGTTGGACATCCCTGCTCCAAAATATTCTTCCTTCAATTTGCCCAACATGGCCGGTCCCAACCCAGTCAGATCTCCTGATCAACAATTATGACAACACTTAATAGAATAGAATTAGAATAGAATTGGATCAAATTGGATCCAATTCAAATAGAATTCAAATAGAATAGAATTGGATCAAACATCACAATTCGGCCCCATCCCCACCACCTCTTTCTTTGAAAAGAGCTTGCTAGGTCACCATCTTTGTGCCAGATGACTGGCAAGGCTTCATGGCTTCCCCAGCTCTTTTTTCCCCCATTGGCCGAGTAAGAAGTAATAGGTGTGACATGGCCACAGCAGCCAATCCCTGTTTGGGAGAGACAGTCTGGGCATCCAGGTCTTTGTGATCAGTTCTGTGATCGAGACCTTGGGGTGGTAGTGTTTCAGCCTCTCTTTCTCTCCATCTCTTTGACTTGGGGGACCAGGGGTGAAATGCTACCGGTTCGACCCGGTACGGGTGTACCGGTAGCATTGACCGCCTGTGGTTCAGAGAACCGGTAGCAGTGACAACGCGAGGCTTCACCCACCAGCCCGGATGTCGCCATTTTCTTTTTTTTAACCCTCTGCGCATGCACAAAGCCTTCTGCACATGCACAGAGGGTGAAAAAGTATGTGCAACGGTGGCGCGTGCTTGCAAACCGATAGGGAAGGTAAGTAGATTTCACCGCTGTAGAGGACCATGTAAGCAAAAAGGGTCAATTAATTGGATTGACCAGCATTGGCAAGGTGCTGTTCTTTTAACACTGTATACAGGATTTGGGTTTGGCTAGTAGTCTAAAGAAAAAAAGAATTGAAGGCGACATGACAGCACCATTCCAGTATTTGAGGGGCTGCCCCAAAGAAGGGGGGGGTCAACTTATTCTCCAAAGCACCGGAGGGCAGGACAAGAAGCAATGGATGGAAACCCATCAAGGAGAGAAGCAATCTGGAATTAAGGAGAAACTTCCTAACAGTGAAGACAATTAACCAGTGGAACAGCTTGCCACCAGAAGTTGTGGGTGCTCCATCACTGGAGGCTTTTAAGAAGAGACTAGACAGCCACTTATCTGAAATTGTGTAGGTTCTCCTGCTTGAGCAGGGGGCTGGACTAGAAGACTTTAACTCCTAGAAGACTTTAATTCCCAGAATTCCCCAGCCAGCTGTAGCTGGCTGGGGAATTCTTGGAATTGAAGTCAATCCACCTTTAATTTTGCCAAGGTTGAAAAACACTGCCTGCCCTCCCACTCAAATCCAGCCCTAATATTCCCCCTCCCCATTTCTTTACAAGAGATAAAGAGAGTCTCCCTAAGAGCAGGGACCGATCACGTCCGGTTCTATATCCAGGTAGTCCTCGACTTACGGCCACAATGGAGCCCAAAATTGCTGTCGTTAAGCGAGATGTTTGTTAAGTGAGTCTCGCCCCCATTTTACGACCTTTCTTGCCACAGTTGCTCAGCGAATCCTTGCCGTCGAGAAGTTAGTCACCCGGTTGTTAAGTGAATCCGGCTTTGACTTGGCTTGTCAGAAGGTCACAAAAGGAGATCACGTGGCCCCCAGGGACGGTGCCACCATCATCAGTAGGCACCAGTTGCCAAGCGTCTGAATTTGGATCACGTGGCCCTGGGGATGCAGCAAAGGTCGTTAAGTGTGAAAAAGGGTCATAAGTCACTTGTCTTCAGTGCCTTTGACACTTTGAACCAGTGTTTCTCAACCTTGGCAGTTTGAAGATGTGTGGACTTCAACTCCCAGAATTCCCCAGCCAGCAACGCTGGCTGGGGAATTCTGGGAGTTGAAGTCCACACATCTTCAAACTGCCAAGGTTGAGAAACACTGCTTTGAACAGTCACTAAACGGACGGTTATAAGTCCGGGACTGCCTGTAATTTAAACCCATTTTTAAATCCATTTTTCTTTCTTAAAATTGAGGGTGAATATCAGCCTTTGGATGTTTCTGTTTTATGCCCAGAGATTTCCTTCCTAACATAAAAAGAACAGGAAGAAAGAATCGCTCCTATTAACCCCCCCCCCCAATCTATGGGGTGGGGTGGGGGACACAGGCTGCTGACCTCCCCCCGCAATAAATCTGTGGAGTTTCATGCCACAACTGCACCCTCTCCTCACTCATTCCCCATCGACTGCATACCCCCCCACGCCTCACCTGAAGCCATAGCAGGAAGTCCTCGACTTACGACCACAATTTCAGCTCCAAATTATTTCTGTGGCAGAGTGAGACGTTTCTTAAGGGAGCCGTGTCCCATTTTACAACTTTCCTTGCCACCGTTGTTAAGTGAAATGCCCTAGTTGTTGAAGGACGTTCACACAGCGAATCTGGGTTTCCCCGTTGACTTTGTTTGTCAAAGGTGGATTATGTTTCACCGGGACGTTGCAACCGTCATAAATATGAGTCAAGCGTCTGAATTTTGATCACGTGACCACGAGGATGCGGCAATGGTCGTAAGTGTGAAAAACGGTCCCAATTCACTTTGTTTCAGTGCCATTGTAACGCTGAACGGTCACTAAACAAACTGTTGTAAGTCGAGGACTACCTGTGTACGTACCCGGGCTTGCTCATTGAGGGCTGGTTCATTGTTGCGACCACTTGTGTGACTTTAGGATGAATGCACCAGTGTTGCTTGACGTCGGCCCTGCCAATGTGGTGAGACTCCAACGTGTAAATGCTTAGTAGGGGGACAAGGGCGGACAAGATCAGAATAAGGCTCTCCTTGACCAAGTTCATTGACAGGGTTCTGAGTTCGAATGCAGCTCGCTCAAGGTTCAGTCTCCAAGGACATCAATAGCCACTGACTCTACCAGCTCAACTTGCCCAATTGCGTTGATTTATTGCATTCATAAGGTAAGGACCCGGATTCCCAACTCATGAGCACGGTGGTGGTTCCACTTAATGACAGCTTCACTTAATGACCAAGTTGCCAGTCCTAATTGTGGTCAGTAAACAAGGACTGGTAGTACTTTCATCGCAATCCCCGGTTTTATCCCCACCATAGCCCAATGAGGTAGGTTAAAGCTAACTCACCGCAAAGTACCTCATCGGACTGGCTCCTGAGCATGTCATGAGTTCCAACCCGGATCTTCCACAGTTTCTAATTCCGGAACTCAAGACTCTCTCGGCCTCTGCTGCTGAATTTAAACTCTCGCCACCAACTTGCGAACGCATCACAAAATTTTGGAGGGTAAGTTTAGCCACTAAAATACGATTGCAAAGGATTAAAAATGAATTTAAAAGTCCAAATGCATTGGGGAGGGGAACAGGAGACTAAGTTTTTAGCTGCAAGAGAAAAACAGAAATATTTGTTCTAGGTAGGACAAAGTGTGTCTCCTTTGGTTTTTATAAGCAATCGGATTTTTTTTTTAATGGCGTGGGGTTTTTGTTTTTGGCTGGTGGATCAGAAGGGCCCTTTTTAGCTAATTAAAACTAGCCTAATGGATCCCGCACGGCAATTAATCAGCGAAAAAGGTTGCATAGCTTTTCCTTGCCTCCGTTTTTCCTTCCGTGGTGCAATCTCGAACGTGTGCGAGAATGGGACCGGAGGGGGGGAGGCTTTGGCCACTGCACCAGGCTGGCCTTTGGCAGGAGGTGGGCGCAATTCGGACGCAGGCCAAGAGGCAACGGTCCGAAGCTGGTGCAGCGGAGAGTCATATGAGCTCTCCGCTGCTCTGCTCGCTCACAACTAATGCTCCTTGCAGACTAGAGGATGGGAAATGACATCATCTAGGGCAGGGGTCTCCAACCTTGGCAACTTTAAGCCTGGTGGACTTCAACTCCCAGAATTCCCCAGCCAGCAAAGCTGGCTGGGGAATTCTGGGAGTTGAAGTCCGCCAGACTTAAAGTTGCCAAGGTTGGAGACCCCTGATCTAGGGAGAAGATGGCAGAGTGTGGAACTGGCTGACGTCTTCAATTCTTCACCTGGAGAGTATAGCGGCATCAGCGGTATGGCGGCATCAGGAGCTGAGAACTACAGACAGACCTCGACTTACAATGACTTATTTAGCGACTGTCCGAAGTTACCACGGCACTGGAAAAAAAAAGGACTCATGAGCAGGTTTTCCACCGGTACGACCTTTGCGGCTTATTCCTAGGATCACGGGATCCAAATTCAGACACTTGGCAGCTGGCTCGTATTTACGACGGTGGCAGTGTCCCGGGTGTGTGTGTCTGTGTCACGTGCTCTCTTTTGGCGACCGTCAGAGAAGCAAAGTCAACAGGGAAGCCAGATTCACTTAACGA
Source organism: Diadophis punctatus similis (assembly GCA_023053685.1). Classification (NCBI taxonomy): domain Eukaryota; kingdom Metazoa; phylum Chordata; class Lepidosauria; order Squamata; family Dipsadidae; genus Diadophis; species Diadophis punctatus. The sequence continues at coordinate 2,053,952 of JALIGW010000022.1, forward strand.
CCGGGTGACTTAACTTGTCAGCTGCAGGGATTCATTTCACCGATGAGGAAAGGAAGAGCGTGAAAAGTGAGCCAAAGTCACTTCACCCATGTCTCACTTAGCGACAGAAATGTTGGGCTTAGTTGTGGTCGTAAGTCGAGGACTGTGCGCAAGGCTGCTAGCATCAAGAGCGAAACCTCTGTTCTCTCGGTGGAAGTTTGCCCGATTCTCTTCACCGTCTTCTGGCAAGCAGGGATCGCACCTTCTCGGCCGAGCCTTCCGCCAACACCCTTTTCTCACCAAGCCAGCTGCCCTTCCTCCTTCCAAAGCTCAAAATAGTATTTTTATTTTTAAAGCTGCTTCATTCATTTGGATGGGAAAAAAAGGGCTTTGCATGATTTTATTGCCAAATTGTAACGTTAGAGGCCCATTCTAAGGAATTCTGGGAGTTGAAGTCCACCCATCTTACAGTTGCCAAGGTTTCAAAAGACTTAGAATAACAGAGTTGGAAGGGATCTCGGAGGTCTTCCAGTCCAACCCCCTGCTTAGGCAGGAAACCCTACACCACCTCAGACAAATGGCTGTCCGATCTCTTCTTTAAAAACTTCCAGTATTGGAGCATTTACAACTTCTCTAGTTCTGGTCAATGCTTTGTCAACAGACCTCTGGAAAAGTTCGTATTTTCACTACTAGTGTCTCATTTAAACCCTTGAAATTTGTTGAACGGAGCCAAAGAACTCAGAGTTTCCTTTCCTACTTCCACACATTGTTTGTGCTACACAATTGTTGCTCAATTCAGCTTCCCTTTGCCAGTCGGAATGCCGGCGCATAATGTTGTGCTAAGCATTTGTCTGGAATGGTCTAGGCCAGTGATGGCAAACCTTTTTTTCCTCGGGTGCCGAAAATGCACATGCGCATGCTATCAAGTGCACATGCATGCCCACACCCATAATTCAATGCCCCTCATGCACCCCACACCCCACACCCCTGCACATGTGTGCATAACACCCCCACTACCCCCCCGCACATGCGTGCACGACCCCCCTGCTCCCTGACTTCCAGTGGGCCCGGTAGGCCCATTTGTTGCCCTACCCGGGCTCCAAAGGCTTCCCTGGAGCCTGGGGAGGCCGAAAACGCCCTCCCAGAGCCTCTGCGTGAGCAAAAAATCAGCTGGCTGGTGCGCACATGCGCACTGGAGCTGAGCTAGGGCAATGGCTCACGTGCCGGCATATATGGGTCCACGTGCCACCTGTGGCACGCCTGCCATAGGTTCGCCATCACGGGTCTAGGCTTTCCTGTTGAGCAGGGGGTTGGACTAGAAGACCTCTAAGGGATCCTTTCCTGCTCTATTCTGATTGAGTGAGTGAATGTTGCTGGACCTTTTCATGGCTGAACATGGTTCTGAATTCACACTCAGAGTCCATTATCTCACCTAAATAATTTTCGGTGGTCGTGTGGATATACACCGCAGGGTTGCCCCATCAGAAAAAATATGTGAGCCCCCCCTCCAACTCCTGAGCCCAGCAGGTTGCAAATGATACTGCAACCGTTGCTAAGCAACTGCCTCCCCTCCAGGTACCACAAAGGGGCTTCCAATACAGATAGCCCAATCCCCGATCCCGATTTTTTTTTTTGCTGCTGTTTAGAGGAATCCTAATAAATAGGTGGACAAAAATGATAAATCTGATCAAAATATTCAGCTGACTGTACAACCAACCCTAATAACAATCATAACTTTCGGCTTCTATACGCATTGCCTGCAAAAGAAATATCAATTCTCGCTTTTGAAATACAGGTTACAGGTAACCCTTGACTTATGACCAAAATTTAGCCCAAAATTTCTGTTGCTGAGCGAACCGTTTGTTAAGTGGGTATTGTCCCATTTTATGACCTTTCCTGCAGTTAACACTGCAGTTGTTAAGTTAGTAACACGGTTGTTAAGTGAATCTGGCCTTCCCCAGGGACTTTCTTTGTCCAATCTCTTCTTAAAAACCTCCAGTGATGGAGCATTCACAACTTCAGGTGGCAAGTCGTTCCGCTGATTAATTGTCCTCACTGTCAGGAAATTTCTCCTTAGTTCTAAGTTGCTTCTCTCCTTAATTCATTTCCACCTGTTGCTTCTTGTCCTGCCCTCCGGTGTTTTGGAGAATAGGTGGACCCCCTCTTCATTGGGGCAGCCCCTCAGATATTGGGACGCTGTTATCATGTCACTCCTGGTCCTTCTCTTCATTAAGCCAGACTAGATTTAGGAATGATTCAAAGGAACGGCAAATACGAAGAAACGGAGGAGTGGGGGGGGGAGGGATTTATTCTCAGGTAGCATCTAAATGAGGGCAGCTGTCAGAAGAGATTTTATTCCAGGGAGGACAAAAGGCTTGAAACAAAGAAGATTTGCAAAAAAAAAAGAGACTGCAGAAAATGTTATGATCTCTGAGAACGGTTGGAAAGAAGAATTAAGCAAGGAGAAGGGAGACAAGCAATATCCCCTTCAGGGTGTGTATATATTTTTACACACTCACACACACACACACAGAGAGAGAGAGAGAGAGAGAGAGAGAGAGAGAGAGAGAGAGAGAGAGAGAGAGAGAGAGAGAGAGAGAGAGAGAGAGAGAGAGAGAGAAGCAATGTCCATATGACCATTGCAATTCAGCATCCTGATCACTTGGCGTCCCCTACTGGACTCTTTGGAAACAGCACATTTTCAGGACCTGAATTGGCCTAAACCCATTCTCTTTCGGAATTTCAGGTGGAGCTCGACTTACGACCATAACGGAGCCCAACATTTCTGCTGTTAAGTGAGACATTTGTTAAGTGAGTTCTGCCCCATTCTTACAACCTTTCTTGCCCCAGTCATTAAGTCAATCACTGCAGTTGTTAAGTTAGCAACATGGTTGTTAAGTGAATCTGGTTTCCCCTGGTTGACTTGGCTTGTCAGAAGGTCGCAAAAGGGGATCCCGTGACCCCGGGACACTGCGACCGTCATAAGTATGAGCCAGTGAATTTGGATCATGTGACCATGGGGATGCTGCAACGGTCATAAGTATGAAAAGGGGTCATAAGTCACTTTTTTCAGTGCCGTTGTTCACTTCGGTCACTAAACGAACCGTTGTAATGTCGAGGACTGCCTGTATATACCACATTCTCTGAACATGCAGGAGCCCACAACTCAGCCTCTTCCCACGAGGTCCTCTCGCAACTCAGGAGTAAACCTGCCCACGTGGACAACCGACGCGGGATAAATGGTGAAGCATAAAAATCAGGCCACCAAACGTGGCTTGCATCTTTTCTGCTTGCCACGGAGCAGTTTTGATTTCCTCTTGCAGCTGTTCTTCCCTCCCCCTCCTCCTGGTACTTGGTACCACCCTTCTCTCCTCTTTCTTGTCCCCATGGCGATGAGAGACAACCCCAACAAGAGATGCCGAGGTTGTCATGGTGACGCCTGGGCTTCGGGGATGAGAAAATATGCCCCCCCCCAGTTTCTCTTCTTTAGGGGTGGGGGGGCAGACTTAACAACTGGGACTAGAAAGGTCGTAAAATAAAATGCGGCAAAACTCAGTTAACAAATGTTTCACTTAGCAATAGAGATTTTGGGCTCAATTGAAGTCGCAATTCGAGGACTACCTGTAAGAGGTACCACTGTGGGCAGCAGCAATGCCTAAAGGGCAGCCTGGTTAAAACAGGGCATTATGGAAGCTTTTCAGAAGTTGTGGGTGTTTTTTTTATCACTGGAGGTTTTTAAGAAGAGACTGGACAGCCACCTGTCTGGAATGGTTGTATGGTTTCCTGCATGAGCAGGGGTTGGACTAGAAGACCTCCCAGGTCCCTTCCAGCTGTATTCTGATGGATGGATGGATGAATTGAAGACACCGCTGAAGAGAGGCTAAACTTCTTCTGCTGATATTGGCTGGTTGGGGTGCTCGGCAGTTGGCCTGGCCTTCCTAAAAGCCCAGTGTAGTAAACAGGTGAAGAGGAAAAAAGAAACATTTATCCAACCAGATGGAAAAAAACAAAACAAAACAAAACAAAAAGAAACATGCACCAAGTGGATGTGAATTTTGTTTGATAATGGGAACAAATTACTGCTCTTCTTTGGAAAGCCCCTCCCCCCTCTCTCCTCTCTTCTTTCTATCAGAAAAGCAGAGGGAGAGAGAAAAAGGAAGGAAGGAAGGAAGGAAGGAAGGAAGGAAGGAAGGAAGGAAGGAAGGAAAGAAAGAAAGAAAAGAAAGGAAAGGAAGGAAGGAAGGAAGGAAGAAAAAGAAAGAAAGAAAGAAGGAAAGAGAAAGAAAGAAAGAAAGAAAGAAAGAAAGAAAGAAAGAAAGAAAGAAAGAAAGAAAGAAAGAAAGAAAGAAGGAAGGAAGGAAGGAAGGAAGGAAGGGAGAGAGGGTTTTTTTTAATCCTTTTAATCCACATTCAACTAATAACTAACCAATGAAACCAGAGTCCCCAACCTTAGCCATGTGAGGATGGGAACTAACCAAGGAGAGAAGCAACTTAGAACTAAGGAGAAATTTCCTGACAGTCAGAACAATTAATCCGTGGAACAGCTTGCCTACAGAACTTGTGAATGCTCCAACACTGGAAGTTTTTAAGAAGATGTTGGATAACCATCTGTCTGAAGTAGTGTAGGGTTTCCTGCATAAGCAGGGGGTTGGACTAGAAGACCTCCAGGGTCCCTTCCAACTCTGTTATTATTATTATAATTATAAATCTGGTGGGTCTGCTGGTATCCCCCACCATCCTGAGCCGAAGCCCACATTGGGGTCTTCTGGGTGGAGTGCAAGGCAGCCACGACCCCTCCTTCCCAGCTGCTGGCTCCGATTGCCCCCTTCCCTGCTGCAGCCTGGCCCCACCTGGAAAATGGGGGGGGGCTTCAGCAAATCCAGGATTAAGCCCCCCCCCTTGCCCCCAGCAAGCTTGAATAAAACTGCTTTGGAATGATGGATCCTTTGGGGTTGTGAGAAGCCCCTCCCCTCGCCATGAACCTCTTGTTAGCAATAAAGGGGAGTATTTGTAGCAGCGTCAGGGTTGAAATGAGGGGTCTTTGGTGGGCTCTCAGCTCAGAGAGACCCCCAAGACCCTTAACCTCTTATTTTGGGATGAATGGAGTGGGATTGGGGGGGCAGGAGGGCCCCAATGTTTTCTCTTCTCCCTGAAGCTGGGAGGACAGTTTGAAGAGAGTGTCTACCTCAGCCCCCCTTCCCTCTTCCAGCAGGAGGGTCGTCTGCCTGAAAGATACAAAATTCCAGTTTGACCCAGGACTTTCTGCTCTCAGAGGCAGAAAGCTTGTGGTGGTGGTGGGGTGGGAAGGAGGGATGGGTTTTCTGCAAGAGGAGCTGGAAACACAGCCTGAAGCTGCAGCCCAGCCGTGCGAACCCAGGAGCCACCTGGCTGAGGCGCTATCAAAGGTCCATGCATCCAGCCATGAGGAGGGGGGAAACGGGGAAATGCAGGAGGAGCACTTAAAGGCAGCCCCTCCCCCAGATCTCTGCAGACACATCAGCCTTCCTTCAACTTGGGGCACCTGCAAAGGTGGTGGACTGCGACACCCATGCTCCCCAGCGGATCTGGAGGTTCTCCAGGTTGAGCGGGGCGGGAAAACTGAGCGGAAGGTTGACCACGGCCAACTCAACGCAGCCAGTAGGAAGTGAAAGCTGCCGGCTCTGAAGGACATCAGTGTTGTGGGAAAGTTCTAACTCAAGTGTTCAATTTTGGCTACTTGAAGAAGGGTGGACTTCAACTCCCAGAATTCCCCAGCCAGCACACTAGTGAACTTGAAGATGAGTGGACTTCAACTCCCAGAATTCCCCAGCCAGCACACTAGTGAACTTGAAGATGAGTGGACTTCAACTCCCAGAATTCCCCAGCCAGCACACTAGTGAACTTGAAGATGAGTGGACTTCAACTCCCAGAATTCCCCAGCCAGCACACTAGTGAACTTGAAGATGAGTGGACTTCAACTCCCAGAATTCCCCAGCCAGCCAATGAAGTCCAGTTAGTCCACCCATCTTCAACTAGCCGAGGTTGAGAAACATTATTCTAACCGGGATTTCTACCCAATCCATCATCTTCCAGGTTTCTTGGTCTGCAATACCCATAAGGCCCGGACAGGTTAGGTAAGGCTGTTCTACTCTCCCGACAAATTGCTGTTCCTAATCATCCAAGACCAAAGAATGCTGGCTGGGGAATTCTGGGAGTTGAAGTCCACACATCTTAAAGTGACCTAACTGATTTAACTAAATCAGTGTTTTTCAATTAATGAGTTGAAAAACATTGGTTTAGAGATATATTAAACAGGATTCTAGGAGCTACAAGCATAAAACATGTGGAAACACCAGTTGGTGGAGGACTGAAGAGACCCTCCCCTCCCTTATCTTATGCTTTCTCTTTCCTACACACAAACACACACACACACACACACACACACACACACAGGTTATTGGAGAATTGTTGCTATTCAAGCAAACACCTGATGTTTTGGTGCCGAGTTGTTTCCTAATTTGGTCCAACCGCCAAACTGACTGTTTAATCCTTTTTCTTTCTCACTGATTGCAAAGTGCATTTGGATTTGCAGGGTGAAATGATATGAACAAATCAAGTTTCTAGACCCTGGGAATAATGTTGGTAGAAACCTCTCCAGCAGGGCAGATCAGATTGCCTCTTGCAGGAAAGAATCCGGCACGTTTTGTGACACTTCTAAACTTTTCAAATAGGCATTGCTGCCTGGACTTGGGTCTTGTGCAGGACAAGAAGCAATGGGTGGAAACTAATCAAGGACAGAAGCAACCTAGAACTAAGAATAAATTTCCTGGCAGTGAGGACAATTAATCAGTGGAACAACTTGCCTCCAGAAGTTGTGAATGCTCCAACACTGGAAGTTTTAAAGAAGAGATTGGGACAGTAATTTGTGTGGAATGGTAGAGGATATCCTGCCGAGCAAGGGGTTAGACTAGAAGACCTCCAAGGTCCCTTCCAACTCTGTTATTCTAAGTTCTAAGTTTCATTTGGAGTTGCTTAGAAGTCCATTCTTCTTCATGCCAACAGGGCAAATACCAGCAACGGATTGCAACCCTGTGTGTGCCATCTAAGCCTGTACCAAACCATAACACACCACAATAAATCCGTGCAAGCTAAGACAAAATGATGGTTGTGCTAATCTCAAAAGCCAAAAAGAGAATCCGAAATTTTTCAAGAGAGTTTTCACTGCTGGAAGAGAAGAAGTGATCCTCCCCAAGCATTGAAAAGCTATGAGGATTGCAGAAATAATTGCTGGTTTTCCACATTTGCAGAGGTTGCAAAAACAACAACCACAACCAGGATTGATGTGCAGAAAAGAGAATATGACTTTCAGTTTGTGAACTTTCACAACATGATGCCCCCCCGCAACCGATGCATCAAAATACCGCAAGAACTGTGCCTTAAGATACAACTACACAACTTGAACAAAGTGAAACCTACTTAGGTCCAAATCAAAATTTAATATGGAGGGAAGATTTGAGTGTCACCAGAAGAATCAGTTGCAGAGAACCCAGGAAAATTCAACCCAGGGATTAAAAGCAAAGAAAGGAAGCAGTGATTTGATGCAATCATGAAAAAAACACTCTTTATTAAAAGTCAACATGTTACTTGTTTTAAAAAAACAATCATAATAAACTTTACATATTGCAAACCCAGATATAAATACTGTTCAAGGTATCTCAACTTTGTCTAACATGGGCCAGTAAGGAACATTTCAAGAAAAGGAAAAAAGAAAAAAACCCCACCTATTTTCCTTTTATTGTGGTTAATTTAAGGCAGACGGTGACTTCTTTTGCACATCATTCAAGACAATAATAAACAAAACAAACAAAAAAAGGATTTCTGAACTTACAAGTTTAATTTTGGAAAACAGAGTCCTGCTGATTTCTGTCCGAAACTGAAATTTGGTGCAGTTGAAAGATACCAATCTTCCTCTTTTTCAAAACAATGTTTGGTCTCATCCATCATATACCTATATAAATTAAAGTCATGCAAAATCACCTCTTTTGCAACTGTGATTTTTTTGAAGAACTGGAAATAGGGGGGGAGGAAACCCAGTTTACTCCTTTGCATTTCTTTCTTTCCAAATTTTTGGTGATGCCTTTTCCTTCTCACCATCCGCTCTCCAGGAGTTTAACTTCTTCTTTCTTTTTCTTTTCCTTCTTCCAGTTTTCCGTGGAAGAAGGATTGGGGAGGGTTTGTGTGTGTGTGTCCCTTTATCTCTTGATCATGCGTCCGGCCGAGTTGCGCCCACTTCTGCGGTACAAGGATTGCTTCCTCATATTATGGGGGCAGTATTTCAGTGTGTGGGCCTTGTCGGCGGTGGCCCCACAAAGTGGGCAGGTGTAATTGCGTAGAATGGGGCAAACCACCACTCCATCGGCTCTCTTCAAGGCGTGGGAAGAATAGACTTTCTTGGACTCTCCGTTGTGCTTGCAAAAGTTGCAGATCCCTTGTTGGGTTGGTTGAGCGGGCGGGAGGTCTCTACGGGTGCCGTGGGTCTTGGGACTGTGGGTCTTGCTGTTGCCGCCTCCATTCACCCAGTGCAGAACGATGTTGTTCAAGGGGTCTTCCCAAGGAGGAGAGAAACTTGGTGGCCTCTTCCGCTCCTCAATGATCTCCATCAAGACTTTGGAGAGGTTCAGATAATCTTTCCATGGGTCAAAAAAGCCCCCTTGGGCCACAGCTGGAACACAGCCTGGAGAAGGCTGGGGTGAAGTGGAGAACATGGTGACCAGGGCAATCTGTCCCAGCCAGGCACCCCTCTCTGAATGAGCACAGGACACACACACACACACACATTAAACTGTAATTTAAACAATGTTAATAACTGTACCGGAGAGGTGGAGTCTGAAATGTAAATAGCCAGGGAAACAGCTCTTCCTTTTTTGAAAGGTCTCCATCTAGATCTTCCCTCTTGATCTTCCTGGAGTTGAACCTGACCTGATCGAGACAGATCCCTTCATCTGCCAAGGAGAAATCTCTCATCTCTCTTTCCCTCTTTTTTTTTTTTCGGTTGCAATGTTTGAGAAATTTTTGTTTGACAAATTCCAATCAATCAATCAATCAATAAATGTTAGCTTAGGCATTGGGCAACACTGGGCGCAAAAGCTGCAAATGGTCCTTCGTTCCGTCGAAAATTCAGATTCATTTCTGTTTTAGGTGATGCACGGATGGTAGAGGTGATGATGTGGTGGTGGAGGAAATTGTTTGTCAAGTGCGGTTGGAAACTGATGAGATTTCCCTGTCAAAGTCTCAAAAACCGAGAAAAAGGGGCCACTGTTTCAATTGATATTTTCCTTTTAAAGAAAAATTGCTGGCTAGTAGTGCACTTGTGATGTGAACCAGTTGGGTGACATCTGCAAGAAAACAACCAAGCTCAGAGAGCACCAAGGACTCCACAGGCCTCCTCCTCCTCCTCCTCCTCCCCTTCCTCCTCCTCTTCCTCCTCTCCACAAGCCTCACTCCCTTCTAGAACTGATGATGTTACCCACTTGAATCATAAAACATCTGCAAGAAAACCACCAAGCTCAGAGAGCACCAAGGACTCCACAGGCCTCCTCCTCCTCCTCCTCCCCTTCCTCCTCCTCTTCCTCCTCTCCACAAGCCTCACTCCCTTCTAGAACTGATGATGTTACCCACTTGAATCATAAAACATCTGCAAGAAAACCACCAAGCTCAGAGAACACCAAGGACTCCACAGGCCTCTTCCTCCTCCTCCTCCTCCTCCTCCTCCTCCTCCTCCTCCTCCTCCTCCTCCAAGCCAATCCCTGCACTGATGATATCCCCTAGTACTTGGATAATGAAACGTCTACAAGAAAGCCACCAAGCTCAGAGAACACTAAGGACCCCACAGTCCTCCTCCTCCTCTTCCTCCTCCTCTCTACTCCACAAAACCAACTGCCTTGTAGCACTGATGCTGCTACCTGGTTGGGTACTGAAATGTCTGCAAAAATGCAATGAAGCTCAGACAGCACCAAGGACCTCACAGTCCTGGAGCCGTGGTGGCGCAGTGGCTAGAATGCTGTATTACAGGCTAACTCTGCCCACTGCCAGGAGTTCGATCCTGACCAGTTCAAGGTTGACTCAGCCTTCCATCCTTCCGAGGTTGGTAAAATGAGGACCCAGATTATTTGGGGACAAGAGGCTGATTCTGTAAACCGCTTAGGGAGGGCTGTAAAGCATGGTGAAGTGGTATATCCTAAAGTCTATCACCATTTCTATGTGTTGTGTTCAGTTCCAGATTGTTCCGGTCGCACCACGAGGCTAGTTGTTCAACCTCCCATCTGTATGCAGTTTCATCATTGTCTCGAATGAGACCAATCACTGTTGTATCATCTGCAAACTTCAGTAGTTTAACAGATGGATCGTTTGAGATGCAGTCACTGGTATAGAGAGAGAAGAGAAGTGGAGAGAGCACACAGCCTTGGGGGGGGGCTGTGCTAATTGTACAGGTATCTGATGTGATTTTGCCTAGCTTCACCTGCTGCTTCTGAAGATTCTGAAGACCTCTCTGGTGGTGAGTCCATAAAAGGCAGGCCTTAGACTTGACTTCGGAGTCTGAGATACCCATGGAAATATCTTCTATCCGGGACAATCGCTAAAGTGGCTAAGTTAGTCACCGGTTGTCTCCCCCCCCCAATTGATTTTGCTTGTTGGAAGGTCGCAAAAGGGGATCCCGTGACCCCAGGGCACTGCAACCGTCATAAGTACATGCCAGTTGCCAAGTATCTGAATTCTGATCACATGACCACGGAGATGCGACGGTACGAAAAACGGTCATAAGTCACTTTTTTCAGTTCCGTCACAAGTTTGAACCGTCCCTAAATGAGCTGTTGTAAGTTGAGGGCGACCTGTAGAAGTTTACTTACATTTACAGAATACAGGATAACAGAGTCGGAAGGGACCTTGGAGATCTAGTCCGACCCCCTGCTTTACAATGTACTATTTACAGTAATAATACCAGAAAACTATCACCTAACACACACAGTGCAACAAACCTCAACAAAGTTACAAAATGTTTAGAAGGAAAACAAGGAAAAATTGGAAAGTAAACAAAACCCTGCACCAGGAAAGCTAGGACATTCGAACTCAGGACGGGCTACAAACTTTTGTTTAACTTTCAGGGGACTGAAAAACTCCTTGTCCTGCCTTTTGGGATGGGTCAACCACAAGGTCTACGGCCATTCTTTAAGAGCTCACTCAGAACACGCCTCGACCACAAACAAAGTTTTCCTGCCAGGAAGCATTTTCCCAGGCTGAACCACCAGGCACACGGTGTGGGTGTGATTGTGTAATGTTTGTGTGTCCTTTGTGTTACCTTTCCCCGCAAATTCCCCTCTATTTCAGACAGAGTCAGCAAGGGGAGGAACGGAATTCGAGAATGGAAAAGGGGTGGAGTTGCTGTTCCCATCCTGAATGGAAGTGGGCGGTGCCCAAGGCCCTCCCGTGGGAAGGTAATCCAACCAGGGGACACAGGGAAGAATGGCGGAGTTGGCATCCAATAAGAAAAAGGGGATTCAGACTCATGGGGAAAAGTGACCCCGCCCAAAGTTATTAATTCTTACTAATAGGGAAGTGATAAGAGGGGAGGAGCGAACTGGGACAATGGAGAGGGCAGGGTCTCCTTCAAACAGTGGAGAGTCCAGGGGCTGAAGACAGTCCCAGGGCCGTCTCGGGGGTGGGGGAGTGGCCGACCGGATGGAGAACTGCCTGAAGGAACAGAGCAGCTCCAGAGGCCAACAGAGATGACAGGCTCCAGATCACCACTGATAAGGAATGGCTGTCCCCCCCACTCGATCCCTGTGTGAGACCCTGGGGGGATTACATCCCAGAGTTCTGAAGGAGCTGGCAGATGTGATCTCAGAACCATAGAACCGTATCTTTCAAAGGTCTTGGAGCACTGGGGAACTGCCTGAGGACTGGAACAGCTGATGTGGTACCCATCTTCAAAAAAAAGGGGGGGGACAGACCTAGGAAACTCCAGACCAATCAGCCTGACATCAATATTTGGGAAGATCCTGGAAAAGATAATCAAGCAACAAATCTGTAAAAAGAAGCAAGCAAACTTATAACCAAAAGTCAACATGGGTTCATCAAAACAGATCATGCCGAACCAATCTTATTTCATTCTTTGACAAAGTGACTAAATTAGTGGATGAACGAAATGCTGTGGACATAGTATACTTGGTTTCAGAAAGGCATTTGACAAAATAGACCACAAGCTACTTGTTGGTAAGCTAGAAAAAAAGTGAGATAGACAGCATAACCACCAGATGGATTTGTAACTGGCTGTCAATCTGTACTCAAGAGTCATCCTTAATGGTACTACATCTACATGGAGGGAAGTAGGCAGTGGGGTACCACAAGGTCAGGGGTGGGTTCCTCTCGGTTCGGACTGGTTCGCCCGAACCAGTAGCAACCCGCTGATGATGTCACGATCATGTCACCAAACCGTGGGTGCCGCCATCTTTTTTTGGATTTTTGGGGGATTTTTTTCCCTTCTGCGCATGTGCAGAAGCCGAGTTTGCAGCACTGCGCATGCGTCACCATTTTGTTTTTGGCTTTTAAAAAAAATTCAGGGTTTTTTGTACTGCGTATGTGCACGTGCGCAAAGCACGTGCGTGCCCACATGGCGCGGCCACGCGGCGCGGGATGAAGCAAATGACTCTGTAAACCGCTTACACAGGGCTGCAAAGCACTATGAAGCAATATATAAGTCTAAGTGCTATTGCTATATGTTCGCCACCATGAGTTGTTTGTAAAAATAATAAAGGCGGGATCGAAGTCAATAATTTTTTTCTCTGTTTTCAGAGTTCTAAGCAGAAATGGCGTAGGAGCAGAGATGGCTTTCTCATCCTTTGTGAAGCCTTAAAAAAAAGACTCCTGAAGTTTTCTATTTGCAACGATTCCACTCTTTTCGCACACATTAGTTCTGATGCAAAGTTAACTAAGATCTTACAAGGGTTCGTGAATTTAGCTTGTGCCGTATTCCAGAATCTATGGTGACATCCTGCTGGAGTTTCATGCTGCCACACTTTAAAATTGAAATTTGTTTTTAATGAGAAGAGGGTCAGTTTTCTTCATTAAATAACTTCATTTTTATTAATGATGCTGACTCTTTTAATCGGATATGGATTTGGATGCTCTCTTTTTTTTTCAAGAATCCAATTTTATTCAGACTTCAGTTCTGCAGTTTCTGGCTCTTTATTTTTTCATGGTCAAGTTTGTTAGTTGAAGCAATTTTCTGTTGATGCCTGGAGAGGTTTGGAATAAAGACAAGCACCTTCTGGAAAACCAGACAGAAAATATTAAATCTTGAGAAGGAGAAATGTCCCCACCTGCCACTTAAAGGCTCCATCTCTCTTGGATGCTGAATTACTTACATCGTAACAGAACAATTTGCCATTCACTACATTTCACTGTATGCACAGAAAAATTCCCACGTTGGAACCTGTCCCGTTAAATCAAAAGAGTTGCACATCTTCCAATGTAGAATTCTTAAAATTTTCAGTCCAATGAAATAGCAACCAATACATGGAAAACTCCACATGCCAGTTTCTTACCTGTTTGGAAAGTAGAGCGTAAAAGCACATTCCTAATCGAAAATCGTGCATTAAAAGAGGTTTAAAATAAAGCAATTTTGCTTTCAGTTTCTGTTTCTGTAACGCGCGTCTTTTGTTCACTTTACACCTGGCGCAAGTGGATCTCGAACCCACGAAGTCTCTGTCTGAAAAGCGCTGGTCGCTCCGCTTCATCCCGAACAGCCGCTAGGTGTCGCTAAAGGCGGCATCTTTTTCAACCCTTTCTCCGTCCCTTCTGAAGGAGGGCCGAGGAGCTCTTCGCCGGCCCTAGGATTGACAAGCGAAGCCTCCAATAGACGGGGGCAAAAAGGCGGGATCTGGGCGGAGTTTTATGCGTTCTCAAGGGGCGAATCAGGGACGAGCTACCGCCCCCCCGCGTTGCTGATAGGGCGGCTCTTCAAGCAGAGGGCGCGACACCAACAGAACGAAGGGCGGGGCTTTGCAAAGGGGCAGGCTCTATTCCTTTGAATGACGGGGGGCTAGGCATACTACGAACGGGAAAGGGTGATTGGCGTTGCTCGGAGCCAATGACAGCTCGGAAGCTGTTGAACCAGAAACCAATGGAGGGAAGAAGGCGGAGCCTCTCCCCAGAGGCGGCAGTTGAGGTTCGGCGGCGCGCAGGTGAGTTGTTTTTGGGGAGGGGGTCTCGTCGTCTTGCGCCCCCTTGAGACCCCCCCTCTCTTTCCTCGGGCTGCCCCCGTTTCCCTTCCTCCGTTGCCTTCAATAGTGCCGGCCGGAAGCTTGCGGGGCGTTGCGGACTACACCTCCCATCATCCCCAGCCAGCCTCCTGTGCTTTGGGGGGGCGGCTGTCCCCGACTCTCCCCGAAGACGCCGGGCTGTCCCGGGAGGCGCCTTCCCGTCGAGCGCCTGTGGCTGGGGAGGATGGGATGTGTAGTGCGACTCAGTCTTCCATGGGGTCCCTGGACATCAGATGGACCCTGCTGAAGGCGGGATGGGGGTGGTGGCTGATGGGAGCTGATGGCCGACCCACATGGGACTCAGGCTGTGTGGGATGATGGGCTGTGTAGTCCGGCTGCCCAGCCAGCCAGTCTGCATTTGCCCCCTCCCTAAACTAGCCCCCCCCCTAGGAATCCCCTTGCACACACACGCACACACACGTGTTAAAGGTAGAGCTTCTTGGATGAATCCATTCTTTGGGTTCACACAACAGGGCTTAACCAGGTTACTGAACTGCCCACCTTTCTTGGTCTGCCCAGGATATTGAAACCCACTTAAGTGGGTTAAGGTTTGGCTGGTAGAAACTGATGGTTGTCCAACCACCCGCTAAAATGAATGCGGCTTTGTGGGTTGTGCGAATGTCTTGCCCGGCTCTTTAATTGAGGCCGGTTGGTTTTCTGTTCTCCAACAGCCCTACCAACCCTAAGCAACCTGATCCAGTAGCAGCTCTCTAGATCCTGCAGGTGGATCCCAGGAATCCTTCGCTTTTGGAATCCCGCTGGGCCTTTCCCTTTGGGCCGGAGGGAACCTCTTCCAATACTCCCTTCGACCGACTGATACCAGTTCTCCCTCCTTCAACCCAAATGGAGAAAAGCTCTTGTCCAGGCTAACTCCACCACAGAGCCATTCTTCGGGTGAAACCCCGGGGGCTGCCCACACCTGACCCCTGGCCGAAGGTTTCAGTGGATCTCCTCATGCAGGAATCCTGTGCCTGGCCTGAGATCAATCAGAATAGAGCTGGAAGGGGCCCTGGAGATCTTCTAGTCCAACCCCGTGCTCCTGCAGGAGACCCTATACCATTTCAGACAAGTGGCTGTTGAGTCTCTTCTTAAAAACCTCCAGTGATGGAGCACCCACAACTTCTGAGGGCAAGCTGTTCCATTGATTAATTGATCTGGGATTACAGAATTGGGAGGGACCTTGGATCTTCTAGTCCAGGGCTCTCCAACCTTGGCAACTTTAAGACTTGTGGACTTTGCTGGCTGAGGAATTCTGGGAGTTGAAGTCCACAAGACTTAAAGTTGCCAAGGTTGGAGACCCCTGGACTAGTCCAACCCCCTGCTCAAGCATGAAGCCCAAAATACCTTCCTCAAGGCCTCCAGTGATGGAGCACCCACAACTTCTGGAGGCAAGATGGGGACCCCCATGACGCAGGTCAGAAGGTCCTCTTTTGCGTGTCGGTAGAAACATCTCCCCTCTCCTGTCCCAAACTAGGTGAAGAGCTTGTTTTGCGAAGCGGAGGGGAGCCTTCGGTCCCGCCATGGCCAAGCGAACCGACTACGGCCTGCAAGTCGACTATGTTTTCCGCGGAGCGGAGCACGTCGTTCGGATGACGATGGAAGGGAACCTGCTAGAAGTGGAGGTGGAAGACCGGCTCACCACCGACCAGTGGCGAGGGGAATTTGACGCTGCCTGTGAGTCTTGGAGGACAGGCGAGAAGGTTGGGGGACAATGGAGGGATGGTGGGGAAGAGCCTCTGGGAGGAAGGCCAGCCCAAGTCATGAGGAAGCTTTGCGGAAGTAAACCTGGTTAGCCTGCCTGGTTATTGGGCGATAAACCAGTGGTCCTGTTCTGACCCAGCTCCCCAAACACAACAAACCCTCTGATGTGAACTCAAATTATTCCTTTATTAGGAATGCCGGCAGCCCCAGCAAAAAGTTTCTCTCGTAGGCTAACAAGTCCATCCGGCTGGAAGATGAATAGTTGTCTACCACATCTATTTGTCTCCCTGCCTTTTATCCCCAGATAAAGGGTGGGGCTTCCCTAGCAGCAGTGGCTTTTCCATCCCAAGGACCAGCCCATAGATTTCCACTGCTCTCCTCTCCTCTGCCTTCTATCAGGCACTGGACCCAGCTGTTCTTCCTCTTCCTCATCAGCCACCTCCAGACCTGGGGGCTGTTGACTCTCCATCTGAGGGCTGATGGACAGCCCAGGCTCCACCTCTATCTCTCTCCCTGACAGCTCCATTCCCTCTTCTCCTTCGGAGCTCTCAGGTTGCCTGGATGCTAACCCTGACTCCCACGCTGCCGCCTCTGATTCGGTTGCTGGAGGGGTCGGTGGCCGATAGGCTACAACAGGTCCCCAACCTCTCTGGCTCTGTGGACTGGTGGCTGCAACAGTGGTGGTGGGGGAGAGAGGGGATGGTTCAGCACAAATGGAGCTTTGCTTGCAAGCGTGCAAACCTGCTGCTTGTGCACATGGGAGTTTTGCACTCTCACCTGCCACTTGCACGGCCCGGATCCCAACAGGCTGATCTCTTTCTCCCCCCTTGTTTTCTCCTCTCCTGCAGTTATCGAAGATCTCACCCACAAAACGGGGAATTTCAAGCAATTTGGGATCTTCTGCAGCATGTTGGAATCCGCCCTGGCGCAGGTGAGCCACGAATCAGCTTCTGGTACGTGTGGCCCCCACACACCGCTTTCACCTTCTGGGCCTAAATTCAGACTCTGTCTCGAAGATTTATCAAGGCGGTGATTGGCCAGTTCTCAGTCCTCCTGCCTACCACCAGCCGTTTCTTGTACATCTGTAGTCCTCGACGTACAAGCATTTCTGTGGCTATGTGAGACGTTTGTGATGTGAATGTTGGCCCATTTTACGACCTTTCTTGCCGCCGTTGTTAAGCGAATCACTGCAGTTAAGTGAGTAACCCGGTGGTTAAGTGAATCTGGATTCCCCATTGACTTTGCTGGCACAGAAGGTCGCAAAAGGGGATCGTGTGACCCCGGGATGCTGCAACCGTCATAAATATGAATCGATTGTCCAAGCATCTGAATTTTGATCCTATAGCCACGTGGATGCTTGCAATGATTGTAGGTGTGAAAAATCATAAGTCATTCAACCGTCACTAAACGAACTGTTGTAAGTCGAGATTTAGTAACCCGTGAAGGATCCTTGGTGCTCTCTGAGCTTGCTTTTTTTTCTTTGCAGAAGTTTCATAACCCAAACTAGGTAACATCATCCATGCTACTGCTAGTACTGATGATGTTACCTAGTTGGGTCATTAAACATCTGCCAGAAAGTCACCGAGCTTAGAGAGCGCCAGGCGCCCCACAGCTACAAAGATTCTCCTTTATTCATGAGAAACGAGTCTTTGGACTCCAGAACTTGTTTGTGTGAACGATTGTGGGAGCAATCTGGTGGTGTGTCTTTTTTTCTACCCCCTTAAATAGAGCAGCGAGTCTGTAACGTTGGACCTCCTCACCTACGCAGACCTGGAGGCGCTGCGGAACAGGAAGATCGGGGTGGGACCCCGACATCCCTCGGCCTCTAAAACTTCCCCCTTGAACTCCAAGCGTTACCTCATCCTGATTTACTCTGTGGAATTTGACAGGCAGGTTAGGGGGCGACCGGGAATCAGGGTTCAAATCTTGAGGAATCGATATTTTGAGACTCTCTGTTGCTGATTTGGGTATTCAGGGGCGAGGGATGGAAAAATTGGGGGACACTCAGTCAAAATTCAGGTGAACCCCTCTTGCCAGTTGTGGCTTCACTGCTAACCAGGTGAAACCGCAATCCACAGGCCAGGGTTGGGCAACTACGGTAGTCTTCGACTTACGACCACAATTGAGCCCCAAACTTAAGTTGTTAAGTGAGACATTTAAGTGAGTTTTGCTCCATTTTACGACCTTTCCTGCCACAGTTGTTGAGTGAGGCACTGCAGTTGATAGGTTAGTTTCCTGGTTGTTAAGTGAGTCTGGCTTCCCCACTGATTTTGCTTCTCAAAAGGGGATCACGTGAGCTTGGGACACAGCCACGGTCATAAGTATGAAGCAGTTGGCGAGCATCTGAATTTTGATCCCATGATCGTGGGGAATGCCACAAAGGTTCTAAGTGTGAAAACCGGTCGTAAGTCACTTTTTCCAGTGCCGTTGTAACTCTGAACGGTCACTAAATGAATGTTGTAAGTCGAGGGCTATCTGTATGACAACCATACGACCTGTGGACTTCAATTCCCAGAATTCCTGAGCCAGCTGGCTCAGGAATTCTGGGAGTTGAAGTCCACAGGTCTTGAACTTGCCATCGTGGCCAGAAATTCAAGATGGCAGCTGGATTTGGGACCTTGGTTCTTGACCCCCATCAGCCGTTTGGACTCCATTTTTGTTCCAATCTTCTGTAATCCCTGACTTACGGCCTGGTTGTCTCAATTCCCGGCAGGATCCATTACCCACTACCTCTTCCTTACGTCGGAAAGCCGGATCCGGTGGTCCTGCAGAAAGTGATCCGGGAGCTGAAGGAGGAATTGGCCATGTTGAAGGCTAAGCCAGGCAAGGACTTCCGGGACGTGGAGATCCGTCGCCTTCGGGAGGAGTGAGTGAGAGCGAAAAGGAGGGCGGGCAGGAGGTTGATCCGGAGATGGGGCAGGGGTCTGCGAACTGTCCTCAGAATACGCGGAGGGTTAGAATTGGAGGCCTGAGGGTCTAAGAGCCAGGAGAGCAATTAAATTAAATCTTAGGTAGTCCTCCATTTACGACCTAAAATTTCCATTGCTAAGCGAGACAGCTATTAAATGTGCTTTGCCCCATTTCACGACCTTGCTTGCCACCATTGTTAAGTGAATCACTGCTGTTGTTACATGAGTAACACGGTTGTTAAGGGGAACCCCGGGCCTTGAGTTTGACACCCGTGTCCGAGACCCTTGCAAGCCCTCCTCTCTCTCGCCCCCCCGGCAGGCTGCAGCGTGCTCTGGAGGAGAAGCAGCTGATGGAGTCGGTGCTGCTGAGCTCGCAGGAGGAGCTCCAGGTGGCCTCTAAGGGCAGCGGCTTGAAAGAGGTGAAGATCCTGAAGAAGGTGGTCCAGACCCTGGAAGAGCAGCTGACCAAGGAACGGGCCAAGCACCAGCGCCTGGCCGCCAGGCGCCTGCAGGAGAGCCGGCAGCTGGCTGACGAGGTAGGCAGGAGCCCACCCGGTCTGGAAGCCCCTCACAAGGGCCAGCATCCTTCCACTGGATTACAGGTAGTCCTCGGCTTACGACCGGAGTCTGTCATTTGGAGTTATGAGAGAGACCCCTTGAAAAAATGCTATTGATGACCCGGTTTACAAGTTCTGAAGTTTGGATTTTCACCACTGCATCAGGTTGCGGAAAGGACGTGTGGTCTAGTGGTTAAAGCACCAGGCTGAAAAGTAGGAGATTGTGAGGGGAAAGGAGCAGGAGGAGGAAGGGTGTGTCAGATATATATTTGCCAACATGAGTTATTACTAAAAGTAATAACAAGTAAAATCTAATCCAGCCGCAAGCAGGGTGGTGAGCTTGCAGAGAGGGTAGAGTGACCGCATGATGCCAGGAGAGAGCCTAGGAGAGGCTGCCAATCTTTGAAGAAAATGTATTTTTAGCAGCAACTGGCTTTTATTAACCCAGGATAGAATTAGAATTGATTATTGTTTGTGAGAAGGCCTTGGTGCTCTCTGAGCTTGGGGGTTTTCTTGCAGACGTTTCATGACCCAGCTAGGTAACATCATCAGTGATCTTCCTTCCTTCCTTCCTTCCTTCCTTCCTTCCTTCCTTCCTTCCTTCCTTCCTTCCTTCCTTCCTTCCTTCCTTCCTTCCTTCCTTCCTTCCTTTCCTCCCTCCCTCAGTGCTCTCTGAGCTTGGAGGTTTTCTTGCAGACGTTTCATGACCCAACTAGGTAACATCAGTGCTAATGATGACTAGATGATCAATGCTGGTGTTATCTAGTTTGGGTCATGAAACATCTGCAAGAACCACGCCCAAGCTCAGAGAGCACCAAGGACCCCTCATTTTCAACCCTGAGCTTACAAATGTTTTCCTTTATTGTTTGTGTTGTATTCCACACAACACTGTCTTTGATCCCTCTTTCCGATCCTGACAGCTTGCAGAAGTGAAAGCCACCGAGAGAAGCCTCCGGATCCGTGTGAAGAACCTAACCAACGAGCTGGCTTTATACAAAAAGGGAAGGCAAGTAGTCCTCACTTAACGACCGTTCGAAGTTACAACAGACTCCAAAAGTTACTTACAACTCTTCCTCAAGGCTACCTCCATGGTCACCAGGTCCTATTTTGGCCCCCTGGCAACCGCTTCACATTTACGGCCGGTTGGCATATCCCTCAGTCACACGATTTGTGATGCTTTTTGTCTATTTGCAGTGTTTTTTTTTGGCAAAAAAAAAATGCCCATTTGGGAGCGTGGGTTCCTCTTAACGACCCTGTGATTCACTTAGTGACCAGGGTGACTTGCTTTACGGCCTTTGTAAAATCAAGTCAGGTCATATGCGGTGACTGGATTTACGACTGCAGTGATTTTAACAACCAAAATCCCAGACTCAAGTTTTGGTCATTAAGTGAGGATCACCTACGTTTGCCATTTTGGGCAAAAGAGGGTGCCTGCTTTTTCCTAGCTGAGCGCTTTCTCTCCTCACAGCCTGAACCGAGCCGGCGTCCCAAAGCGAGACGGCCATCGCTCTGCCTCGGGTGAACGGTCCAATTCCCAGGAGCGCAGCAGCGTGGCTTGGGGAACCAGCCGGCCGCGATCCACCTCCAGGGACGGGCGCAGCGGAAGCCAGAGCCGCGTCTCCCGCCAGTCTCCTTCTCCAACAGGTCGGGGGGGGGAAGGGTTGTCTTTTCGACCGCCAATCTTTGCAATTGCTCTAGAAATATATTTTGCTTGTTTCCTCTCGATGGGGTGGGAATATTCTTGCAAATATTCTGCTTCTTTTGCACCAAGCTCGTTTCTCTAACATGAGGGACTAGAGCCTTTCTTATTTGCTGAAAAAGGGGATTTCTATACTTGCTGGCAAACGGGATTGTAAACCTTTTATTAAAGGTTGGGGGTTAAGCCTCCCTGCGGATTTACTATAAATTACCCAACCCTCTACTAATAGATGTTACTCCATACCAATAGAAGGGAGTATTTGTAGATCAGGGCTGAACTGTGGGGTCCTTGGTGCTCTCTGAGCTTGGTGGTTTCCTTCCTTCCTTCCTTCCTTCCTTCCTTCCTTCCTTCCTTCCTTCCTTCCTTCCTTCCTTCCTTCCTTCCTCTCCCGCCCTCCTCCTTGGCGCTCTCTGAGCTTGGTGGTTTCCTTGCAGACGTTTCATGACCCAACTAGGTAACATCATCAGTGCTAGAAGGGAGGGGGGTTTGCTCTCTGTTTTAATCCATCTTTTGACCACCTCTCTGCTAGGAAGTAGCCAATTTGTGACAACTTGCTTTTTCCTTGTGGGAAAAGGCCAGCTTATTATTTATTTATTTATTTTAGCTCAGACTATTAAAAAAAAATTAGGCCGTCCTGTAGCCAAAACAGATTCCTTAAAATGTCCATTACTCTCCCTCTTTTCCGACTGCAGGTCTCCGGGCTCCTCGCTTTGATCCCACAGCTTTCGTGAAGGCCAAGGAACGGAAACAAAAGGAGATCGAACAGAAAAAGTGAGTGGACTTTCATGCAGACGTGGCTTTGTTTCTGCAATCCAGTACTTGTCCACATCTGGCCTGAATGACCACTAAACCACGGGGCAAAGGGCCACGTTGGCAAATGAAAAATAACTGCAAGGCTGAAATGAATGGCTGGCACACGAATTAGCTGTTAGATGGCTGGCTGCATAGTATATTTTGGGACAGTGGCGACATTGGGCCGTGAGGGATTTAATAAGATTTATTTTTTAATGCCGATGGATGCCTATCCATATATTACTTTATTTATCAAATTTCTACATCTCCCATCTCACCTAAGTGACTCTGGGAGATTTAGAGACAGCATAATAATACGGAAACCTGTCGGTTAAAAACAAGATTAAAATTGACAGGCGAAAAGTAAGAATCAAAGTTAAGATATGGTGCTGATCTGCTCTACGCCTTGTCTGATACCGGATCCGAAAAGGCAATAATTCCGTTTCCGGTCTTCCTTTCCAGCAAACGGAGTCTCCATCGGGCCATAGGAGACACCCCGCCCAGTGGCTGGTATCACCACACCCAGCTCAGGGGCTCCTCGGTTCTCCCCGGCGGAAACAGCCTTGGGAAGCCACGCGGCCGCAGCTCTTCAGGTATGGCAGGTTCTCCAAGGCAGGGGTCTCCAACCTTGGCAACTTTACGACTTGTGGACTTCAACTCCCAGAATTCCTCAGCCAGCTTTGTTAGCTTTGCTGGCTGTGGAATTCTGGGAGTTAAAGTCCGCAAGTCTTAAAGTTGCCAAGGTTGGAGACCCCTGGTCCAAGGTGGTTCTGTTTGCCTAATTTATTCTGCCACGGCAGCAGGGGGCAAAAGGCTGGGGGGTGGGGCAGATTGGGTCCTTGAACTCGCCGTATTCAAGAGGGGAAGGGCAGAGGAACAGGAAGGAAGTGAACGAGCAGGATCTCCTGTAGAAGCAATCCAGTTACAGGTAGTCCCCCAACTGTTGTGACCCAGCTCCCCCAAACACGGCAAACCCTCTGAAGTGAACTCAAAAGATTCCTTTATTAGGAGCGCCGGCAGCCCCGGCAAAAAGTTTCTCTCTCAGGCTAACAACTCCAGCCAGCCAGGAGATGAATAGTTGTCTGCCACATCTATTCATCTCCGCCCCCTGCCTTTTATCCCCAGAGCTAGGTTGGGGCTTCGCTAGCAGCGGTGGCTCTTCAGTCCCAAGGACTGGCCCATAGATTTCCACTGCTCTCCTCTCCTCTCCTTTCTGTTTGTCAGGCACTGGACCCAGCTGTTCCTCCTTTTCCTCATCAGCCACCTCCAGACTTGGGGGCTGTTGACTCTCCATCTGAGGGTTGACAGCCCAGGCTCCACCTCTGTCTCTCTCCCTGACAGCTCCATTCCCCTTCCCCTTCAGAGCTCTCCGGTTGCCCTGATGCTGACCCTGACTCCCACGTCTCCTCCTCCTTCTTTGATTCGGCCGCTAGAGGGGCTAGCGGGCGACAGGCCACAACACCAACTTACAACTGATTGCTTACTTCTGACGAAGCTAGCGGTGTGTGTGTGTGTGTGTGTGTGTGTGTGTGTGTGTGTGTGTGTGTGTAATTGACAAATTAGATTTAAAGGTTGCCATCCCCAGAATCATATGACCGCAGTCTGGATGCTTGGCAATAGAACTGCCTTTATAGCCATTTACAGCATCCCACAGTCTCTTGACTGCATTTTACAAGTTTTGCAAAAAAAACCAACCCAGTGTTTATTTCTAATTTTTGGCAAAAACCACGCCTATTGTGAGCCACTGATTCGCTTAACAGTCGTGGGATTCATTTAAGGAAGGCTGCAAAAAATGGGGGAGGGGTAATTCCTCGACTTACGACCACATCAGAACCGTGTTGATTCGTGAGTACAGAATCACCCCTGGAGGGGGATTGGTGGGACCCTGCCCCAAACACCGCTCTCTTTTTTTTTTCCAGTGGAAAGCTTCCGCAGCAAACGCACCTCGGCCAGCTCAGGAAGTGAGATGGAGGATTATTCGGAGCCTGTTGCACCAAGGTAAGGGATGGGGGGGGACATGGGGGTCTGCTAAGATGATTCTTGCAGTGCATCTACTAAATTGGCAACCGTAACTTTTCGCTCCCCGATTCTTGTGTATATAATAGCAGTGTACCTCAACTTTGGTGAATTTAATCTTCTTGGACCAATTCCCAAAATCCCCTAGCCAGCCAAGGGGGAAGTCCTCTGGGAGTTGGTCCAAATATCTTAAAATCCATTAGCAGGCTGGCTGGTGAATTCTGGGAGTTGAAGTCCAAATGTCTTAAAATCCATCAACAGGCTGGCTGGGGAATTCTGGGAGCTGAAATCCACACAAACTAGCCAAGTTTCAGAAACACTACTCTAGACTGCCCACTGAACGTGGCTCTTTTAGCCACGTAGACCAAAATGTTTCCCATAATTAAAATACAACACGTCTACAATTTCACCATCGGTGTTACCCCATCCTTGTTCCTTTAGAGGCAGGAAACGGCTGGCCAGGAACAGGAAGCCCTTCAGCTCTTCGTCTTGGAATGGGCCCATGGCGGTGAGTGGTCAACGAAGGTTCCTCTTTCCAAAGTTGGCCTTGGATTCAAGCAGAGCCCTCCAAGGGGGTCCTGTGCAGACCATGTGAGCCCCACTGATTCTTGTTCTCCAATCAGGGTCCTCGTGTGGACAACGCTCACAAGAAACGTTTCTCAAGCACCCCAAATACAGGTAAAGCCAGGGGGAAAGGTAAAACGGCTGGTGCCTCGCAGGAGATCTTGGAAAACTCAGGTGGGTGGCCATCTCTGGGTCAAGCTACTATTTTACTTTAATGTATTTATATCTCCCCGTTATTTTTATGAAGAACTCAAGGTGGCAAGCATATTTTAACACACCTCCCTCCTCCTCCTCCTATCGTCCTCACAACAACCTTGTGAGGTCGCTTGGGGCTAGGAGGTCGGCCTAAAGTCAGCCAGCCGGCTTTCACATCTTAAGGCAGGTGTCAGGGTTCCAAGTAACACCCCCAACCCAATAAGACTCCGAGGCTTATGGGTTTCCTCAAAGTTCCATTTTATTAGAGATGTCATACTGGCACATCTGGGAAAACCCGAATCTGAGAGGAAGTACAGGTCGTCCTCCACTTACAACAGTTCGTTTAGCGACCGTTACAACGGCACTGAAAAAAGTGACTTATGACCATTTTTCACACTTACGACCTTCGAAGCATCCCGGTGATCCTGTGATCAAAATTCAGATGCTTGGCAACCGGTTCATACTTAACGGCCGTTGCTGTGTCACAAAATCATGCGATCCCCTTTTGCGACCTTCTGACAAGGGTAGACCGATTCAATTAACAACCGGGTTACTAACTTAACAACCGCAGTGATTCACTTCACGGCTGAGGCAAGAAAGGTTGTAAAAATGGGCCAAAACTCACTTAACAACAGAAGTTTTGGGCTCAATTCCTGTCGTAAGTTGGGGACTACCTGTCGTTTGCTTTAGTTTGGCAAGATCGATGCCTTGGGGTGAGGGAACGATTAAGGAAACCGCTGCGAAGAAACTCGGCGTGTTTTTTCTTAGATTTTTGGAGCCTGGTGCATTTGAGGAGAAATCCTTTTTTTATTCTTGACAGTGGGCATTGTGGGCAGTTTGGGATGATCCCCTTGGCTGCCCCACCTGATCATGTCGTCTCCACCCAACAGAAAACCTCTACGATGAGCCCTCGGCGGATCTCTCCGAGATCGATGCCCGTCTGCAGGCGCTGCAGGAGTACATGAATAAGCTGGAGACCCAGACGTAGCCTGAGCGATGGATCCAAGCCTGCGCGATTCCTTTGCCTAGCTAGATCTGGTCCAAACGTAGAAGATGTCCTTTCTCTCCACTCTCGCTACCCTGGTTGCCCATCTTCATTCTACGGCTACGTCCTCGAGGGGGAGGGGGGGGGAGGGCTGTCCTGCAAAATTTCAGGTTTGAAAGCCTTCCTAAGAACAATTTCATTAAAGATTTCTAAGAACAATTTTCCTGAGAAGTTTTCTTTCTTGCAGAAATCCTTTTTAACGGCAGTGATTCTTCAGCTCAGAGAGCTTTAAAGATGAAGATAGATTAACAGAGTTGGAAGGGACCTTGTAGGTCATCTAGTCCAGCCCCCCACAGGAGTGCAGGAGACCCTACACCTCAAGTTTGAGGTGTCCTCAAACTTGGCAACTTTTAAGACTTGTGGACTTCAACTCCCAGAAGTGTGGAGAATTCTGGGAGTTGAAGTCCACAAGTCTTGAAAGTTGCCAAGTTTGAAGACCTCTGCCTACACCATCCCCAACAAATGGCAGTCCAATCTACGTGGACTTCAACTCCCAGAATTCCCCAGCCAGCCATGCGGCCAAACTGGCCGGTTACATTTTGCTATTCTTCTCCTTTGCAAAGTTCGCGTCCGGTGTCTCCGTCTTTAAGAGTCTACTTGCCATTTGTTTTGCCTATGAAATTCTGCTTTACAGATTTATTTTTAAAAAATCTTCCAAGTCCAAGCCATGTTCAATCACATTTGACCTTAATTTTCTCGAATATCGGAATTCCAGCAGATCGCAGAGCGGTGACTTAGTTCCATTTCCCTTACCAGATCATCCCTAGGCCTTAGGAAATTTGGACAACCCACAAAAAAAGAGACAACTTTTATTGGAAGGGTTTCCTCCCCCCCCTCAAAAAAAAAACCCCGAAATGACAGGAAGGAAGGCAGGAATGCGTTGTTAAAAGTCCCATAGTGGAAAAACAAGTTGTACCACAGCAGATCACATGAAAGGGGGAATTGCTTGGAAAAACACACAAATGCTTTGTGTAAGTACAAAAGAAAGCTTGCGGGGTGAGAAACGGCTAAGGCAAGGGGTGTGAAAATCTTGGCAACTTTTAAAAGGACTTCTACTTCCGGAATTCTCCAGTCAGCAACTTTTAAGATGTCGTGGACTTCAATTCCCAGAATTCCTCAGCCAGCAGTGCTGAGTCCTGGGAGTTGAAGTCCACAAGTCTTAAAAGTTGCCAAGGTTGGATACTTCTCATCTAGGCTAAGATCAAAAAGTTCTTGATGTGCTAGCTTTTTACTTGCGAGGCGTTTCCAACAGGAAATGCTCAGAAACGGTGTCCTGTTTTATTACCACAGGCTCCTGTGTTTAAATAGCCAAATTAAAGGATTCTTTCAATTTTGAAAGAAAGGAGAGTGCGCCACATAGTGATTTCCTGTGAGATTTTTTTTTTAAATTCCGGATTTTTTTTTTAAAAGCCACGCTTTTCTCAGAACAAGAAAGAAAAAATGGGGAGGGGGGTTTAGGAGACCTAGTACCCCTTGCCCACTCCAGGGGATCAAGCATTGGGCCTTTCCACCAACTACTTCAAGCCGTGTTTGGTTTCAAGAGACAATCTGGACCGAGCAGGCGGCCAACTTTTGGCTGTGCCCAACCAGTCTTCCAAAAAGCGAAAGAAACCCACCCTTCCTCAAATCTTTCTTCGCTCTTTTAAGACCCCCCAGCCCGTCCCAGTTGCAGGAAAGCCAATCCTGGATCTTCTCACTCAAACCATGTTGGCCTGGGCGGTTCCCACCAGCAGGAGACAGCCGCGCATGACGCAGCCTTCGTGGTGGATCCACCTCCAGAGCTCCAAGGAGAACCCATCCATCTCCTGTCCCACCTTCCACCGCATGGCAATCCTCTCTGGATCTTGGACCACGGCCATCGCCTCCCGAAAAACCAGTTCTGTCGTTTTCATCCCAGCCACGTCCACGTCTGGTAGAACCAAGGAGACCTTCGAAGGTTGGAAGAACCTCCGTCCCCCTTAGAGCCCCAGGTATTCCGCCAGGAACGCAGCCAGGATCTTACTCAAGTTCTCAACGGTGGGGCGGTCCAGGTTGGCCTCGGTGTCCTCCAGGGTGTGCCAGACCCTGGGGAACGGGGTGGCGATGAGGTGGAGGACTGGAACGCCTGTCACACAAACACAAACACAAGCATTATCCCACAGCTACCTTCGATTTCCACAGTACCTTCAAGAGCTCCAACACTTGAGACTTTCAAAGGGAGATTGGACTGCCATTTGTCCGAAATGGTGTAGGGACTCCTGCTTGAGCGGGGGGTTGGACTAGATGACCTACAAGGTCCCTTCCAACACAAATAATCTGTAATTTCACGCAAAGGCTTGATTTTAAGAAGGTTTAAGGGACTTCTATTATCGTTGCAATCCATCTGTCAGTGTTGAACCAGGGAGGGAAAACACTTGTGTTTTTTTCGTTTTTTGGCCTTTTTAATCTTCATCCTTTTTTCCCCTGTATACAGGTAGTCCTCAACTTATGACCACAATCGAGCCCAAAACTTCTGTTGTTAAGTGAGACAGTTCAGTGAGCTTTGCCTCTTTTTTGCGACCTTTCTTGCCACAGTGGCTAAGGGAATCTCTGCGGCTGATAAGTTAAGTCACTCGGTTGTTAAGTGAATCTGGCTTCCCCGTTGACGTCGCTTGTCAGGAGGTCGCCAAAGGGGATCCCGGGACGCTGCAACCGTCATAAAGAGGAACCAGTTGCCAAGCGTCTGAATTTTGATCACGTGACCATGGGGTTGCTGCAAAGGTGGTAACTCTGAAAAACAGACATAAATCCATTTTTTCAGTGCCGTTGTGGCTTTTAACAGAGTTGGAAGGGACCTTGCAGGTCATCTAGTCCAACCCCCTACCCAAGCAGGAGACCCTACATCTGCCTCTACCTAGGATCGAACTCACAACCTCCTGATTGCGAGGCAAGAGCTCCACCTCTAGGCCACAGCAGCTGGGTTTTGAAGGTCACTAAACGAACTGTTGCAAGACGAGAGCGACCAGCAATGTTTTTTTATCTAGTTTTGTTTTGCCTTCGTAATTTTTTCCTCCTTTGGATTTTGTGTTTTAACTTTTTGAATAAAATAAAAAAATTATTACCAAAGGAGGAGGAGACAAGAGAAAGAGGCCGGGTGTGGGAAAACAGGGGTGGGGGCCGGGGGGTCAAAGGGGGGTGGGGGTGGGAACATACCTTTCCTGAGGAAGGGGGTGTGGTCATCTTCGACAGAGCCGTAGATGGACTCTCGGTGGAAATACAGCTGCTCCTGGGAATGGGATTGGAGCAGTCCAAGGCGGTGCAGCCGTTTTTCTACAGAATGCAAAGCAGGGATTAGCCAGGGGGACTCCTTGCACCCGTGTCTGCTTGCCTATAGTATAGGGGGTATTCTGGCCATAGAGCCAGCACTGCATGCCTGCAAAGTTCAGTACACCCTACTTACAATCATAATTGGGACCAGAGTTGCAAAGCGAAGGGGTTGCTAAGAGAATCTTGTGTGATTTTTATGACTGTTCTGGCCATGTTGTTAAACGAATCACTGTAGCTGTTAACTGAATTGTGCGGTCGTTAAGCAAATCTGACTTCCCCCACTGACTTTGCTGGGATCACTTGACCCTGGGATCCCTGCAGCTATGGTAAATGCCAGGCACCCAAATTCTGACCACATGGCCTTGTAGATGCTGCGACGGTTATAAGTGCGAGGCCTGATTGATTGTAAGTCACTTTTTTCCCAGGGGTGTTTTAATTTCAAACAAACGTCGCTAAGCAAAGGATTGTCAGTCGAGAATTGCCTGTCACTGAGGTAGATGCATGGCTGAATTCCTGCTGTTCTCTCTCTTGCAAATTTCATCCTCCCGCTGCGCTGATGGTGCTTCCTAGCCTGGTCACGAAACGTCTGCATGGGAATCAGCCAACGCCTGTAAACGTCTGCTAACTCGGTCTCTGGATCTTACCGATGCTGATAAGCCTCTCGAACCAACTGGAGGTTGCAAGGAAGTGATTCTGAAAGGACGGTTGAGGGGCGCCCAGCAGATCCAGCAAAACGAAGAGAGACTGCAAGGGGGGAAAAAAACAAATAGAAGAAGTTGATTTTCTTTAGCACTGTTTCTCAACCTCAGCATGCTTTTAAGACGGGTGGACTTCAACTCCCAGAATTCCCCAGTAGCATCCTTTAAGTAGGTGGCCTTCAAGTCCCAGAATTCCCCAGTCAGCATGCTTTAAGAGGGTGGGCTCCAACTCCCAGAATTCCCCAGTCTGCATGCTTTAAGAGGGTGGACTCCAACTCCCAGAATTCCCCAGTCTGCATGCTTTAAGAGGGTGGGCTCCAACTCCCAAAATTCCCCAGTCTGCATGCCAACCAGATTGCACTAGAGCAGTGTTTCCCAACCTTGGCAACTTGAAGATGTCTGGACTTCAACTCCCAGAATTCCCCAGTAGCATGCTTTAAGATGGTGGACTCCAACTCCCAGAATTCCCCAGTCTGCATGCCAACCAGATTGCACTAGAGCAGTGTTTCCCAACCTTGGCAACTTGAAGATGTCTGGACTTCAACTCCCAGAATTCCCCAGTAGCATCCTTTAAGTAGGTGGTCTTCAAGTCCCAGAATTCCCTAGTCAGCATGCTTTAAGATGGTGGGCTCCAACTCCCAGAATTCCCCAGTCTGCATGCCAACCAGATTGCACTAGAGCAGTGTTTCCCAACCTTGGCAACTTGAAGATGTCTGGACTTCAACTCCCAGAATTCCCCAGTAGCATCCTTTAAGTAGGTGGCCTTCAAGTCCCAGAATTCCCCAGTCAGCATGCTTTAAGAGGGTGGGCTCCAACTCCCAGAATTCCCCAGTCTGCATGCCAACCAGATTGCACTAGCAGTGTTTCCCAACCTTGGCAACTTGAAGATGTCTGGACTTCAACTCCCAGAATTCCCCAGCCAGCATTCGCTGGCTGGGGAATTCTGGGAGTTGAAGTCCAGACATCTTCAAGTTGCCAAGGTTGGGAAACACTGCACTAGAGGGAACTGGTTGAAGCCCCAATGATGTCACCTGTGCGGGATGACATCATCAGGGCTTCCCCCTCTGACTTCTATCGGAATTATCCGCTCCCAGAGACTCACTATCGCCTGGAGGTGAGTGATGCCCTGGTGATGAGGGGTCCTGCCCATGTGTTCAGCTAGGTGACGGGCCCCATAAAGGGAATCTGTCTCACTCCACTCGCGGAAAGCTTCTTCCCCATCAAAGAAGAGCAGCTGCAGGGTTATTTTCGAAGCCTGAAACCACAAAGAAGGGGAGTTAGGTTGTGTGTTGTGGCTGCAAAGTCACAAAAGGGATAATGGGGAGGGAGGATCACAGCAATCTAAGTGTTTCTCAACCTTGGCAACTTTAAGACCTGCGGACTTCAACTCCCAGAATTCCCCAGTCTGCATGCCAACCAGATTATACTAGAGCAGTGTTTCTCAACCTTGGCAGTTTGAAGATGTGTGGACTTCAATTCCCAGAATTCCACAGCCAGCAACGCTGGCTGGGGAATTCTGGGAGTTGAAGTCCACACATCTTCAAACTGCCAAGGTTGAGAAACACTGAACTAGAGGAAACTGGTCGAAGCCCCAATGATGTCACCTGCTTGATGATGTCATCCTGCCCAGGTCCACAGGTCTTAAAGTTGCCACGGTTGGGAATTTATTCATCTAAATCCATCTCTTATATTCCTAATATCCGTGGAAAATATTTTGCAGGTAGTTTTCTCAGGAACTGCAATTTATTCTTTTGCCAAATTTCTCTTGCCCAATTCCAAAATTCCTTTTTTTACGTGCAAATTTAAAATAAACATTTGCGGGTTACGGAAGCCTTTCCAATACTTTGGAAAAAATAAATGCATGTATTTCTGCATTGAAAAGCGTCCCACCCAAGCAGGCAGGAAGGATGACAACGGCACCCTGCCAGCTCTAACCGTTAGTCTCTACTCCCTCCTCCCGACACTTTGTCTTCCCAGCTTCCCACCTTGACCGTCTCACCTGCTCTTTGGCCTTCAGAAGCCGGTTGTCCAGTGTAGTTACCAGCTCCAGCAGGATGGCGCAGGGCACGGCCGAATCAGTGGCCCCCACGAAGACCCGTCCGTGCCTGTCTCGGGGGAAGTATTTGGAGTCGTAGTGGCAGGCGAAGACCAGGCGCCAGGTGGCCGCGGGGTCAAGCGTGGCCACCACATTGGCAAAGCCGACCGTGCCGTGTGGCGTCTGGTCCTCGAAAGCATCTAATTCCACCTGCCAAGAAGCCTTCAGTGCTTTTAGCCGTTCCACGATGAACTAAAGAGAAATCGGAAAAACAAAGCGTGAGGACCGGCTAAATCGCTTGTTCAAATTTCTAGTCCTCTCTGAGTGATAATGCGAGTAGTCCTTGGTTCACGACCACAACTGAGCCCAAAATTTATGCTGGTAAGCCAGACAGTTTTGGCCCCATTTTACGACCTTTCTTGCAGGCGTGAATAACATGGTTGTTAAATGAATCGCTGCTGTTGTTAACAGCACAGTTGTTGAGTGAATCCGATTTCCCTGTTGACTTTGCTTGTCAGAAGGTCGCAGAAGGGGAACTCGTGATCCTGGGACATTTGTGAACGTCATAAATATGAGTCAGTGGCCAAGGGTCTGAATTTTGATCATGCGATCTTGGGAAGCAGAACAGTCGTAAGTGTGAAAAACAGTCATAAGTCACTTTTTTCAGTGCTGTTGTAACTTTGGTCACTAAATGAACTGTTGTAAGTCGAGGACTTCCTGTTTATAAATTTAGTATAAGCCTAAATGCCAACCAATCTTGCTAGAAGCTTCTAAAGCTAATAAAAACGTTATTTTCCTGCGATAGCATTTTCTCCATCAAGCTTCCTGGATGCTGGATGCCATTTTAAAAAATTCCTGTAATCCTTTTAGAAACCAGTTTTACAGGTAGTCCTCAACTTACGCCCACAATGGAGCTCAAAATTTTTGCTGTTAAGTGAGAAATTTGTTAAGTGACTTTTACAACTTCTTTTGCCACATTTGTTTAAGTGAATACCTGCAGTTGTTAAATTAGTAACACGGTTGTTAAGTGAATCTGCCTTCCCCCTTGACTTTACTTGTCAGAAGGTCGCAAAAGGGGATCACATGACCCTGCAACCGTCATAAATATGAGTCAGTTGTCAAGGATCCAAATGTAAACCATGTGACACTGGAGATGCTACAACGGTCTTCAATGTGAAAAATGGTCATAAGTCACTTTTTTCATTGCCGTTGTAACTTCACAAAATGAACTGTTGTAAGTCGAGGACTAGTTGACCTTGGGAGGCCTCTGGACACATGAAATGTGGTATCTAAAATACTGAATAAATAAATTACTGAGCAGGACACTCATGTGTGTCTCTCTTAGGATCTGGCCAAAGATGTATTTTAGTCGCGTATATTCATATATGCAGCAAAATTTCAAGGACAGAAATCCAGCTGCAAAATATCACAGTGGGAAGAAACTCACCTGCCGGATCCTGATGTTGCCAGGACTGCCTGAATACCTCTCCACCAGCATGGGCTGCAGGTAAGTCTCCCAAAGGCGTTGCAAATCCAGCTGGGAGGTCAGATGTTTTAATTGGCTGCTGGACAAACTTTGGGGTTTATGGATCAGCTGTCGGAAAGAGACCACCGTTTATTTATGCATCACTTATGGGAATATTTTAGAGCAGCTGTATATGGGCTTTGTATTCCTCCAAAGGCAACCTTGGCAACTGGAAGATGGGTGGTGTTCAACTCCCAGAATTCCCCAGCCAGCATGTTATTGTACTGCGAAATTTGTGGACTTCAACTCCCAGAATTCCCCAGCCAGCATGTTATTGTATTGGAAAATTTGTGGACTTCAACTCCCAGAATTCCCCAGCCAGCACACTATTGAATGTTAAGATGGGTAGATTACAACTCCCAGAATTTCCCAGCGGGCAATGTTAGTGAACGTTAAAGATCTCAGGCCCTCCTTCACTCTTTCACTGGCCCATTTGACTTTGGGCACCATCGTTGGGCTGTGCTTAAGGCACCGCTTGGCCTTAATCTGGCCCCGATGGGGTCTCCCAGCTCTTCTAACTAGGATCGGCCTTTTAACTTCCTGGGCAGCTGAGAAACGGGGCTCTGATCGTTTTTGGGGTGACCCTTTTCCTGGGCAAAGCGGGCCGAGGAAGAGAAGCCCACCGACCACAGTTCGGCTGCCCTGCTCGAGGGTCCCACTCCTGGGGGCAAAGCAGCCACGATGCCAGGCTAGGCGGCCCAACCTGGCATCCCGGACGCCACCAGCTGAGATCCGATCCTGGCTTGCCAGTCCATTTCTCTCTCTCAATGCAGAGAGGGAGCCGACCTTTCTCTACCTGGCTGCGCCTTATGGGAGATGTGGTCCCAAGGCAGTGGTGGATGCCAGGCGCCGGGGTTGGCCGGAGAGGCCCGGAGTTGCCCCCAGCGCCGGTGGCCTTCAGCTGGGCCAGGACCCCCAGGGTGCCCAGCCTTGCCCGCCTCGCCTACCTGGCTGCCCGGCTCCGCTCGCTGCCCGGCTCCCGGCTGCAGGCTCCAGAGGAGGCAGAGCCCCAGCGCGCAGCTCGCCGCCACCACCACCAGCCCCAGCGGGAGCGCCCAGCGGCGCAGGAAGCGTCCGATCGGGCGCCGCTGGGGGAGCCGGGAGAGACCCCCGAGGTCAGCCGTCCCGCGCCCGTCGGGGAGACCCCCGCCCGCCCGGCTCCTGCGCGCCCCTTTCCGCATGGCCGGAGCCAGGCTGGCGATGAATGGGCGGGGGGCGCCGGGCCGGCAGTTCCTCGCTTGACCGCGCCCCCAGCGGCTGGGCCAATCGGAGGCGGCGGGGGAAAGGGGCGTGCCTCTAGGGACCGCCCCCTTCCTGGTTAAGGACACGTGGGCAGAGTCAGCGGATTCGGACGGGCGGGGAGGGGAGGATTCTGGAGCCGTGGGGGGGGGGTTTGTATTTGTATTTGTATTTGTTTGTTTGTCAAGCATAAATGATTATAAGCAAAGTACAAACAGAAAAAAACACATGATTGAATATATATGTAATATTACAAGCATGAATAAGAGTAAAATGAGCAGAGGTGGCACAGCGGTTAGAGGGCAGTACTGCAGGCCACTTTAGCTGACACTGATCTGCAGGTCAGCGGTTCAAATCTCACCGGCTCAAGGTTGACTCAGCCTTCCATCCTTCCGAGGTAGGTAAAATGAGGACCCAGATTGTTGGGGGCAATGTAAATATATACATTGCTTACTGGTGTAAACCGCTTAGAGAGTGCTTGCACTGTGAGGTGGTATATAAATGTCACTAATAAATAAATAAATAAATAAATAAATAAAAGAGGTATGAATATATGGGTACATTAGGACAGGAACAGTAGGCACGATTGTTTGCTCTCTCTTGACATGACTACAAGTCCCATCTTTCCCGGCGGAGGGAGGGAGGAAGAGAGAGGGAGGGGAGGGGGCAGGCAGGAGAGGGAGGGAGGGGAAGGAAGGAAGGAATAGGCACCTTGACTGCAATCCCAAAACAGCTGGAGCTTCACTTGAACCCCATTGGCATTGACACATTCACCGTCAGTCAATTGCAAAAGGCAGCTTTGCTCCAAAGAGCTTACTTCCTGTGCTGATCCCTCTAACATCAGTTCAAACATCCATATCTGCCTATCCCAGATCCTTGGGAAGGACTTGAAAAATGGATAAAAGTGCCAAATCCAGTCTGAAGATCTGGCTGGCTATGCAACCACCACCACCACCACCAATAATAATAATAATAACACTTTAAAAAGAGGTGACAGTTATTTGAATTCCAGCAAGCACAGAAAGTAGTTTTCAAAATCCTCCAGTTGCAAAAAAAACCCGAGAATTTATCTTCCTTTGGAAATGACTGGTTTCAGTTAATTTTTTTCAAAAAAAAAGGAATAAAAAAAACGGTCTTTGAGTCCCTTGGGAGTTGGGCGGCATATAAGAATAACAAAATAAATAAATAAATAAATAAATAAATAAATAAATAAATAAATATGTAAGACCTGTGTTGTGTAAACATGAAGCCACACAGTTTTTTCCCCATATGTTACATCCACAATTATAATCTAAACAGTTGTAGCAGTTAATAGCCTTGCAATCTGCAAATATGGGTTTTCTGGATATAAAAATTAGAGGTTTCTTGCGTTAAGTGCAACCTCTTGCATGGCTAGTTTAGTTGTGACCTTTATCATAGATGCTTTTCCAAAGTTTTCCACAAGCCACGTTCAGGTGATGTGCAAACCAAAATCCAACTATGCTTTATGCACATGGATTGTCAAAAATCATGTGGGTGCTAGGCCACTGGAGGTGTTCAAAAGAGATTGGACAGCCACTTGTCTGGAATGTTATAAAGTCTCTTGCTTGAACAGGGGGTTGGACTAGAAGACCTCCAAGGTCCCGACTCTGTTATTCCTCCAGAAATGAGAAAGCAAGTCTTATTTCGTTTCTTTCCTGTTTTTATTTTTTTTCTCTCCACTTCACATTCGTTTGAAAATGCCACACATGTATACAGACAAACAAGCTTATAAATACCAGTGTGAATAAGTAGCAAAAGTGTCTCGCTCTGACACACAGACACACACACACCCCACCTCCCACCCCGAGCGGTGCCAATCGGCCAGCGTCAAGGAAGCAGCAGGTTGGCGTCAAATCACTGCAAATCAACATCTGATCCAAGGGGAAACAACGCGAATCCTGTTGTTTAGGGTAAAGGAGCTGGAGAGGAGATAAAATAGTTAGAAATAACAAAATCATCGGGAGGGAGGATAGGACAGGTGTTACAGTTGAGTTGTGAGAATTCTGGTGCACAGGAGAAAGGAAAGGGCTGAGAAACAGACCGGATCCCAAGGTCAAGAACATGGCTTGCAAGAATTCCTACAAGCGAAAATGTCCAGAAAGCAAATCTGTTTGTAGCATGAGCCCATATTAAATAAAAGAGAAGCAAAAGAGAAGAGAAAGGAGGCAGGGAAATTATATTCCAGTGGAACATGATAGCAACTTTTAAGATGGGTGGACTTCAACTGGCTGGGGAATTCTGGCTGGCTGGGGAATTCTGGGAGTTGAAGTCCACCCATCTTAAAATGGCTGTGGTTGAAAAACACTGCCATAATCCTTTTCACCCCAAAAACACATTGCCTTCAATATCCATCTGCTTTCTGCTCTGCCCAAGCTGGCCCGCTCAGCTGCCCATCCTCTTCCTCCGTGGATGAAGGAGAGTGGTGGGTCAAATGAGACCCTAGTAGGGTAAGCATCCGAACTGTGGGTAAAAAAATTCCTGAGCTAAAGAAATATTTGAGGAGGAGCAAGGCTTAGAATAATGTGGAAGAGGTAGCTGGAGAGGGGACCTATACAAGCTGGAATCATAGTCAGATCCCTTGAGATGACGCTCAACTGAACTTGAGCTTTGGATGAAGACGCTACTAAGGATGGAGAAGGTGTGCCACTGTCTTCTAAGGTGGCCTTTTGACTTTCCAGTCTAGCCCATAGCTCTTGGGGTTCCCTGTGGGCTCCCAACCAAGTATCAACCAGGTTAGTAGGGGTCAAGGGGTCTTCCTATGGTATAGAGCAGTGTTTCCCAACCTTGGCAACTTGAAGATATCTGGACTTCAACTCCCAGAATTCCCCAGCCAGCAAATGCTGGCTGGGGAATTCTGGGAGTTGAAGTCCAGATATCTTCAAGTTGCCAAGGTTGGGAAACACTGGTATAGAGAACCTGCCTTCCCAACGTCCTCAGATCTTTCCTTGCCCGTGAAGATGGCCAAGTGGGAAAAAGTTGGAGGGCCTACAAAGTTTGGACGGTGTGCAAACACTGAATTGGCCACCAAGAGGCAGCCCAACCACCATTCTCATGGTGAAGAACTCATGGTAACCCAAACCTCCTTTAGATCTTGTATTGTATCTTGTTGCTTGTATCCTTACGGTTTATATCAATATTGTTTCCTGATTGCTTATTTATACCCTATGACAGTGATGGCGAACCTTTTTTGGTTCGCGTGCCAAAAGGGGGGGGGAATGCGGGGGATCACGTGTGTGCATGCCCACACTCATAATTCCATGCACCCCCGCACATGCACGCATGACCCCCCTGCTCCCAGCATGCAATGGCACGCCCATTTTTCGCTCTCCCCAGGCTTCAGAGCCTTTCTAGGAGCCTGGGGAGGGCAAAAACGGCCTTCCCCACCCCCTCTGGAGGCTGAAAACAGCCTGTTTCCCGACTCCCAGTGGGCCCAGAAGGCCCAAAAATCAGCCGGCTGGTGCACACATGCACGCCGGACCTGAGCTCGCGTGCCCACCAATATGGCTCCGCGTGCCACTTGTGGCACCCGTGCCATAGGTTCGCCATCACGGCCCTATGACAATCATTAAGTGTTGTACCTCATGATTCTTGACAAATGTATCTTTTCTTTTATGTACACTGAGAGCCTATGCACCAAAGACAAATTCCTTGTGTGTCCAATCACACTTGGCCGGTAAAGAATTCTATTCTATCCTATCTGGAGCAAGTCCTAAGACAATACAGTGAGTTTCTGAAGGTGAAGAAACCAGAAGGAAGTGACGGAAGGAAGACCCCAGGATTGGGGGCGGGGGGCAGCAGGTTCTAAACATCTGGGCTCCTCCACAACTACTAGCTTACACCAGGTTGTGAAGAACTCCGGACAAGAGGCCAACAAAGGAAAACAACGAGGTTACGGGTCCCTGAATCTACAGGCTTGTTACAAAGGTCAGAAGACAAATCCCATGACTTGATTAGCAAGCTCGGGTGGTTAAGCTGCCCAACCAGACCGGTTGGAATTCACGCCAGCCGAGTACATATTGGCATTTTCCAGTGAAAAACGTTGGCCATGTTAGATTCTTTTGCATGCTTTTTTTTTTGTACAGTTCACGAGGAAGTGGTTGAGTTTGGAAGAACCCCCACTCCTTGCTAGTCCTCCCTCCCCAAGCTCATTGGGTCATAATTCAAGTAAGGAAGAAACGTGGCTGATGGACTTCGTTTTAGCTAGATAAGTTTTAGCCTCCAGGAGGAAAAAAAATATATGGGGAAAAAGCTGAGAGCCAGAGCATTGCGGTAGAACGGAAGGGGTCTTGGATTGAAGAGAGGGTGGGTCGCAAGGGTGAAAGCAGAGGAACCCTTAGCAGAAGAGTGAGCATTTCCACCATAGTCCTGCGTGTCCCCTCCCCAGTACAGAAGGGAACCAAGTCACCAAGAAAGTCAAGGTTAAGGAAGATGCATCCAAGACAGGGGTCAAAGTCTCTTTACCCACCACACAGGGTGGGAGAGAGACCACCAGGAATAGAAAAGCCACCAAATTCTCAACGATCGTATCTTGTATGATGGTTGTGCCAGGGTAGTTCAAGGGTTGGGTGGAATTAGGGGACGGTTGGCCTGTCCCGGCCCAGGTGGGGGGAGGGAAATCATTTCCTGCTTAGGACCGAAGACCTCTTCCCCATCACTTAGGTGACCCCGAGATCTTAGGTTGCCAAGAGTGCTGACGTTTTCACGGTCCAGGGAGGAAAAAGCAAATCCCAAGGTTGTATTATTATTATTTTTGGGAGGGGGTGGACAACTGCAGCAGAAAACCTGACCGCCCTGTGCGGATTCTTTTCCTGCAGGCAGGTGGGTTTCTGCAGTCAGCTGATCGGACCCCCGAGGTCTTTGCAAGCTCCCCAATTGCAACGAAGAAATTCTTCCTGAAAATGCATTGAATGGACTTGTGCTCCAGGCAAGACAAGAGAGGAGGGGATGATGGGAAACTCATTTCTGATTTTAGTTCTGCGCTGTCCAACCGTGGCGACTTGAAGACCAGTGGACTTCAACTCCCAGAATTCCCCAGCCAGCCATGAATGATAGAGGTGGAAGGGACCAGAAGGATCACCTAGTCCAGTTTTCTCAATCTTGGCAACCTTAAAGACTTGTGGACTTCAATTCCCAGAATTCCCCAGCCAGCCATGGATGGGGAATAATTCTGGGTGTTGAAATCCACAGGCCTTCTCGTCGCCAAGATTGGACACCCCTCTTTTAAAGGAGAAAGGAGCTCATTGGGGCAGTCTCCCCAAATCTGGTGAGCTGTAGTGACTGGCCGATATACGCCCCTCCCCTTCATCAACCCTATATATTTTTTAAAAGGGGCCTCGTGATTCTTTGTACATATATTTATTTTTTTAATACATGGGTTATTTTCTCCCCCCCCTTCAATTTCTTTCTCCAACTCATTTGCAGGAGGGCAGCAGCAGAGACCATATCCACGCCCCCACCTGCCAACGGGATCAAGCAATTCTTTAAAGGACACGCACACACGCACACACACGCAGGCCAGAGCTGTTGTAAAACTCACTCGCACTCCCACTCTCGCGCACACGCATGGAAAATTAAGACAGGAGAGAAAAGGAGGGCAGGGGGGTCACCCACCCACCCCACTTTCCCCCGTCCCAAAGCCCCTCACCTCCCGTCCTCCCTCCGGGCTGCCCTCTCTCTCAACATATCGCACGGCTGCACCCAGTTGTTGTCGTGCAGTCCCACGCGGCAGCCCGGGGTGTCTTTGTCCGTTCTACGGCAGCACATCCAGTAGGAGCGTCCGTAAGGCAAGTCGTGATGGTAAGGTTTGGGGTGCCAACGGCAGAGGGAGACATCGCCCTTCTCGTAATGTCTCTTGCACTGCTTGCAGGGGTCGTCGCGATACAAGGGGTCTCGGTTCCACTTGGAGTCCGTGGCCAGCACGCCAAAGGTCTCGATGATGTACTTGAAATAGTGGCAGGAGCATTTTAAGGCCGCCAGCGCCTGGGTGGGCAGGTAACTGAAGATCTTCACCATGACATGATCGGGGAGCAGCAGCATGTACTGGCGAGGCTCCAGCAACCGCTGGATCTTGAAACGGATCTCTAAGAAGTCGTGCGAGACGTGGCGATACAGGCGACACAAGGACGTATCGGAGACAGAAGGCTCCAGGCCGGATCCATCAGCCCTCTCCAACCCGCCCTCACCGCCGCTAGACGAGTCCAGGAACGCGCTGTCCGTGTCGCGGCTGTCTTCCTGCCGCGGCGTCTGAGCATGGAGGAAGAAGAGCTGTCCTGGCGGAGGGTCATCGCAAGACGCGCACAATGCTTCTTGGGTTGGCGAGCCCACCGTCAGGCAAACGGTCTCTTCCTTCATGTTCTTGGTGCTGTCCTTGCCGAAGAAGACACACTGGTCCACCACACCCGTGACCACCACGTCCACGTGGAAACCGGACACACAGTCTCTGGCTGCAGAGGCGGGGGAGCCTCCCATCTTTTCTGCAGGGGCCCGGACGTCTTCGGGGATAGCGTCCAGTTTGCTGGGGCCATTCTGGGTCTCGCAGTACGTCATCTCCGTGTCTGCGGGCTCGCGGCCGGATCCTTCGGAGCCCTTGGGGGAGGCACTCGCCAACAGGAAATCCACATTGTTGGGAAGGGTATCCCGGGAGGGGCTGATTAGCTGATAGAGGTCACAGGTGATCTTGTCTTTGGACCGGGCTGTGGTGCCAGTGGGTGACCCTCCGCAGCTCATGAACATGCAGTTGGGCCGGGGAACAGAGCCGCTCTCCGAGGGCGAACGGGGGTCTCGGCTGCTGGAAATACGGAAGGCAATGCGAACTTCGCCAGGGCTATGCTGAGAGTTGGCCACGCACTCGGAAGACTCCCGGCGGAGGCCATTCTGACACACGCCGCCGCGCTCCCGAGACTCGAAGTGGGCAATGGCCTCGGCCACGCGGCTGCAGTCCGAGCTTCCCCCGGAGGTTGGTGGTTTCTTCTCCCCATTCTCCTCTTGCTCCGTAGATACAAAAACCATTGGGGAGGGAGGTGCGCTTGGTCTGGAGCAATTCTGCTCTGCTCGCGCCGTCCTCTGCTCCACCAAGGCCACCATCTCTGCCACCGAGAGCAGGTCAGTGGTGTCCCCGCCAGCAGGGTCAGTGTGGGACTCGGGCCAAAGGCAAACATCCTCAGCTTCCTTGCTGCCACTGTCCTTGGGTTTGACCGGGCAGGCTTTACTCCGGGTGGGATCATGCGACCTCCGCCGGCGCTTCGCCTTGGAGCTGTCGCTCCCCCAGTTTCCTTTGACCTTCATGGCGCTGGCCCTGTTGCCGCTGCTGCACTGGTGGGCCACGAAGAACGCGATCTTCTCCTTGGTGTTGCCCGGCTTGATCACATACCAGGTGTCCAAGAGGACTCGGCCCTCCTCCACCTGACCAGGATTGGAGGAAGCAGCCGGGGGAGGTGGTGGTGGAGGCGGAGCTGGGGGGGTGTTCTCCGAAGAGAGCTCGCCGCTGCCCCCCTCTTCCTCTTTGGCTTTGCAGGCAAAGTCCCCAAAACTTTTCTTCCCCTGGTTGCCACGGCACGGCTTGTTCTCGGAATAGGTGCCAAACGGGCGGGGACACCACAGCTGGATGTGGGAGAAGGTGTTGTGATCCATCACGCTCTCATGGCCAAGAGGGAGGGGATGGATGGTCCTCCCCTCTAGTGCATGATCAGCTGCTCCTGTGGATCTTCCCAGGGCCCTGGAGTAGCCTGCGGGAAAGCGAAGGAAAACAGACATCCATCAGGTGTGCAAAATGCAGCAGATTAAGACTGCGTGCATGCAACACTCTGCTACCTTAGAATTTATTTTCCATTTCTGGGGGTGCGGGAAAATCATTACAGATAGTCCTCAACTTACGACCACAATTGAGCCCAAAATTTCTGTTAAGTGAGACGTGTGTTAAAGTGAGTTTTGCCCCATTTTTACGACCTTTCTCACCATAGCTGTTGAGGGAATCCCTGCAGCTAGTTAAGTTAGTCACAGGGTTGTTAAGTGAATCTGGCTTCCCCATTGACTTTGCTTGTCAGAAGGTCGCAAAAGGGGATCACGTGACCCCCCAAGACACTGCAACCGTCATAAGTACATGCCGGTTGCCAAATGTCTGAATTTTAATCACATGGGATGCTGGTTCATCAGTGTGAAAAACAGCCATAAGTCGCTTTTTTCAAGCCCCATTGTAGCTTCGAATGGACACTAAACGAACGGTTTTAAAAATGTAGCTAGTCCTCATGGTGCCAGTAAAAAAGGAAAACGTGGCAATGGGATCCAGTGAGTGCCTGGAGATGTCCAATCCCAGAATTTTTCACTCTCCTTGCCTTGCACCCAGACTCTCTGTCTTAAGGAATGTGGTGACTTTGATTTATGGATGCCAATTTTATTGGGGCTTCAATCTTTTCAGATTTTTTTTTTACTTTAATGATTTCCCGGTCATTGCCCTGTGCTTTTCTTCCTTTGGGTAGATGGGCAACCCTATAAATTTGTGAAATAATCCATCAGTAAATTGTTCAAGCTTTGGAAGGAGCCACATAGCTTTCATACCGCCTGCCTGTTTCCCAGCGGCCAGCCGAAGTTCCAGGCCCTTGCATAATTTACTCC
Organism: Diadophis punctatus similis; assembly: GCA_023053685.1. Lineage (NCBI taxonomy): Eukaryota > Metazoa > Chordata > Lepidosauria > Squamata > Dipsadidae > Diadophis > Diadophis punctatus. The sequence goes on from JALIGW010000022.1 coordinate 2,097,119, forward strand.
TACAGCTTCAAAGGAAGCATGCCAAGGTTACAGATGCCAAGGGCAAGCAAAGGACCACGTGGGTGGCCCCTGCTGCGGCAGATGGCTGGCAGGATGCCACCAACACAAGAGGAACGTCGAAGCTGATACCAGAGCAGGAGTCGGCAACGGTGGCAACTTTACGGCCTGTGGACTTCAACTCCCAGAATTCCTGAGCCAGCCATGTTGATTCCCACCTATCTGGGGTCAGTTTAGAGGGCAACTTTACGGCCTGTGGACTTCAACTCCCAGAATTCCTGGGCCAGCCATGTTGATTCCCATGTATCTGGAGTGAGCATCAGCTCAGCCTCTGCCACATGGGAACATACTGGCCTACCTTAAAGGGCTGTTCTAAGACAGTTTCTCAGCCTTCACAATTTTAAGAGATGTAGACACCGATTCCCAGAATTCCCCTTCGTATTGGCTGGGGGATTCTGGGGGATGGGTTTTACGCATCCTAAACCACGCTGGCTGGGGAATTTTAGGAAATTAGATAACCTTTATTGTCATTTCTTTACTGTGGGCACACTGGCACATATTAAAAATGAAATTATGTTGCCTGATCTCAAAAGAAAGTATATATCTACCCATACCCATACATAACACACATATACACATTCTATACACATACCGTGTTTCCCCGAAAATAAGACCCTGTCTTATATTTTTTTGAACCCTGAAATAAGCGCTTGGCCATATTGCCATGCACTCAAAAGTCCGATTGGGCTTATTATCAGGGGATGTCTTATTTTGGGGGAAACAGGGAACAAATACATACATGCATACATACATACATACATACATACATACATACATACATACAATATGGTATATCTATGTATATATACATACATACATATACCTACACCATACACGTATATACATATATACAGTATATTAATCACTGTCCATTTTGAATACGTAGCGGAAAGAGGAAACTTGAAAGATCACAAGGTTGACGTATATGGAACAAAACTGACAGAATCTAGATTTTCTGCTTCGGGTACCAGGAAGCCCCCTCCCAGAATATAGCAAGGAAAACAGGCCATGAAAAGGACGTCTTCTAGTGTCCCAGAAAATCCTGCAAATTCCACGCCAGGTTGAACCACCTCTGAGCTTGGTGGTTTTCTTGCAGATGCTCCCTTACCAAGCTGTAGCGCTGATGTTGTTACCTAGTTGGGTTGTGAAACGTCTGCAAGGAAAACCCCAAGCTCGGAGGACTCCACAGTTCTCCTCCTCCTCTGCAAATCCCCTTCCTTCTAGCCCTGATGAAGTTACCTAGCTGGGTCATGAAACATCTGCAAGAAACCACCGGGCTCCCCAAAAGCCCCGAGGCGATGCTTAAAAGCGATGGCTCTGTGGAATGGCGCATGTTACCCCTTCCCATAAAAATGCCCCTTTCTCAGCCCCTCCTAAGCCGAACCTGCCCCGTGTTCAAACCCAAGGATGCTTTGGAGAAAGAGCAGAGAGGGGTCTGGCAGGTGGGTTGACACCTTGGAAACCGGCTCCATCTACCCTTCAAAACCTGTGGGAAGGAGGCAACGGGGGGGGGGGGGGCACTGAGGGAAGGGACATGCTGGAATGCCACCCTCCGCCCCTCCCAGCATGGGCCGTGTTGCCATTGTGATGGAAGCACCCCCCCCCCAAGAAAAGTCACACGTGGACTTGTTGATTGTGCAAAGACACCGCCTGATTGTTGTGCGGGATGGGGGTGCGCGAGAGGAACCTGCAAGAACCGTCCTGGACACACACACACACACACACACACACACACACACACACACACCCTTGCAAACCCATCCTTGAGACCCCTCCCCAAATGCAATCACCAGCATCAATGCAAGCTTTCCCAAGGAAGCTTTTCCCGGGCACAAAAAAAAAGAATTCGACTAGACTCATCACAATCACAACAATTCCAACAATTCTCCCAACCCCTCCCAGCGATGGCATCATCCCTTCATCCTTCCCCAACAAATTCCCTCTCCCTCCCGCCTCTCCCTTCTTACCTGGTACCCCAAAGCCAAGGGAAGGGGAGGAGCCACGGCAGGCCTTCACGGAACCCTACATCCTTGCTCGGAAGCCTGCAAAATAAGATTATTATTTTTTGTTTTTTAAAAATAAATTAATAATAATAATAACAATAAATAAATCCACAGGTCCTTTTGCAAAGCCAGGGAGAGGGGGGGGAAGGAGGGGGAGGGAACGGTCCAAAATGGGGGCGTGTGTGGGGGTGTGTGAGTGGGAATATTGTTCCCAACAGAGGAACCTCCTCCTGCTGCTGACAGAATGGATCGCGCCCCCCCCTCCCCGCACTACCTGGATCTCTTAAAGGGCCAGTTACCTCATTCCACTCCACTGGCCACGGCAGGTCCCCCCCCCTTTTGCAATCTATAAGGGGCCTTGAATGCACCAGACTGTAACTCTTACCCCCCCCCCCAACACACACACACACACACACCTTAACCACTTCAGCCATTTGTTGACAGACATATGCATGAGGCTGAGTGGCCAATCAGAAAGCCGAGTTTGGGGCATGCCCATATATGGATGACAGCAGAGTTTGAGCCTCTCCTTCTGTTTCCCCCCCCCCTCCTTTAAATCCCCACTGCCAGCCTGCCAAGCCAAGCCAGCCAGGAATCGTGGTGAAATTCCCACCCGCCAACCAGGAACGAAGGCCGCTTGCCCAGCCGGGGGCCGTAGCGCAATTCTTAGCACCCCTTCAGCCCTGGAATGTTGAATTTATTTTCTCGGATCTGACCTGGCCAAAGTCGACGACTCGCTACGCATTGCAACAGGAGCAACTGCAACCATCAGAATACAGAATAACAGAGTTGGAAGGGACCTTGGAGGTCTTCTAGTCTAACCCCCTGGGCTCAAGCAGGAGACCCTATACCACTTCAGACCAATGGCTGTGTTCCTCTTCCTAGATCACAGAGAGCAATGATAGTCAGGGGGGGAGGACAGGATGGGACCAGATCTCCCAGCCTCTCCAGACTGATCACAGAACTAACAGAGTTGGAAGGGACCTTGGAGGTCTTCTAGTCCAACCCCCTGGGCTCAAGCAGGAGACCCTATACCGTTCCAGCCAAATGGCTGCCCAGTCTCTTCTTGAAAGCCTCCAGTGATGGAAAACACCCACAACTTCTGAAGGAAAAAACGTTCCCACTGGTTAACTGTCCTCGCTGTCAGGAAATTCTCCCCTAGTTCTAGACTAGTTCTAGCAGCAAGGATCCTTCGAGATCATTTAGCCTGGCCTTAATTCTAGCTGGCAATTCTGGGGGGTTGCAACGGGTTCGAGGTTCAAGCCAAGGCAGGTTTCCCAAGGCAGAAAGATGCGATCACACTTCTTCCCTTTTGTTCCAGCAGGAGGGAGGGTGCAAGGAATTGTAGGTCAGCCAAACTTGGGTAGGCGCAGCCCTCCCCAGGGACAGAATGTCACCCCCCCCCCCATCTTTAATCAGAAGCTGACAGTGGGAAATTTCCTGCTCTTTAATCCAAGCAAAGAGAGCCGGCAGCAGCAAGGCGCAAGGAATTAAAGCACAGAAGGACGTTAATCGAGGACCAGGCTGGAGAGGATTCAATGGAGAAAACTACCATGGTGGTCTTCGACTGACGACCCTAATTGACCCCTTCTATCAATCTTCAACCAAGCATCTGACTTACGAAATACACACCTTAAGGCAGGGGGTCTCCAACCTTTGGCAACTTTACGACTGGAGGACTTCGACTCCCAGAATTCCTCAGCCAGCCAGCCAGGCTTTAAGACGAGTGGACTTCAACTCCCAGGATTCCCTAGTCATGCTGGCTGGAGAATTCTGGGAGTTGAAGTCCACAAGTCTTAAAGTTGCCAAGTTTGGGCACCCCTGGTGTAAAGTCACCAAGGTTGGAGACCCCCTGCCTTAAGAGGGTCTTTCTTCCTTTGCAAGGTTTCTGTTATAGCTAACTTAAGATTAATTTCCCTTCTTTTCTTGATAAAGTCTTTACTCGGCCTCTCGCAGCTTCCTAATCCCCTGAACTCCAAATATCAAAGAAGCCCCTGGGTTTCCCCCCCTCCCCCATTATATTTCTTTTAAAAAAAACTGTGGTTCCCATTGAAGGCAGATGAGGGGTTAAGATGCAAAGAGGAACATCTACATCACAGCAAATGTACAGAACTGTTTAGACACATTCATGGGCAATTCTCACATATTGCCTTTTGGTGTAAATGTGCTGGACTGCCTAAGCAGGGGGTTAGACTAGAAGACCTCCAAGGTCCCTTCCAACTATTCTATTCTATTCTATTCTATTCTATTCTATTCTATTCTATTCTATTCTATTCTATTCTATTCTATTCTATTCTATTCTATTCTATTCTATTCTATTCTATTCTATTCCTATTCCTATTCTATTTTTATTCTATTTTCTATTCTATTTTCTATTCTATTCTATTCTATTTCTATTCTATTTCTATTTCTATTCTATTCTATTTTCTATTCTATTTTCTATTCTATTCTATTCTATTCTATTCTATTCTATTCTATTCTATTCTATTCTATTCTATTCTATTCTATTCTATTCTATTCCTATTCCTATTCTATTTTTATTCTATTTTCTATTCTATTTTCTATTCTATTCTATTCTATTTCTATTCTATTTCTATTTCTATTCTATTCTATTTTCTATTCTATTTTCTATTCTATTCTATTCTATTCTATTCTATATGCCGCTTCCATCACCCCAGGCAATGTGGCCAAAACATCTGGAAGGCGAGGGGGGGGGGAGAAAGGCAGATGTACATCCTCTTAAATATCAGTGCAGTATCGATATAACTGCAACAGCCATATTGAAAAGGAAGGAGGACATGCTGAGTAATTCCACAGAAGTTATTGCCAGGGAATATTTAGTCCAGACTTGGACTGGTGAGAAAATCCCTCTAGGTTCCTCAGTGCCTACTCCCCCATAAATAGACAACCAAGGACAGAAGCCCCACTCACTGGCCTAGGGGGCTGTAAGATAGAGGAAAGGGCCAGCAGACCCATAACTCCAGGTAGCCCTCGACTTACGACCAGAATTGAGCCCCAAATTTCTGTAGCTAAGTGAGGCGTTTGTTAACTGAATGTTGTCTTATCTTACAACCTTTCTTGCCAAACTTGTTAAGTTAGGAACACCGTTGTTAAGTGAATCGGGCTTCCCTATTTGCTTGTCGGAAGGTCGCAAAAGGGGATCGCGTGACCTTGGGGACACAGCAACGGTCATAAGTATGAACCCGTCGCCAAGCATTTTTAATTTGGATCTGGTGACTATGGGGATGCTGCCATGGTCATAAGTGTGTAAAATGGTCCTAAGTCACTTTTTTCAGTGCCGTTGTAACTTCGGTCATTAAAGGAACTCTTGTTAAGTCGAGGGTTACCTGTATTAAAAACAGAGTAACAGAGTTGGAAGGGACCTTGGAGGTCTTCTAGTCCAACCCCCTGCTCAGGCAGGAAACCCTGCACCATTTCAGACAAATGGTCGTCCAGTCCCTTTGCAAAAACCTCCGGTAGAACAACGAAACCCTGCGTTGCTGCTCAACTAAAGAGGCAAGCCCTTCTTCGCCCTGGCGGCTGGCCTCACGCCAAGCGCAATGTTTATGATTAACTTAACATCCACAGCCGTATAATTAAGCCTGTGTAACTCACCAACGCAGAACATTGTGAGAGATAAGAGCGCACTGAAAGGCTGTAAAATTGGGGCGGATTGCACAAGCCAGGTGAAAGTGACACAGGCGGCAACTGAGCGCTCCCAGGCACAGCATTCACAAGCACACCTAAATGGTTTTTTTTGAGACACCGGTTGGCCTCTTTTGTCTTTTGCAGGGGTCTAGGAGAGGGGTCTTCTGAAGGCAGCTGGGGAGGACGGGCATTTCATCAGCCGTTAGGGCGCCCTGGATAATGTTAGTGGCAGAGACAGAGTTGGAGACTGTCCTTAATCAAGGGAAGATAGATAGATGATAGATAGATAGATGATAGATGATAGATAGATAGATAGATAGATAGATAGATAGATAGGTAGGTAGGTAGGTAGGTAGGTAGATAGGTAGATAATGGATAGATAGGATAGGAGAGAGAGAGCAGATAGATAGATAGATAGATAGATAGATAGATAGATAGATAGATAGATAGATAGATAGATAGATAGATAGATAGATAGATATTATTTATTTTGTTATTCTTATATGCCGCCCAACTCCCGAAGGACTCAGGGCGGCGTACAACATAAGAGATACAAGAATAAACAAAATTTCAAGCAATTTAAAAACAGTACAAAATTTAAAAAGACAGTATAAAAGTAGCAGCAACATCCATCCATTCAACCACATACATACTTGGGGGGTAAGCTCAATGGATTAAGCTGTCCCCCCGACCTGCAGGAAGAGCCAAGTCTTAACGGCCTTTCGGAAGGCCAGCAGAGTGGGGATGGATAGATGATAGATAGATGATAGACAGACAGACAGACAGACAGACAGACAGACAGACAGACAGATAGGTGAGTGAGTGAGTGAGTGATGAGAGAGAGAGAGGGAGAGACAAATAATTTTCCTCCCTCCCTTCTATGCAAAACCCTTGGAAGAAGGAAGGGGTACAGACAGTCCAGAGCACCCCTGCCCCCAAACTGGAAGAGTCCTCCTTCTATTAACCCTCTGCCAGGTCTGGGTCAGGAACAAGCATATGGGGCAGACAATATACTTCCACATCTTGAAATCAGCCTCTGGGATTATACCTCCACTTAACAGGGGGACCTGAAACCGAGGGTCACAGATGTCAGTGGGGCTCCCACTACAGAGCTGGCATCAACCCCCCAAAGCAGAGCTCCTATTTTTTGGGTTTCAGGGATAAGCTGCATTTCTTTCTCCCCAGATACTCGAGCTAGGCCAAGATCGAGATGGAAAGCCGGATCATAAACCACGATGCTGCTCTTAAATGGCGGTGCTTTATGGTCCTTGAGTTATGGCAAGCCCAGCCAGAAAGCTGCGGCGCCCTTGCTGGGTCTGTGCAAAATCAGCAGCCCCTCTCCAGAACTTTTCTACCCTCCCCCTCCCCCCTTGGAATTGCTAACAGCTCAGAATCAGAACAGAGCTGGAAGGGACCTTGGAGATCTTCTAGTCCAGCCCCGTGAGCTGCCAAACTCAGCCCATCCAAGGAGAGACTTTCCGAAGACCCTTTTCCATTGCACCAAGGGGATCCGAGCGTGCTTCTGGGGGAGAAGCAGGAGAAGGGTGGATCCCTGCCTGGAGAAAGGTTGCCACCTGCTTTTCTCTTGGGCTGCTCCTGTGCCTTTCCCAGCAGCAGGTGTCTGGCATGGTGAAATGAAGCCTTTCCCCTTTAGTTTTAATCCGCTTTTCTGGACAGAAAAGCCTCGGCGGCTGTCAGCTCTTCGCCCTAGGGCTGCTGCTGAGAGCAGAGGAGCAGGGCTGGGGCAGATAAGTTGGCAACCCTGATCCCCATCCATATTTCTCTTATCTCTTCCAGCCCCTTCTGCTTCTTCTATGCTGGGATTCCGATCCCCCGGCCTCTTATGCATTTGCACCCCCGGCCCCCAAGAGGAGACCCTCCCCGCCTCTTACCTTCCACGCAGCAGAATCGTCCGCCACCTCCACTCTCCTTTTGCAAGCAGTGACTCCTCGGGACTTCCTGGTTCCCCTCTGCGCATGCGTCCCTCCTCCAACCGCCCACTTCCGTACTTAGCCGCCCAATGGGCTGCCTTCTTCTCCTCCGCTCGGGATTCCGAATCGCAAAGGCTTCTGGGAGTTAGAGTTCTGGAGCTTCATTGGGAGCCTCTTGCGCAGCTCTGCGGATGAAAAGGGCAGAAAAGCTTTTTTGGGGGGGAAAGAGGGGTTTTCTCCTAATTTAGCCACCTGATAATAAAAGAATAGAGACCCTGCTTCCTTTTTTCCCGCCTGGAGTTTCGCAATCATGCAGGATTCTTTTTTGGGAAGTTGCATTGCTTAGGTTAAACATTCTGTGCCTCTGAGCATGTACAGATAGTCCTGGACTTCCAACCACAATTGAGCCCCAATTTTTTGTTACTAAGCGAGACATTTGTTAAGTGAAATTTGCTCCATTTTACAACCTTTCTTGCCACCGTTAAGTGTTAAATTAGTAACACGGTCGTTAAGAGTGGATCTAGCTTCCCCTTCGTCAGAAGATCGCAAAAGGGGATCACATGACCCCGGGGACACTGCAAACGTCCTAAATGTGAGACAGTTGTCAAGGATCCGAATGTAAATCACAGGACCATGGGCATGCTGCAACAGTCATAAGTGTGAAAAAATGGTCATAATCAGAGGTGGGTTCCTGTTGGTTCGGACCGGTTCTATAGAACCGGTAGTAACTTGGTGGCCTGGGTCGCTAGAACCGGCAGCAACCCAGGCCTGCCACACCCCCGAACTGGCTCTCTTGTTTTTTGCTTCTGTGCACGCGCAGAAGCTGGGTTTTTAGCACTGTGCATGCGCGCGCGCCCGCATGAAGTACCCACACGCCCACGCAGCACGCCCGCACGGCGTGTGAGGAAGCGAACCGGCAGCAAGGTAAGCCAGAACCCACCGGTGGTCATAACTCATGTTTTTCAGTGCCGTTGTAACTTCGAACGGTCACCAAATGAATTGTTGTAAGTCAAGGACTAGCTGCAGCTACAGTACATGTTAAAGGTGCCTTACGATTCTGCGTCAAGTTTGTACTCACTGTATAAATAGAATAAATGATATTCCCACCCATCGGAATCAATGATATTATTCTAATATCAGAATAAATATTATCGGAATAAATAAATAAATGAAAAGAAGGTAGGCCAGAGAGGATAAAGTGGATTTTTGTCTCCTGAGCAGACTTGTCCCTGGGTTGCAGCATCCTCATGGTCACATTATCAGAATTCAGACAGTGACAACTGACTCATATTTATGACCGTTGCTGTGTCCCAGGGTCATGTGATCCCCTTTTCCAACCTTTTGACAAGCAAAGTCAATGAGGAAGAGCCAGATTGGTGGTGTTACTGATTTAACGACTGCGGTGATTCACGTAACGACGGTGACAAGAAAGATCGTAAAACGTGACAAATTTCACTTAACGAACATTTCGCTTAGCAACAGACATTTGGGGCTCAATTGTGGCCGTACGTCGAGGACTACCTGTGCTGGAATCAATAATCACTGGATGACAATGCCCAATCCATCAGGCGCATGAAACCCATAGAGAGAAAACGCCCGTCGGCTGATGTTTTAGCTTCAGTCGCTTATCATGGCTACCCCTCGAAAAGCAGATCGGTTATTTTGTGTAATATTTTCCTTTCTGGTTTTTAAAATGGCCTTGTGTGGCAGTCTGCTCTTTCATAAAAGGAAGGCGGAAAAGGGGAAAGGGGAACAGGACAGCCCAAACCATTCAGCCTGTACTTTGAAAATGGACTTCTGTTTTCTAAACCTGCCTTTCTTCTCTCTCGTTCCTCTTCCAAAGTCCTTTCTGAAGAATTCAGACTATTGTCTCTTTATGACCCCCTGAGTCATTAATCTGTCTGAAATCAGGGCTTGGAACCTTTGAACTGCTTCGAAGGATGGCATCTACGTGAGTGGTGATGGTGGCAATCTCCAGATCTTGCCAAACATAGGGAGCTGGTTTCATTATGACCTTTGTCGTTCTTATCTAGCATTGTCTTTGGAGTTAGTCATGAGCTTATTATCTTAGCTTTCTACACCCAGAACCTTCTCTTGTTTCTTAGATTAAACCTTGAATTATTTTGGTACCTAGTCATTGTCGGAGGAGATCCATGTTAGTCTACCTACCATGATTTAAAACAAAAACAACAACCCAGGAATCTGAAAACACTTTTTCCCACTAGCTATTCTTATTCAAAGCCTAAAGTTTTGGGGGATCTAGTATCCTTTCTCACAAAAAATTTATTTTCAAATAAAAGATTATTTGAGGGGCTGCCACAGAGAAGAAGGGGTCCACCTATTCTCCAAAGCCCCTGAAGGCAGGACAAGAAGCAATGGATGGAAACGAATCAAAGAGAGAAGCAACCTAGAACTAAGGAGAATTTTCCTTTCAATCAGTGGAACAGCTTGCCACCAGAAGTTGTGGGTGCTCCATCACTGGAGGTTTTTAAGAAGAGATTGGACAGCCATTGGTCTGAAATGGTATGGGGTCTCCTGCTTGAGCAGGGGGTTGGACTAGATGACCTCCAAGGTCCCTTCCAACTCTGTTATTCAAAAATTTCCATTCTACCTGTCGTAATAGCTGGGATTTATACATTACTGTAGTTTATAAATCACCTGATCCTACTGGGATAGGTGAACCTAAACTTTAGATTAAGCATTTGAGCAAGTTGACCAACATTTTAGATAATGTTGACCAAACGTTGGCCAACATTTAATATATAAACTGAAAAACCCCATTGCTGAAGCAAATATCCTTATTAATTCTGTTTCTGGCATTGACTCTTTGGTTCAGAGGTGGGTTTTAGCAGGTTCTGACCAGTTCTGGAGAACCGGTAGCAGAAATTTTGAGTAGTTCGGAGAACCAGTAAATACCACCTCTGACTGGCCCCACCCCCATCTATTCTCTTTGTGAGTTCGATCCTAGGTAGAGGCAGATGTAAGGGTCTCCTGCTTGGGCAGGGGGTTGGACTAGATGACCTGCAAGGTCCCTTCCAACTCTGTTAATCTGATCTGATCTTCCTCCCGAGTCCCAGCTGATCGGGAGGAAATGGGGATTTTACAGTATCCTTCCCCTGCCATGCCCCCCAAGCCACACCCACAGAACCGGTAGTAAAAAAAATTTGAATCCCATCACTGCTTTGGTTTGCATTAAAACTAAGCCCCTTTTAAGTAACTATAAATGTAATTTAATTGGGTAAAGGTTCCAAGACACTTGTAATAATTGGTAAATGTTAGAGCAATGGACTTCAGCTCCCAGAATTCCCCAGCCATCACCTACCCCAAATCCACCCAATCCAGGAAAATGCAGGATCTCCAATTGAGTTATGTAGGTAATAATTCCATATGCCACAAGAACTGCAGAGACAACCATTTTTAATTCACAATAATAAATAAAATATTGCACCAATAAGAGATTAACTTGCAAGAAAACTACATAACCAGAAGTCCCAAACTTCTTATCTCTTCACGGAGCCTGGAAATCCCAGTGAAAAATTGTCCATTGGTTTTACAGTTAATTCAAGAATTCCGTCAATATATTCCTGTATCCAGAAATCTGAAGGTTGCATTATATCTTATTTTAGCAGATTGCATCAGCCCAGGGTGGGAGGCACCACAGTGTAAATCTGCACCAGTTGAAGTCAACAAAATAATTCCCGTAACTCCTCTTGATCTCAGCAGTTTTAATCCAGAAGGATTTTGACATTAGCAGATCCAAGATCTTCTGTAATTCAGATCTGCCCCATCCTGGATTACGATTTCAGTCCAGAGTCCACAATGAGAAAGGAACGTGAAATCTCAAAACAGGGCAGTGGAAAACCATTTCTATGCTGTTGCCAAAAAAAATACGGATTCTGCATGAAGTCATTGTGAGGCCCCAAGATCGCAAAAGTTCTGAGACGTGAATTGTTCCAGATCGTGTCTGTCACTTCAGCGCTGTGTAAATCCTGCTTCCTTAGTAACCCACCAAAAAGGCAAACTAAAATCCACTCTCTTGTAGGTTTCCTGGAAGTGACTTTTTTGTGCTTGCAGGCAAGGGTCAATTTTGTTCCGCTGTTCCTCCAGATGTTGACAGCTGCATCGGCTTCCTGTCTTAAGATCCCTTCATCTTTGGTATGTCTGGCAGCTTTGCCCCACATCTGGAAGGGAGCTGTGTCAGCCCTGGTCTTGAAGATGCGGTCGCTGTGCTAATTCTCCCCTTTCATCCTGATGGGGATGTATCAGTGGGAGTTGTAGTTTGCAGGCACCCGCTGGAACGGAGCAACCGCCCCATTGTCCAAGTCACTCGGAGCAACTTTGGGTCCTACTTGGATGTAAATCTGAGCGCAGCTGGGCTTCCTGGTCGGGGGGTTTCGGTTGCACCAAGAACGGCACAGACCAAAACGGCGTCCCGGTCTCTCAAGCAGGTCGATGTACAACTGGCACATCTGCCACTTTCTCTGGATCTCAGACTGGACCTGGAGGAAGAAGAGAGACAAAAGATTCCCACCTGTTTTTGATAAACAGCTGACTGATTTCATTCCAGTTCTCGAAGTGAAGTGGGGTTGGATTGGATGACCTCGAGGGACCCCGCCCAATTCTGGGATTCTTTTTTATATATTTTTTATTTATACATTTTTCTTTAATATACCTAAGTATTCAATGAACGGTGTATTGTCTGGGTGATTTTACATATATATATATAATAATAGTAACAATAATATTCTTTACTTGTATATAATAATATTCTTCCAACTTCTAATTTCTATTTTTATTCTCTAACCATTGGGAAAACATTCCAAGTTAAAAAAATATTCTGTGTCTTCTTTATCTTTTATCTTTAATGTTAACCTATCCATTTCTGCACAATCTAATATTTGTCTAATTATATTTTCCTCTGCAGGAGTTTCCTCATTTTTCCAGTGTTGTGCAAATACAATTCTCGCTGCTGTCAAAACATGTAGTATTAAATATACATCCCGTTTATTATATTTTTCTGACAAAATACCTAACAAAAATATTTCTGGCTTTAAATCTATATATTGCTTTATCGTTTTCTCTAACCATGTATGTATTTTCATCCAATTTTTTTTTTTTGCCTTTGGGCAGGTCCACCACATATGGTAATAGGAACCTGGTATCTGGTTACATTTCCAACATTTGGCGGACATGTTTTTTAAACATCTTTGCTAGTCTTTTGGGATTCTTTAAGCCCCAGCCCTCTGAGACCCCCGAGCAGCCAGGCCTCAGCCCCATGCCTGCATTGCAAAGAAGGTCAGCTGGAGAATGACCTACCTCTTTATTGACAAAGCAGTAAAGCGTGCTCACCAACAAACCCTGAAAATGAACAAACAAGAAAAAAAATGGAATTATCTCACGGTTTTAGGCAATTACAGCCCTGTTTGGGAGGGAACCACCAGCTGTGTCTTAAGCCTGGCAATTTTCTTTATGACATTGGATTTGATTAAGCTTGGCCCTACTAGAGATATTATTCTTATTATAGATAATAAATTGGGTTGGTTTTTCTTTTTTAAATTTAGAGGTTGCCCGGTTCTGGAGAGCTTGCCCTTAAAAAAACACCTTTTAGGTTTTTCTTTGTGGTCGCTGTAATTCGCTCAGTAACACTATGTGAGATGGGGAGCTGTATAAATCTAATTACAGGTGGTTCTCCAGTTATGACCGTTCATTTAGTGACTGTTTGAACTTACAACGGCACTGAAAAAAAGTGACTTATGATCTTTTTCACACTTATGACTGTTGGTCACGTGATCAAAATTCAGGACTTGGAGACTGACTCATATTTATGACGGCCGCAGTGTCCTGGGGGGGGAGAGGGTCACGCGATTCCCTTTCGCGACCTTCGGACAAGCAAAGTCAAGGGGGAAGCCAGATTCACTTAACGACCGTGTGATTAACCTAACCACTGCAGTGATTCACTGTGGCAAGAAAGGTAGTAAAACAGGGAAAACTCATTCCACAAATGTCTTACTTAGCGACAGAAGTTTTGGGGCTCGATTGTGGTGATAAGTCAAGGACTACCTGTAATTAATTCAACAAATCTATGGCTGCTTCCCAATTGCTGCCTCACCTGGAAGGAATTGAAGAAGAGCTCAAAGAAGAATTTGATGTAGCGCAGGGTGCCGAGTGCCTGCTCCTCCGTCACCAGGGCGAAGGCCACCCCGTGGGTGCCCAGCAGAGGGATGAGGGTTAGAGTCGACCTGGCCAACCTGAGCATGGAGAACGAGAAACCTTAGCGTAGCTCACCTATCGCTCCGGCTGGGAAACATGGGTGCTGCATTTAAGCATTGTCTGGTCTAGTGGTGAAGGCACAAGGCTAAAAACCAGGAGACAGTGAGTTCTAGTTCCGCCTTAGGCATGAAAGCCCGTTGGGTGACTTTGGTCCAATCACCAGGAGACTGAGAGTTCTAGTCCCGCCTTAGGCATGAAAGCCCGTTGGGTGACTTTGGTCCAATCACCAGGAGACTGAGAGTTCTAGTCCCGCCTTAGGCATGAAAGCCAGTTGAGTGACTTTGGGCCAATCACCAGGAGATGGTGAGTTCTAGTCCCGCCTTAGGCATGAAAGCCAGCTGGGTGACTTTGGATCAATCACCAGGAGACTGAGAGTTCTAGTCCCGCCTTAGGCATGAAAGCCGGCTGTGTGACTTTGGGCCAATCACCAGGAGATGGTGAGTTCTAGTCCCGCCTTAGGCATGAAAGCCAGCTGGGTGACTTTGGGCCAATCACCAGGAGACTGAGAGTTCTAGTCCCGCCTTAGGCATGAAAGCCAGTTGAGTGACTTTGGGCCAATCACCAGGAGATGGTGAGTTCTAGTCCCGCCTTAGGCATGAAAGCCAGCTGGGTGACTTTGGATCAATCACCAGGAGACTGAGAGTTCTAGTCCCGCCTTAGGCATGAAAGCCGGCTGTGTGACTTTGAGCCAGTCCCTCTCTCTCTCAGCCCAACCCACCTCACAGGGTTGTTGTTGGAGGGGAAAATAGGAAGAAGAGGGTGTATTAGGTATGCTTGCCACTTAGCTTTTAAAAATAATAAAAGCAGGGAATAAATACAAACATAAATAAGAATTATTCTGGCATTCCCACCCCATCATGGCTCCATCTTATCCGGAAGTTCCTTACCTATATTTATAATCAGTGTAATGCATTTGCTGGGCCCGAAGCTTGGAGTTCAGGATCTTAAGAACCCGGATGAAAATCACAAAGTTAACCTGGGAAACGGGATAAAAAATAATAATTTGGATATTCACAAATCCAAGTTTCGCTGCATTCATCCAGTAGAGCACTTCCATAGATGCACCCAGATATGTAAAAAGAGAGTACTATAAATGTTGCAGGGCACAGTAAAAAAATATATGCCAAAATTACATTCTATGGACACCCATCACATCTGGACTTTTGCGTTTTCTAGATCAGTGTATCTTAACTTGACAATTTTGAGATGGGTCGACTTCAACTCCCAGAATCCCCCAGCCAGCAACTTTAAGATGGGAGGACTTCAACTCCCAGAATCCCCCAGCCAGCAATTGAAAGTTTCTAAGACTGATACATGCTGCTTTGCACGGTTTCTGACAGATGGCACAAAATATTTAGCCAAACAGTTAGCCAGGTAAGGCCGAGGGGTGACAGACACCTGAGATTTCCTAGTAATAGTGACACCCCCTCCCATTTATATTTCAGGCCCCAGAAACCTGGATGGAAAAGGAAG